>WAAF01019521.1:191762-207640 GCA_013400475.1 Tricholaema leucomelas
GGGGAGAGTCAGGCTGGAGGTGAGGAGGAAGTTGTTGGGCAGGAGAGTGGTGAGAGCCTGGAGTGGGTTGCCCAGGGAGGTGGTTGAGGCCCCATGGCTGGAGGTGTTTCAGGCCAGGCTGGCTGAGGCTGTGGGCAGCCTGCTCTAGGGTAGGGTGTCCCTGGGCATGGCAGGGGGGTTGGCACTGGCTGATCCTTGTGGTCCCATCCAACCCAGACTGATTCTGTGATTCATCATCTCACGTGGTTAAAGGAGCTGCTTTCCTTAGGTGGTGCAGCAGAAGCCTCTGAACATGCACTGGCAAATACTTTCTCAGAGGTTGGCAGAAGAGATTTTGTCCCTCTGCTCTGCTGAGACCTCACTTGCAGTGCTGGCTCTAGCTCTGGAGCCCTCAGGACAGGAAAGATGGGGACCTGTTTGGTCCAGAGGAGGCCACAGCACTGAAGGGAGGGCTGCACCAAAGTCTGCCCCAGCTTTCTTAGAAGCCTTTTCTTCTCCAGGCTGAACAGCCCCAGCTCTGTCAGCCTGTCCCCATAAGGGGAGGTTCTTCAGTCCTCCTCTGATCATCTTCCAGTGGTATCCTGAGCTGGCTCAGGAGCAGCAGGACAAGGGAGGTTCTTCTGCCTCTGTGCTCAGCACTGCTCAGGCCCCACCTTGAGTGCTGTGTTTGGTTCTGAGCTCCTCAAGAGAGAAGTTGAAGTACTGGAAGGTGTCCACAGGAGGGCGACAAAGCTGGGGAGGGGCCTGGAGCACAGCCCTGTGAGGAGAGGCTGAGGGAGCTGGGGGTGTNTGCCCTCCTCTCAGCCCATTCCAACAGTTCCAGGTCCTTCTTGTCTTGAGGCTCTAGAACTGGAGGCAGTGCTGCATGTTGGGGCAGAGCAGAGGGGCAGAATCCCCTCCCTTGTCCTGCTGCTCACACTGCTTTTGATGCATCCCGGGACACAGCTGCCTTCTGGGTTTCAAGTGCATAGGAGGTGTTCAGGACCAGGCTGGATGAGGCCTTAAGCGACCTGTTCTAGTGGGAGATGTCCCTGCCTATGGCAGGGGGTTGGAACTGGCTGATCCTTGAGTTCCCTTCCAACCTGAACCATTTCCTGATTCTATTTACCATGTTGGTGGTTGTGTGTTTTTTCTCCCAAGCAAATATTGTCCTTTCCCTAAGGAGCAGATGAATACCAGTGGAAGTAGTGCTCCTTCAAACTTCACCTC
The DNA here is from genome assembly GCA_013400475.1 of Tricholaema leucomelas. NCBI lineage: Eukaryota > Metazoa > Chordata > Aves > Piciformes > Lybiidae > Tricholaema lacrymosa > Tricholaema leucomelas. Next base: position 192,972 of record WAAF01019521.1, read on the forward strand.
AGGATTTGAGTGAGAAATGAAGTATTGCAGGAGGAAGATGAATAACTGCTGCCTGCACATGACCCATTCTGCATGACTCATGGCAGAGCCTTCCATTTCCCCGTGGCAAAGATAGATGCATCCTGCTTAATTGAAGCAAGGCTCCTTCATCTTGGGGAAGCTGAGCTCATTACTCACTGGGAGCCATTCTGCTGCTCCTGCACGGCACTGTGAGGTGTGCTTCTCGACTGACAGCGCTTCAGAGGGTAGGGAGGCTTTGCAGCAGGACCTGGGCAGGTTAGATTGATGGGCCAAGGCTAACTGTATGAAGTTTAATAAGGCCAAGTGCCAGCTCTTCCACCTGGGTCACAACAACCCCATGGTGAGCTACAGGCTTGGGGATGTGTGGTTGGAAAGCTGTGCCAGGGCGAGTTCAGGCTGGATGTTAGGAAGAAGCTCTTCACAGCAAGAGTGATTGGCATGGGAATGGGCTGCCCCAGGGAGATCATAGAGTCAACCAGGTTGGGAGAGACCCCCAAGCTCATCCAGCCCAACCTAGCACCCAGCCTTAGCCAGTCAGCCAGACCATGGCACTAAGTGCCTCAGCCAGGCTTTGCTTGAACACCTCCAGGGATGGTGACTCCACCACCTCCCCATCCCTGGAGGTGTTTAAAGGGAGACTGGATGAAGCACTTCGTGCCCATGGGTTAGTTAATTAGAAGGTGTTGGGCAGTAGCTTGGACTCGATCTCAAAGGTGTTTTCCAACCTGGTTGATTCTGTGACTTGAGGAGGGCCCTGGGGGTGTTGCTTGATAGTTGTGTGAGTGTGAGTCAGCAGTGCCCAGGTGGCATCCTGGCTTGAATTAGAAACAAGGTGGCCAGCAGGACAGAGAGGTGACCATCTCCCTGTGACCGGCCCCCAGTTCTCAGCACGGCGGAGGCCACACCTCACGTGTTCTGGGCGGCTCACTACAGGGAGGACACTGAGGGGCTGGAGCCTGTCCAGAGGAGGGCAAGGAGGCTGGAGAAGGGCCTGGAGCACCTGGGCTGTGAGAAGCATCTGAGGGAGCTGGGGGTGTTCAGTCTGGAGAAGAGGAGCCTGAAGGGAAACCTCATTGCTCTCCCCTAAAGGGAGGTTGCAGTGAGCAGGGGACAGCCTCTTCTCCTTGGTACCAAGCAACAGGACCAAAGGGGATGGTTCCAGGCTGCACCAGGGCAGGCTCAGGCTGGATGCTAGGAAATATTTCTGCACTGAAAGGGTTCTCAAACATTGGAATGGTCTGCCCAGGGCAGTGCTGGAGTCACCATCCCTGGGAGGTGTTCCAGCAGCCTGTGGACCTGGCACTTAGGGACATGGTTTAGTGGTGACCTTAAACTGTGTCAAAGGGTGGACTGGATGAGCTTTGAGGTGTCTTCCAACTGGATGTTTTCTGTGCTTGTGTGATCAGCAGTGCTGAGCACCCAAACCTGAGACACTGCTGGAAATTGTCACCTGACATCTAGAAAAGGATGGCTCCTGTAGTAGGCTGAGCAGAAGTAGCAGGTACCACCACACTGGCAGGCACACTCCTCCTGCCAGCACTGTTAGGGAGCTTCTGGCATTTCCTAGGAAAGCTGTGGGTTTGATGGCTGGAAAGCTGGGCAGGAGCCAACAATCTGCACTCTCAGCCCAGACCCAACCATGTCCTGGGCTGATCCCTAGAAGCAGGGAAGGGATTCTGCCCCTCTGCTCTGGAGCCTCAGCACAGACAGGGACCTATTGGAGCAGGGCCAGGGGAGGCCACAGCAACGCTGGCAGGGCTGGAAGCCCTCTGCTGTGAGGCCAAGCTGGGAGAGTTGGGCTTGCTCAGTCTGGAGAAGAGAAGGCTCCAGGGAGACCTTCTGGTGGCCTTTTAGTGCTCAAAGGAGCCTTGAAGAAAACTGGAGACAGACTTCTGAGCAAGGCCTGTTGTGACAGGACAAGGAGTGATGGTTTGAACTGAAAGAGGGAGGTTTAGACTGGAGAGAAAGGAGGAATGTTTGACACTGAGGGTGGAGAGAGCCTGGCCCAGGTTGCCCAGAGAGGAGACAGCAGATGCCCCATCCCTGGATCCGTTCCAGGTCAGGTTGGTTGTGGCTCTCATCAACCTGCTCTAGCTGCAGATGTCCCTGCTGGCTCTAGGGGGCTTGGACTGGATGACCCTTTCCAACCCAAACCATGCCACGATTCTGTGATTCAGTGGCCAGAAATCTTGCCTGATGCATGCAAGGTGATTTCTCCTATCTAAAAACTGAAGTGAAAGACACCTCTGTGGTGCTTTTCCCTTCCTTCAGCCTGTGTAGCCCAGCTGTAGCTGTGTCACAGTGTGCCCCTTGGCAGGATGGGCACCGACAGAACAAGCCTGGCTCAGGTGTAGGTGCTCTTGCCCAGGGTGCTTGCAGGGTGTCTGAGCGAGGTGGAGCTGTCAGTCCAACATGTTGCAAGTCCCTTGTGTAAATCCCCACTTAGTGAAATGTAAAATTACACTTTTCTTCTCCACACAGAGCAGCCTAAGATATTGTAATGACTGCTTTGGGTACATTTGGAGGGTAATTTGTCATGCTTTTTGCATATCACTTGAAAGGGCAAATCTGGTAGTTGTTCAGTAGTGGCTTCTGCAGACTCTGCAAAGCAGCAGTGAGGTCATGAATCATGTGAGTTCTTTCATATGTTTGGAAAGAGAAGGCCACTTTAGGCAAAGCATAAATGCAACCATATGGCCATACCTCGGAGCCTTCCCTGAAATCTGACAACAAAATTGCTGGGTCCTGCAGAAGAGACTCTGCTGCTCTTGCAGCAGGGGTAGAGCAGCATTTAACTTGCTGGTTTTCCCCTAGTTAAGTGTAAAAGTGTCCATTGAGTGCAAAATTGGTGGATGTAAGTCTGGCTTGGGGTAATTCTTGGGGACAGTGCTTGCCTTTGTTGCCTTGGGGAAGAAAGGCAGCAGTCAAACCCAGGAGAAGTCTTGTTACAGTCTGTTCAGTAGCAGAACAGTCTGCCAAGGGAGACTGTTTTCACTCAGGATCACAGAGCGGTAGCGGTTGGAAGGGGCTCCCAGGGATCAGCCAGTCCAACCTCCCTGCCAGAGCAGGGTCACCCAGAGCAGCTCACACAGGAATGTGTTCAGGGGGGTTTTGAATGTCTCCAGAGGAGACTCCACAATCTCTCTGGGCAGCCTGCTCCAGGGTTTTGTCACCCTCACAATGAAAGTGTTTTTCCTTCTGTTCCTGTGGCACCTCCTCTGCTCCAGCTTGCACCCACTGCCCCTTGTCCTATTGTTGGGTATCTCTGAGCAGAGCCTGGCTCCATCTTCCCGACACTGCCCTGCACTCCACATGGATGAGGGCAGCCCTCAGGCTCCTCTGCTTCAAGCCTCATCAGGAAGATGTTCCACTGCCTGCAGCAGCTTTGTGGCTCTGGACTCTCTAAGGCTGTTCCCTGAGGTCCTTCATGAGCTGAGAGGCCCAGAAGTGGACACAACATTCCAGGTGTGACCTCACCAGTGCAGAGCAGAGAGATCATCCATCCAGTCCAAGCACCCTGCCAGAGCAGGGTTGCCTAGAGCAGCAGGTCACAGGGGAATATGTTCAGGTGGGTTTTGAATGTCTCCCTGAGCAGAGCCTGGCTCCACCCTTATGACACTGCTGTTCCAGCCTTCAAGCCTCAGCTCCCTCAGCCTGTCCCCAGCAGGAAGATGTTCCACTACCTTCAGCAGCTTTGTGGCTCTGTGCTGGACTCTCAAGCAGTTCTCTGAAGACCTTGAACTGAGGGGCTCAGAGCTGGACACAGCATTCTAGATGTGGCTTCACCAGGGCAGAGCAGAAGGGCAGGAGAGCCTCTCTCTACCTCCTCAACACATTCCTCCTAATACACCCCAGGATACCACTGACCTTGGCCACAAGGGCACATTGCTGCCTCTGTGCCCCAGGTCCCTCTCCTCTGTGCTGCTCTCCTGTTGTTAATTGTAGTGCAACTTTTAATCTAGCAGGGAATTACTTACTGAAACTTTGAGCAGGCAGTTTGTATTAACAAACATCTTTACAGCAGCTCTCATTTTCTATGGAAGAGAAGTAAATCAAAGCCCCAAAACGTGGCCTTTTCCTTCTGACCTTTTCCACAGCCATCTCAATAGTCAGGGCTTGGAAGTGACTGGGGAACAAAAGCCCTAATGAAGTGCAAACTGCACAAGGACAGCTTGCAAAAGCTGCTCTAGCACTCAAGGTAAGGTCTGCTGGGATGTGGTACTTCAGAGCAGTTCCTGAGAGCTGTGTGGCTTTGTGCAGCAGCAGCGGTGGTGGTTGTCACGTTCTGCGTGGAGGATGCTTCCTTCAGAACAGAGTGAGCAGATCATGTCACACCTGGGTACCTAAAATGCCCCTGACAGGGGGGGTGCTGGGTGTCTAAACAGTAGGTAGCAAGTGAGGTGTTTAAAATACTGCAGGTGTTTCCAAACCAGCCATGTCCTGGGCTGCAGCAAAAGCAGTGGTAAGGGAGGGCATTCTCCCCTTCTGCTCTGCTCTGCTGAGACCCCACCTGGAGCACTGCATCCAGTTCTGGTGTCTCTAGGACAAGAAGGACATCAAACTGTTGGAGTGCGGCCAGAAGAGGCCACAAAGATGATGAGAGGGCTGGAGAACCTCCTCTCTGGGGACAGGCTGAGAGAGCTGGGGCTGTTCAGCCTGGAGAAGGCTCCAGGGAGACCTTAGAGGAGCCTTCCAGTACCTGAAGGGGACTACAGGGAAGCCAGGAGGGGACTTTTTACAAGGGCCTGTAGTGATAGGACAGGAATGAATGAATTGAAACTTGAGGAGGGCAGATTTAGACTGAAGATTAGGAAGAAAATGATGATAGTGAGGGTGGGGAGACACTGCAGCAGGTTGCTCAGAGAGGTTCTGGATGCCCCCTCCCTGGAGGTGTTCAAACCAGGTTGGATGAGGCCTTGAACAACCTGGGCTGGTGGAAGATGTCCCTGCCCATGGCAAGGGAGATTGAAAGTAGATGATCCTGAAAGGTCTCTTCCAACACAAACCATTCTGTGACTCTATAAAGGAGCTCCACTGCATAGTGCTTGTGCAATCTTCCCCCAGCTGAGAATCATAGAATCAGTCAGGGTTGGAAGGGACCACAAGGATCAGCCAGTGCCAACCCCCCTGCCATGGGCAGGGACACCCTACCCTAGAGCAGGCTGCCCACAGCCTCAGCCAGCCTGGCCTGAAACACCTCCAGCCATGGGGCCTCAGCCACCTCCCTGGGCAACCCATTCCAGCCTCTCACCACTCTCCTGCTCAACAACTTCCTCCTCACCTCCAGCCTGACTCTCCCCACCTCCAGCTTTGCTCCATCCCCCCCACTCCTGCCACTCCCTGACAGCCTCAAAAGTCCCTCCCCAGCTTTTTTGGAGCCCCCTGCAGATCCTGGAAGGCCGCAAGAAGGTCACCTGGGAGCCTCCTCTGCTGCAGCCTGCACAGCCCCAACTCTTTCAGCCTGTGCTCACAGCAGAGCTGCTGCAGCCCTCTCAGCATCCTCCTGGCCCAATTCTGAGTTGGGAGCTGAGTGTACAACAGCTCTGATAACTGAATAAAAGTACTGAAAGCATCAATACTAAAATGTCTCCTTAGACAACTGGCACACATTGTTGTCCCAGAATCAAAGCAGCACTTGAAAACTGAAGTCTTGACCTAATTTTAAGTGTGCCTATGGCTTTAAATATTGACTTGCAGCTACTTGAAGTGTGCAGGTGGAGGAAGTGGACTGCAGTGTCTTTTGCTGAGTGGTGTGCTGCTCTGACTGCCCAGCTTTGGCTCCCTCTTGAAATGCCATCAATTCAGAGTGGAACAGAATCATTTGTTGGAGGAGAATTGATGTGACTTTTGTCCTACAGGGGCACAGCTTTGTGTTATTGCTGAGTGTAAAGGTGCACCAAAGGGAGGTGGGGAAAGAAGTCAGATGCTGCAGTAAAACCTCAGCTTCTAACAAGTGTTAAAATCTGTCAGGCTGCAGATGAAATTTTGCTGGAGTGTTGCTATAGAATCATAGAATGGTTTGGGTTGGAAGGTGGTGTCACACTTGTGATAGGATCAAGGGGCAGTAGATGCAGACTGGAACCCAGGAAGTTCCACCTCAGCATGAGGAGAAAGTTCTTTGATGTGAGAGTGGTGGAGCCCTGGCCCAGCGTGTCCAGAGAGATTGTGGAGTCTCCTTCTGTGGAGACCTTCAAGACCCTTCTGAATGTGTTCCTGTGTGACCTGCTGAGGGTGATCCTGCTCTGACACCGAGGTTGGACTTGATTTCCAGAGGTCCCTTCCGACCCCTATGATTCAAAGGGAATTTCACAGGGCAGAAAATGTGTTCTGGAGGAAGAGACACAAAAACAGTTGTCTTAACTATTCCTTGCCTTTCCCAGGCTGGTGGAGAGGCAGAACCAGAGCTCTGTGGCCCTACAGAGAGAGGATGGTGCCCCGCTGCTGGCTCCACATTTCTCCTCCAAGATTCCTCTGAGCCTGTGGGGGAAAGATGGAGCGGCCGAACCCGACCCCTGTGGCCCCTCAGAGAGAGGATGGTGCCCCGCTGCTGGCTCCACATTTCTCCTCCAAGATTCCTCTGAGCCTGTGGGGGAAAGATGGAGCGGCCGAACCCGACCCCTGTGGCCCCTCAGAGAGAGGATGGTGCCCAGCTGCTGGCTCCACATCTCTCCTCCAAGACTCCTGTTGGGATGAGGATGGGCTTGGTGGGGCATGAAGAGCAATTTTGATGTTAAAAATTGTTGTCTTGGTTACTGCTTGAATGTGATGTTTCTGCTTTGGAATTGAATGTGGTCTGATTTGTGTTAATAGAGTGAAGCAGTGAGCTGCACTGATAACTTCCCCAGTCGATTCTCTGCTGCTCAATCCATCTCTGTCTCTGCAGGCAAGAAGACAGCAAGACCCTAGCCCGGGCTCCACCCTGGGCAGCGGCGACGACCTGAAGCTCCGTTAGTCCCCAGCAGCAGGCAGTACCACGGCTCTGCACTCGTGCATTGCTTCTACTTGGCAAAGGATTGAATAAAAAAAGACCAGAAACTGTGATAACTGGGTATATTATGGTCTGTTTCCTGACCCAACCACCCTGAGCTGCCATGGTTTGCACTATGTTTATGTTATGATACCTGCATTTCCCATTTGGAAGCATGTAGCCAGTGGCAATTGGAAAGTTTGGGGGTTGTTTTCTTTTTTGGGGTGGGTTTTTTTTTTTCCTATGCAAACTTATTTTTGTTGGCACTATTTTAGTGAAATGGAAACTTATGCAGCTATAAAACCATTTGGTTTGTTTTGGTTATTTTTTTTTTTCCTCAACTGTAATAAAAATTGTCACTTAAAAATAGGTCAAGATATGACAGATTTAAGACTTTTGTTTGTGTGTTTATTTTGGGTTTGTGAACTGCTGGAAGACAAATGCATTCCAAGCTTCTTCCTTTCTCTTTCCTCCCCATCCTTTCCTTCTTTTCTCTTTGCTCTTCTTCTTTCCTTTCTCCTTGCTCTTCTTTCTTTTCTTTTTGCTCCCCTTCCTTCCCTTCCTTTCTCTATGCTCTTCCTCCCTTCCTTTCTCCATGCTCTTCTTCCCTTCCTTTCTCCATGCTCTTCATCCCTTCCTTTCTCTATGCTCTTCATCCCTTCCTTTCTCTATGCTCTTCTTCCCTTCCTTTCTCTATGCTCTTCTTCCCTTCCTTTCTCTGCTCTTTTCCTTTCTTTTTCTGTGCTCTTCATCCCTTCCTTTCTCTATGCTCTTCTTCCCTTCCTTTCTCTATGCTCTTCATCCCTTCCTTTCTCTATGCTCTTCATCCCTTCCTTTCTCTATGCTCTTCATCCCTTCCTTCCCTTCCATTCTCTTTGCTCTTCTTCCTTCTCTTCTTCCTTCCCTTCTTCCCTTCCTTCCTTTCTCTATGTTCTCCCTTCCTCCCTCCCTCCCTTCCTCTATGCTCTTCTTCCCTTCCTCCCTTCCTCTATGCTCTTCCTCCCTTCCTCTATGCTCTTCTTCCCTTCCTTATGTTGTTGTCATGATTTTAAGGTGGGCTTTTGGAGTTTTGCTTGTCCTTCTTGTGCTCCTGCTTTTGCTTTTAGATACACCTCCTCATCTTTCAGTTCCCTTTTTGGTTGATTGGTTTCTTTTATCTCCCTGAATCTGCAAGCCCTTCTTAAAACCGCCAAAGCGATCTCTTGCCTGATTTCCCAGCTTTCAACCCGGCGAATCCGAGCTGCTGGCATCAAATTTTCAAAGGCTGTGGGTTTGTGAAGGTTGCAGTTGCAGTATTCCCTTCACTGCTAATGATTCCTTGGTTCCACTTCTGAAATGAAAACCAAATAAATGAATCTTCCAATGTTCTTCTCTCCATGCAGTTAAATGTGTTCTGCCCCAGTATGTCTTAGATTTTTCTTCTCTGCCAAGCAAATTTGGGTGGTTAGTACAGCCCCTCTAGATAGTACTTTGCTGAAACTCATGGGAAGTCACAGGCTGGCTTCTGGTTTATTCAGGGATTTCTTTAACTAGCTCTTAAGTAAAAGGGATACTGCAACTCTACAGTCAGGCATTCAACTGCAGGTTCGGCTGGGAACAAAACAGCAGCTGCCAAAGTGATCGGTGTTAAAAGTTATGGGGTAAGGTAGCTGCTTTCAGTTGCTTTTATGTTTTTAGGCTTGTTTGTGTTTTTTTTTTTTTTGTTTTAAGGTTGTGCCAAAGAGTGAAAAGTTGAGCTGAGGTTGTGTGCAGAAAGGTCCCAGCCTGGGCTTGGGTCTTGCGTGTAAAGGGTGAAAAGTTGAGCTGAGGTTGTGTGCAGAAAGGTCCCAGCCTGGGCTTGGGTCTTGCGTGTAAAGGGTGAAAAGTTGAGCTGAGGTTGTGTGCAGAAAGGTCCCAGCCTGGGCTTGGGTCTTGCGTGTAAAGGGTGAAAAGTTGAGCTGAGGTTGTGTGCAGAAAGGTCCCAGCCTGGGCTTGGGTCTTGCGTGTAAAGGGTGAAAAGTTGAGCTGAGGTTGTGTGCAGAAAGGTCCCAGCCTGGGCTTGGGTCTTGCGTGTAAAGGGTGAAAAGTTGAGCTGAGGTTGTGTGCAGAAAGGTCCCAGCCTGGGCTTGGGTCTTGCGTGTAAAGGGTGAAAAGTTGAGCTGAGGTTGTGTGCAGAAAGGTCCCAGCCTGGGCTTGGGTCTTGCGTGTAAAGGGTGAAAAGTTGAGCTGAGGTTGTGTGCAGAAAGGTCCCAGCCTGGGCTTGGGTCTTGCGTGTAAAGGGTGAAAAGTTGAGCTGAGGTTGTGTGCAGAAAGGTCCCAGCCTGGGCTTGGGTCTTGCGTGTAAAGGGTGAAAAGTTGAGCTGAGGTTGTGTGCAGAAAGGTCCCACACTGGGCTTGGATCTTACATGCAAAGCAAGGCTCTAGTGCAGTATGTGTTGTGTTTCCTAACATGGGATGAGTTAAATCTGTGTGGGTTTGGTTCTGTTTGGGCTGATGGTAAATGGATTTTGTTCCCAAGGTTTTCATGGCATCTGATGTTTGAAGCAAATAGATTGGTTGGCTTGGTTAGAATGTGGTGCAGCCTGATTGCAATTATCAGCACTTAACCACCCTTCTGAAAGGGTTAAGAATCATTCTGAGGGTAAACTCTCTGTGTTTAGAACACTTTAGTATTTCTTTTTCATTTCATCATTACATTCCTCATTAATGGCAAAAAAAGAAGAGTGCAAAAGGTAATGCAAAAGGTCTGGGGAAAAAAATATGATGCAGAAGGTTTGATAGAACAAAAATGATGCAAAAGGTTTGACAGAACAAAAATGATGCAGAAGGTTTGGCCACACGAAAGTGATGCAGAAGGTTTGGCCACACAAAAATGATGCAGAAGGTTTGATAGAACAAAAATGATGCAGAAGGTTTGGCCAAATAAAAATGATGCAGGAGGTTTGATAGAATAAAAAGGAGACCTTGTTGTGGCCTTCTAGTCAATGATGCAAAAGGTTTGGCCACACAAAAACGATGCAAAAGGTTTGGCCACACAAAAATGATGCAAAAGGTTTGGCCAAACAAAAATAATGCAGAAGGTTTGGCCAAATAAAAATGATGCAGGAGGTTTGATAGAACAAAAATGATGCAGAAGGTTTGGCCACACGAAAGTGATGCAGAAGGTTTGGCCACACAAAAATGATGCAGAAGGTTTGATAGAACAAAAATGATGCAGAAGGTTTGGCCAAATAAAAATGTGATGCAGGAGGTTTGATAGAATAAAAATGAGGCAAAAGGTTTGATAGAACAAAAATGATGCAGAAGGTTTGGCCAAACAAAAATGATGCAGAAGGTTTGGCCAAGAAAAAGTGATGCAAAAGGTTTGATAGAACAAAAATTATGCAAAAGGTTTGATAGAACAAAAAACAATGGAAAAGGTTTAGCCAAACTATGATGCAAAAGGTTTGGAAGAGAAAGTGATGCAAAAGGTCTGTCCAGACAAAAAATGATGATGCAAAAGGTCTGTCCAGACCGAAAATGATGATGCAGAAAGGTCTGTTGAAACTGTAAGCAGCTGTCACTGGAGGAGAATCTTTGTTGGCTGTTTAGCATCACTTCAGAGTGGCGGTAGCTGCGAACTGTGAGGATGCCATCAAGCAGAAGTGTTTTGCTACTTCGATTTCAGTGTGACTCACCTGAAAGAGCCTTTTCCCCCCACTCTCTGGCCACATATTCTCCTTGCTCCTCTTTTCCCCCTTAAAGCCAGACTCCTTTCTGGAGGCTTTCTGCAGAGGGCTGCTTAAGGGACGCCCGCACGCGCCCTCGCGCATCCCTCCCTCGGAATCTTCTCTGCCAGTCTGCGTCGGTTTGGATGGAAGATTTCATTCTGAAAAGAACAAAAAAGCTTTTCCTCCCCGTTTCAGACAGTGGTTTGCAACCAGAAGTACACAGGAAGCGATGCTATCGGGTTGCTATCTCTGTAAGTGCTCAGCTTTACCCTCAGTTTAGCATTTCTGCTGCTTTCTGTATCTTAATGCTGGCATTAAGATCACAAAGCCCCTCCCCACCTCCTCGCCCCCCTTTCCCCTCTTGCTTTTTGAAGTGCAGGTTTAAGTTATTGATGCAATTGGATGTTTTTCATGGTCGCTGTTTAAGCTGAAGTTGCATCATCTTCCTTGAATTCATCTCCTGTGATAAGAGTTGCCTTAAGCTACAGGATTGCTTTTTTGCTACCTTTTCTTCTTGTTGTCGTTGTACATTTTAACTTTTCATAATAAACTTCTGTGTAGTGAAAAAAACACAAGCTGCTGCTGTGGACTGATTTCTGCCACGGGGGTCAGCAGAGGGCTGGAGCTTCTCTGCTGTGAGGACAGACTGAGAGACTTGGGGGTGGATGTTCAGTCTGGAGAAGAGAAGGCTCCCAGGAGACCTTGTTGTGGCCTTCTAGTGTCTAAAATGGGCTACAGGAAGGCTGGGGAGGGACGTTTTAGAGTGTCAGGCAGTGATAGGACTGGGGGGAATGGATCCAAGCTTAGAGGAGGGCAGGTTTAGATTAGACATTAGGAGGAAGTTCTTCAGCATGAGAGTGGTGAGAGACTGGCACAGGTTGCCCAGGGAGGTGGTGGAAGCCTCATCCCTGGTGGTTTTTAAGGCCAGGCTGGATGTGGCTCTGGGCAACTTGATCTAGTGTGAGGTGTCCTGCCCATAGCAGGGGAGCTGGAGCTGCATGATCCTTGAGGTCCCTTCCAACCCTGACAACTGTGTTATTCTGTGACCTCTGAGGTCCCTTCCAACTGAGCCATTCTATGAATTTACAGTTCAGGAGAGAATTCTGTCAGGTGGAACTTGCAGTGTAAGCTGCCCCTGCTGTGCAAACTCTTTTCCAGCTGTATTTTGGTTCTTAGGGAGGACAAACTCAAACCTGGCACACTTGAAGTAAGCTTTGCTTACTGATGTGCTTTGGAGTGGTGCAGCCTTGTAGTGCTGCTGAAGTGCCAGGACTGGTGTGTGCCCTGTCTCTTGGTCTCCAGACAGTCTCTGAGGGTCTGCTTCTGTCATTTGCACAGCTTTTCTTCTCGCCTTGCTCCATGAAGGTGCTTGGAAATCTGTTTTAAAGCAAGACTAGGGCAAAACCAAACCCTTCTGCTGTGTGGTTTTACATTCAGTGATTCTGTGGCATCCTGCTAAGGCTCTCTGCCTGTTTCAGGGGCGAGCTCCTGGGCTGCCCTGGTGTGTCTGTGGTTAAAACAACAGTGACATCCAGTGGCCACTCAGCCAGCCCTTGCCTGGGGCTGGCCAGGGGCTGATCGTGGCTCTCCCACAGCCTGGGGTACCTGGGGAAAATGCTGATTCTGCTGCCTCATGGAGGGGTTATAACAGATGTGCCTTGCTTAACTCTGTCTGCTCAAGTAACCCTAAGAAATGTTACCTCGTAGAATCCTACAGGTTGGAAAAGATCATGGAATCATGGAATGGTGTAGGGACCTCTGGAGATGATCCAATTCAACCCTCACGGCTAGAGCAGGGGCACCCACGGCAGCTTGCCCAGGATCCCGGTGAACTGTGGTTTGAAACTGGAGCAGGAGGGACGTCAGGAGGAAGTCCTTTACTAGGTGGGTTGCCAGAAATATGGTAGAGGCTTCATTCCTGGAGACATTCAAGGGCAAACTTGATGGACAGGAATCTGCTGGCGAGAGTCTAGCAGAGGGCTATGTGAATGATGAGGGGACTGGAGCACTGCCTCCCTGGGCAACCCAGTCCAGCCTCTCACCACTCTCGCAGCTTCCTCCTCACCTCCAGCCTGACTCTCCCCACCTCCAGCTTTGCTCCATTCCTCCCAGTCCTGCCACTCCCTGACAGCCTCAAAAGTCCCTCCCCAGCTTTTTTGGAGCCCACTTCAGATGCTGGAAGGCCACAAGAAGGTCCTCTGGGAGCCTCCTCTGCTGCAGCCTGCACAGCCCCAACTCTTTCAGTCTGTGCTCACAGCAGAGCTGCTGCAGCCCTCTCAGCATCCTCCTGGCCCTGCTCTCGACACCCTCCAGCATCTCCACAGCCCTCTTGTCCCAGGGGCTCCAGCACTGGATGCAGTACTCCAGGTGGGGTCTGAGCAGAGCAGAGCAGAGGGGGAGAATCCTCTCCCTGGCCCTGCTGGCCACACTTCTGCTGCTGCAGCCCAGGCTCTGCTTGGCTTTCTGGGCTGCAAGTGCACACTGCTGGCTCCTGCTGAGCTTCTCCTCCAGCAGCACCCCCAAGTCCCTCTCCTCAGGGCTGCTCTCCAGCCACTCACTGCCCAGCCTGGATTGGTGCTTGGCATTGCCTCAACCCAGCTGCAGGACCTTGCCCTTGGTCTTGTGGAAGCTCCTGAGCTTGGCTTGTGCCCACCTCTGCAGCCTGCCCAGGTGCCTCTGGACCTCTTGCAGTCACACAGTCCCTTTCTAAGGCGGGAGAATCCAGACTGCTAACTGCCATGTCACAGAGCGTTCAAAGCCTGGGCAAACAGGGTGTTGAGTCTCTCCTGAGGGAGCCAGCAGCCATCAGCTGTCCTGCTTGGGGCTTCTGATCACCCCTGGACAGCTAGAAAAGATGGAAATGAATCCGGGGGTGAAACCAGCAGCTTTTCTGTCCCTGCAGCTCCGTGGTGCTCTGTCTTCTTCAAGTTCTTCCTTCCTGGAGGCGAGGGCTGGGAAGTGAGATGAAGGAGATCTCCAGAACTTCCTGGCCTGCCAGGATCTTGCCAGGACTTGTGTGTTTGTTTATTTCAATGTTCAGGGCCTCCACTCCATGACAGAGCCGCTCAGGATTCCACCCTGCCCGCAGAGCAAGAGGGGCAATTTCTGCAGTTGCATTATTTCGTTGCTGCCATTTCCAATGCAAATAAGAGAAGGGCTCTGAGGAGGAGACTTAGGGTGAGAAGCTCCAGCAGAGCATTTGCATAGGCAACGTTTCTCGTAACTCATTTGCCTGACGTCCTGTCTTGGTGCTGCCACGGAATGTAAATCCCAGGGCATGCATATTCATCAGCTGCTGGCAACTGCTGGGGCTCTAAGTGACTTTATTCCTCAGCTTGCTCAACTGCAGGCTGAGATGAGGCAACTGATGAGGGGCCTGGAACACAAGCCTTGGGAGACCTCATCTTCAGTACTGCCTTCGGTCTGGGGCTCCCCAGCTAAAGAGGGACAGGGATCTGCTGGAGAGGGTCCAGCAGAGGGCTATGAGGATGATGAGGGGACTGCAGCACTGCCTGATGAGGAGAGGCTGAGGGACCTGGGGCTGCTTAGTCTGGAGAAGACTGAGAGGGGATTTAATCAGTGCTTATAAATATCTGAGGGCTGGGGAGCAGAAGAGGGGGGACAGACCCTGCTCACTGCTCCCTGGGATAGGACAAGGAGCAATGGATGGAAGCTGCAGCACAGGAGGTTCCAGCTTAACACAAGGGGGAACTTCTGTACTGTAAGGGTCCCAGAGCCCTGGCACAGGCTGCCCAGAGAGGCTGTGGAGTCTCCTTCTCTGGAGCCTTTCCAGGCCTGTCTGGATGTGTTCCTCTGTGATCTGTGTGTAGGGTTCTACACTTTGGCCACAACAACCCCAAGCAGCACTACAGGCTGGGGACAGAGTGGCTGAGAGCAGACAGGGAGAGAGGGAGCTGGGGGTGCTGGGAGAGAGGAGCTGAAGATGAGGCAGCAGTGCCCAGGTGGGCAGCAGAGCCAATGGCATCCTGGGC
>WAAF01019521.1:207698-230611 GCA_013400475.1 Tricholaema leucomelas
CCTGCAGGGAGGCTGTAGCCAGCTGGGGTTGGGCCCTGCTGCCAGGCAGCCAGCAGCAGAACAACCTTGAGTCCTGTACACCCCCAAATTGCTCTCCCTCTGTGGTGTGAATGGCAGAGGAAAAAGGCGCCAAAAACCTGCTCCGTTCCACGCCCCCGCCCTGCAAGCGCGAAGGGGGCGAAGGACCCTTCCGCCACCTGGGGTGCCCCTGCAGGTGCCTGCGGGGGGGAGCGAAGGACCCTTCCGGCGCCAGGGGTGTCCGTGCAGGTGCCCGCGCCGGGATCGGGCTGTGATTGGCTGTGCTCTTCGCGCCCAGGCAGTGGTCACTGGGCTCTGCTTCGCGCCCGGGCCGCGGTCACTGGGCTCTGCTTGTGCCCGGGCAGTGGTAACTGGGCTCTGCTTCGCGCCCGGGCCGCGGTCACTGGGCTCTGCTTGTGCCCGGGCAGTGGTAACTGGGCTCTGCTTCGCGCCCGGGCCGCGGTCACTGGGCTCTGCTTGCGCCTAGGACAAGCTTGGGGTGCTTCCGCCTTAGAGCTTTCCCCCGCCTGCATAGTTCCTGCAGACGGAGCCCCCTGGCGCTCCGAAGGACAAGCTCCCGAGGGACACCACCGTCTCTGCTTTGGAGGCTCCCCACCATAAGCACTCCCTTTGTGCAGGCTTGATGGTCCTTAACGATCCTCGGAGGTCTTTTGAAAGAGCGAGAGGACGAGCACCTGGAGCGCCCTTTCAGCCGGCCTGGCCCACCTGTGAGTAAACTTGGCTCAGCCTGATTGATAGTGGGGATGCTTTGTTTAGTAGATCAGCCTTTTCCAACTCCTGACTTCCAAAATAGTCAAATTTACCTATGGTATCCCTGTAGATCTGCTCAAGCTAACTGAATCTGCTAATTAGAACTAATTCTGTATGTAGTTTTGGGGGTGGGTTTTCGGGAAAATAAAATAACTCTGTATATATTCCTGACTCAGCCACGTTAATTCCCTGCCCCCACAACAGAAGGGGACAGTCTCAAGCTGTGCCAGGGCAGGTCTAAGCTGGATGTTAGGAGGAAGTTGTTGGCAGAGAGAGTGATTGGCATTGGAATGGGCTGCCCAGGGAGGTGGTGGAGTGGCCGTGCCTGGAGGTGTTGAAGCCAAGCCTGGATGGGGCACTTAGTACCATGGTCTGGTTGATTAGCTAGGGCTGGGTGCTAGGTTGGCACTTAGTGCCATGATCTGGNAACATGCTCTGGTTGATTGGACAGGGCTGGGTGCTAGATTGGACTGGATGAGCTTGGAGGTCTCTTCCAGCCTGGTTGATTCTATGCTTCTCACTGCTGGAGCTGCCTTTGGCTCAGGTTTTAAAGCTCAGGAGTGAAGGGAACGATGTGGAAGAGTTAAATGCTGTCTTGGCTGCTGCTGTCATTCTGCAGTGGTGGCTGTGGAATCATAGAAAGGTTTGGGTTGAAAGGGACCATCAAAGCTTATCCAGTCCAACCCCACTGTGGTCAGCAGGGACAGCTGCTACTACAGCAGATTGCTCAGAGCCACAACCTGACCTGGCATGGTTCCAGGGATGGGACATCTCCCACCTCTCTGGGCAACCTGGGCCAAGCTCTCCCCACCCTCAGTGTCAAACATTTCTTCTGCCTAGGCTAAACCTCCCTCTTTCAGTTCAAACTCGTCACCCTGTGTTCTGGCACAGCAGGCCCTGCTAAAAAGTTTGTCTCCAGCTTCCTCAGAGGCCCCTTCCTGGCAGTGCTGGCCCTGGGCTGGAGCTGCTCAGCAGATACTCCCACAGAGAGAAGAGGACAGATCCTCTTTTTGCTTCTGCTTTCAGTTCTGCTCTGCAGACTGCATTTGGTGTCTGAGCACTGGGACCTGGTGTCGGCGGGCTTGTGGGGCGCATGAGTCCCCAGAACCACCAACCCCACTAAGGTGCCTTAGTGACCAGCTGGTAACTGGCATGGGAGCTGTGGCTCACCCTCTGCTTCTGCATCCAGGGGAGGACATGCTGATGGGACCGTGGGGCACCACACTGCCAAGCAGGACCAGAGCACCGGTACAGGCTGGGAGGTGATCTGCTGGAGAGCAGCCCCAAGGAGAGGGACCTGGGAGTGCTGGGGGAGAACATCCATGGCACAGCAATCTGCCTTTGTGGGCAAGAAGGCCAGTGGGATCCTGGGGTGTATTAGGCAGACTGTCCAGCAAGGGAGGATCTCCTTCCCCTCTACTCTGCTCTGGTGAGACCTCATCTTCAATACTGCCTTCAGTTCTGGGCTCCCCAGTTTCAGAGGGACAGGGATCTGCTGATCAGAGGCCAGCAGAGGGCTACAAGGATGATGAGGGGACTGGAGGGCATGGCTTATGAGGAGAGGCTGAGGGACCTGGGGCTGCTTAGTCTGGAGAAAACTGAGAGGGGATTTCATACATGTTTATAAACATCTGAGGGCTGGGGGTCAGGAGGGGTGGGGCAGGCTCTGCTCACTGCTCCCTGGGATAGGAGAAGGAGCAATGGGTGGAAGCTGCAGCACAGAGGAACACATCCAGACAGGCCTTGAAAGGCTCCAGAGGAGGAGACTCCACAACCTCTCTGGGCAGCCTGTGCCAGGGCTCTGGGACCGTTAGAGTAAAGAAGTTCCCCCTTGTGTTGAGGCAGAACCTCCTGTGCTGCAACTTACACCCATTGCTCCTTGTCCTATCCCAGGGAGCAAGTGAGCAGAGCCAGTCCTCCCCTCCTGGCCAGCCTACCTGACACCCTAAAAAGTCCCTCCCCAGCTTTCCTGTAGCCCACTTCAGACACTGGAAGGCCACAATAAGGTCTTCTCAAAGCCTTTTCTCCAGACTGCACAACCCCAACTCTCTCAGCCTGTTCTCATAGCAGAGCAGCTGCAGCCCTCTGATCATCCTCATGGCCCATCTCTGGACACCTTCCAGCCCCTCCAGATCTTTCCTGTCACAGGGTCCAGGTTGGGTCTCACCAGAGCAGTGCAGAGGGGCAGAATCCCCTCCCTCATCCTGCTGCCCACACTGCTCTTGCTGCAGCTCAGGCTCTGCTTGGCTCTCTGGGCTGCCAGTGCCCACTGCTGGCTCACAGTGAGCTTCTCATCCACCAGCACCCCCACGTCCCTCTCCCCAGTGATCATAGAATCATACAATGCATTATGATGGAAGGAACCCTCAAAGGTTATCTTGTCCAGCCCCCTACGGTGAGCAGGTTGCTCAGGGCCCCAAGATCTTTAGATGTGAAACTCAGCCCAGGTGAAAGCCCTGCCAGCTGTGCAGCTCTCCTGGCTCTGTACCCACTGGGATAAGGGGAGCTGGCAGCTCCAGCTCCTTGCCCAGAAGTACCAGCACCATGGGGAGCAGAAGTCCTCATCCTGCCCATGCCTGGCAGCATCTCCCAGACTAAACCACCCTGAGCAGGAAAGAGAAACCAATGCATCTGTTTCTAATGAAGCTGAGGCCAGTTTAGATCTAACTCTGCATGAATTGGAGCTTTTCAAACATCTCTGGGAGGGATGAGTCCTGCCAAATGCATGTGCCCACATCAGCCATTGTGCCTGGGTGATGGAGAAGAGCTGCTGCTTAGCTACTGCTCCCTTCGTCCTTATCCACCCAGCCCTCCCTCCAGCCCCTGCCCTCACCCCAGCCCTGGAAAATCACAGAATGGTTTGGGTTGGAAGGGACTTTAAATGTCATCTAGTTCCAATCCCTCCTGCCATGGGCAGGGGCTGTGCCAGCTGATCTTCTTCTGCATCTGTGTTTAACATGACATCTTAGCACATTTGGAGGAGTGCTGGGAGCCTCCAGTTTCTGTCCATCTCTTGACACCAAGCACAGAACCAAAAAAATGCAGAACGCAGAATCATAGAATGAGTCAGAATTGGAAGGGACCACAAGGATCAGCCAGTTCCAAGCCCCCTGCCATGGGCAGGGACACCTCACACTAAATCAGGCTGGCCAGAGCCTCATCCAGCCTGGCCTTAAACACCTCCAGGGACAGGGCCTCAACCACCTCCCTGGGCAACCCGTTCCAGGCTCTCACCACCCTCAAGGTGAAGAACTTCTTCCTAACATCCCATCTAAATCTCCCCATTTCCAGCTTCACTCCATTTGCCCAGTCCTATCACTACCTGACAGCCTAAAAAGTCCCTCTCCAGCTTTCTTGTAGCCCGCTTAAGATACTGAAAGGCCATGAGGTTTTACAGCTGCCAGACACCCAAATCCAGGGTGTGGGAAATGATGCCCATGGTTAGTGTGGTCCTGTCTGAGTAAAGCTTGTGCCAAAGCTGTGTGGGCATCCCTCTGGTCATGCACAGAGTCAGCTCAAGACCTTTATTCTCAGGCTGCAGGGCTGTGAGCCCAGCAAACCCTGGAGCTGGCAGAGGGATGTTCTCCTGGAGGGTGCAAGCCCCGGCCCGTGGAGGGACTCCGGGCAAGGCTCAGGACATGTGGAAGCTGTGCAGTCAGGCAGCCTGTTGAAACGAGGCACTTTGTGCCGCGCTGCCCCTTGGCCACAGCATCCGCAGGCAGAGCAGGGGGCAGCTCCTCGTGCCCCAGCCAGGAGCTGACGCTGCACATTCTGCCCCTCTTAACCTTGGCTGCTGCTCCAGTGGGTTTCTGGGTGATTGAAAACATCCCAGCTGGGCGTGCTTGGCACAGGCGAGGAGGGGAGAAGTGCTGAGCCAGGGAGAACCGGAGCCAGGGGTATCCCACGGGAAGGGCCAGGTTATTGGCACTGCCAGCTCCTGCCTGCCCGGGGACCCCCCAGCCTGGCACTGACGCAGCACTTGCCAGCAGGACCAGGACAGTGATGGTGCCCCATGTACTGGGCACTGGTGAGACCACTTCTCAAATACTGTGTTCAGCTGGGGGCACCTCACTCCAACAAAGGACATTGAAGTGCTGGAGCATGCTCAGAAAGGGCTAAAAAGCTGTCTGGAGCCCATTTGGTTGAAGGGTCTGGAGAACAGGGCTGGGGAGGAGCAGCTGAGGGAGCTGGGGGTGTTTAGGATGGAGAAGAGGAGACCTCATTGCTCTCTGCAGCTCCTGAAAGGAGGCTGCCCTAAGGTGGGGTTGGGCTCTTCTCCCTAATCTCAGGTGATAGAAGGAGAGGAACTGGCCTGAAATTGTGCCAGGGGAGGCTTAGGTTGGGGGTGAGGGAAAATTTCTTTGCTGTAGGAGAGGTCAGGGATCGGCACAGGCTACCCAGGAAAGTGGTGGAGTCTTCATGCCTGGAGGTGTCCATGGCATTTGAGGACATGGTTTAATGGCCACGGTGGGATTGGGCTGATGGTTGGACTGGATGATCTGAGAGGGCTCTCCCAACTCAAACAGTTCTATGACTCTGGGATGGATGAAGGGTGCAGCATCGCACTGCCTGAGCTGAGTGCAGGGTAGGACCCCTCCAAGCTTTTGGCTGTGGGATAAATCAAAGAGTTGATAAACTTTGGAGAGGTAGGATAAACCCCACCCAGCGAGCTGGAATACACCGTCCCGAAGAGCCTCCGTGCTGGTCTCAGGAGCAGAAGCAGAGCTCCCTTTGTTCTGCAGCCAGGAGAACTGTAAACGCTGTCGGGAGACTTTCCTGACTGCAGACTGAAAGGTTTCCAGCAGCAAATGCACCTCCAGAGGAAACCAGAGCGACTTCAGAGCCGTACAGCAAATTCCTCTTCCCCACCCAAGCAGGGCTGCCAAGCCTGGGGGCTGTTTCCAGTGCTTTTGGAGGCAGCCGCAGGGCAGATTCTCTTCCAGGCAGGATTCGCGTCGCTGTGAGATCTCATCGGGAGAGGGCAGCTCGCCCTCACTCTAAGCTGCTGCTGCTTTCTCCAACCCTCCTGCTCTTTTTGGTGCCTCCTGCTAGCTTCTACATTCACGCATCCCGCGCCCCCACCTTTCTTTAGATGGGTTGGATTGCAAAGCCCAGCTCTTCTCTGCTACCATCTCCCTGCAGATGTGTGGGGTTGGATTGCAAAGCCCAGCTCTTCTCTGCTACCATCTCCCTGCAGATGTGTGGGGTTTAGGAAAGTCAGGTAAAAAGGCAGCAATTCCCTACGGCTGCCACTCCACAAGGGAGAGAGAGGCTGGAAAGCTGCCCACTGAGACAGGACCTGGGGCTGTTGGTTTTGCGTGCCAGAGGAAAGTGGGTGCTGGGGTGTACTTCATGCCCCATTAAATGAAGAGGGCACACAAGACTCCTGCCAGGGTATTTCTTCCCTCAAGTCCACCCCTCGTGGATGCCACCAGCTATATATTTATGTGGTGGGGTGGAGAGCTCACGAGGGAGGATCAGCCTGTGATCCTGGGGGAAGAAAGGTTAACTCCTTTTCTTTTTTGAGCCAATAAAGAGGTGTCAGAGGGCTGTAAGGAAGGGGAAATGGCAGCACCTCTGAGCTTTTCAGCATATTAAGATGTCACAGTGCTTTAAGAACGAAAGAAAACTCCCCAGCCAGCAGGGCATGAATAATAAAGAGAGCAACATGCAGCTGACTTCAAGGGAAAGCTCATGTCCCTGGGGCTTGCTCTGTGCAGTGTGCATTCAAATCTTGCCCACTTGCACAGCTCTGTCACCTGAGAGATGAGAGAAGGGAGGTGTTCAGAGCAGAGCCTGGCAGAGGTCCTGCCCGGCAACGTGACTGGGATTTCTGTCTGGATGCTCTGAGTCTCCCTGCCAGGGGTGCTCTGCCTGTAGAGAAGGAGCTGGGGCAGCTCCTGTGGGTGTTTGTGTATGTTCTGGAAGTGAAAAGGGTTGCTCGAAGCTCCATGGACAGCTTGTCTTTGGAGCTGGGATGGAGGCAGGGTCACCACAGGATGTTAAGGGTTGGAAGGGACCTCCAGAGATCATCAAGTCCACCTCCCCTGCCAGAGCAGGACCATAATCTAGGGCATGTGGCCTCCTCTGGACCCTCTCCATCCTGCACACACCGGGGTCTTAGAGAGCAGCTTGCTAGGGAGGGCAAAGTCCCTTTCCACCAGAGCCCCGAGGCCTCCAGGCTCCCGCTGGGCTTTATGCAGACGCTGTGTTTGCTGGTGACACACGGAGCACGTGGAGCATCCGAGGGAAACGGGAGGTTGGCAGTGGGAAGGAGGTGCACTGGAAAACCCAGCAGGAATTAGAGTTTTCTCTCGATTTGTAATGTGAGACACCCAAACCTCTGTGGTTAGCTGCATGAAAGGCTTTCTTCACCCCTGTCTTCTGTCCGTAGGGGACACCCTGTGTGATGGAGAGTCGGTGCAGTGCTGCTGGCCCAGGGCATGCTGTGCATACAGGACGGGGCATGTGGGCAGCACAAGGACGATGGAGTCAAACCAGCAGCAAGCATCACACCACCGAGGGGACAGAAGATGAGTGTTGCCCAAGGAGAGGCTTTGGAGCGAAGCTGGAGGTGGGTAGGTTCAGGCTGGAGGTGAGGAGGAAGTTGTTGGGCAGGAGAGTGGTGAGAGGCTGGACTGGGTTGCCCAGGGAGGTGGTTGAGGCCCCATGGCTGGAGGTGTTTCAGGCCAGGCTGGCTGAGGCTGTGGGCAGCCTGCTCTAGGGTAGGGTGTCCCTGGGCATGGCAGGGGGGGTTGGAACTGTCTGATCCTGGTGGTCTCTTCCAACCCTGACTGATTCTATGATTCTGTGAATCTATGCTACCAGCCTCATATAAGCATGCAAGGGGAAAAAATGCATCTTCCTCCATTCTTTACCCTTCTCAAAGCCTCAGCCTGCCAGCAGAAGAAATTCCAGCTCATTCTAAAGCTGCTGGAGCCTTCTGACTTCCCATCAGTTGTGCAGCTCTAGTCCAGCAGATGTGTCACTTCACACACACATGCTTTTGCCCTTGGTCCTTCTCATTTGTTTTTAATTCTCTGCTTGTGCTGGGCAGTGCTTGACCTGGTACTGTTCATCTTGGATCAAGTTTCCACCGTAGAAGTGGGTGCTGGTCTGAGGTGGGGGTGGTCAAGGCAGCAGCAAGCAGCACCTCAGGAAAGCTCTGTTGTCCTCATTCATCGTGTGGATGCCAACTGCTTGCACCTGGGGTCTCCTGGGGATTTCTGAGACTGAGCAAAGCAGATTCATGGCTGGTGGCCACCATCCCAGAGGAGGAGTGGGGCTTTTTTGGGTGGCAGCACCCCTGTTTTCATGGAATCTCAGAATGGCAGGGGTTGGAAGGGACCTCTGGAGGTCATGGAATCCAGCCCCCTGCCAGAGCAGGTTCACCTAAAGCAGATCACATAGGAGCGTTGAACATCTCCAGAGATAGACTCCACCACCTCTTTGGGCAGCCTGCTCCAGTGCTCCAGCATCCTCAGAGTAAAGAAGTTCCTTCCTCCTCACCTTTCCATGGAGCTTCCTAAGTTCAGGTCCAATGCTCTTTGTTTTCTCAAAGAACACTGCACAGCAAATGACCTCATTAGGACTTTCTTCCTCACTGAGTCACTCCTGAGCTTGTTCTGGTAGCTCTACTCGTGCCACTGACTAACTTCTCCTTAACTCTCCTTTCGACTGGAAAAACTGGGTGCAACCAGGTCGGTTGGGGTTTTGGCTTTTTTCTTTCTTAATCCTGAGCCTACCGTGCTGGGTTGTGACACGGCGTAATTAGTCCCTGCCTTGCGGGTCTGACACTCTCCCGGCCACAAGGACAGAGAGCGGTGACGGCGTGGCCGCTCCCCCCACCGCCAGGGCAGCTGGGAGCCTGCAGAGGCGGGACTCGAACCGGGCGGTTGCCGCTCTCCAACCCGACTCCTTGTTCCCTGCGCCACGGGCGGGGGGCGGTGCGCAGCGGCGCCGGTCCGCCCAGCCCCGCCCCGCGCGGCCTCGCCTGACGGCAGCTGCAAAGCACTTTTTCAGCAGCCGCAAGTGAGGTGAGTGGCGCCCGCAGCGCGGGGGGAGGGGGTGCAGCCCCCCCGCTCCCCTCTGCCGCCGGCCGGCCCCTGCCCCCGGTACGTTCGGGCTGATCGGCGACGCACCGGTTCCTTCTGCCCCCTGGAAGGCGCAGCGGCTGCCCGCGCTCAGTGCTCGGCGCGGGCAGGGCGGGCGGAGGCAGCGGGGCCGTGAGGCGGGGAGAGGGGGCTGGTTGTTGTGGTGGCGGTGCCCGGGGTTCCCCAGCTCAGACCGGCGCGGCGGGGCTCGGCTGTGACTCAGCGACGTTCGCCGGGGAGGGGTTGGGGGTAGTGGTGGGGCGTGCTGGGGGGTCGGGGTGCGAGCTGCGAGCTGCTCTCCTGTTTCCCTCAGAGGTCCGGCGGAGCCCCCGGTGACCTGCCGTGCCAGCCCGCGGCCTCCGCGCTACCTGAGCCAATGCTAGATCTGGAGGTGGTGCCCGAGCGGTCTCTGGGGAACGAGCAATGGGAGTTCACCTTGGGTAAGTGTGTGTGCCACCCCGGAGTCTGCCTGCCCCGGGCTCTGTATGAGGGATTTGGGGTGGGGGATTCTGGTCCCTCGTTCGTAAAGTTTCTCCCAGGGCTTTCAGTGGGTTGCAGAGTGAAAAGGAGAGAGAGACAAAGCTCGCCCTTCTCTGTCGATTAAAATGCTAATGTATGAACTCTAAGGGTTGTATAGTCGCATCTTGAGCTCCTGCGTGCCGAGTTGTGCTTTGTTTACCAGCTCGTTCGTTTCCTTTGCCTTCTTCACCTTGTCTTGTTTTGCTTTGCCATCTCGGATTCGTAATTGCTTAAATCCTCTCCGTGGATGTGCAGATTGTCACCTGAATGTGTGTCAGCCGATACCAACAGCTCTAACCGATCCTTGGCATAGATTCTGTGCTTTTTGTTTTTGGTACAAATCCTTCCTGCGTATGAGTTGAGTTTCACAATTTCTTTGTGTCGTTGCCAGGTTGTGACATTGTAGTGCAGAGAGTACACTGGAGAGGTTTTGTGAGGCTTGGGTAAGGAGTGTTTCTCCCCTTAATGATTTGTATTTTCATCTCTGGGAGAGTCCCATCCCTCCTAGCCATTGCCTTATTTACTGCCACGGGAAAGACCTTTTCCTCCGGATGGTGGGAATGTGGCTGTTGCTCAGGTCGGGTCACTTCAGTGTGCAGCTGGAACTCGGGTGGTGTGGGTTCTTCAGATGGCAAGCTGTTGGCAAGCAGATAGTGGTGGTCCTCAGAACTCTGAGAAGCTCTGTGGCTGTTGAGGTTTCTGAGTGATTGTTCAACATCTCCACATTGGGCTCTCTCTTTAAAGAGTTTTTCATTCTCGCTGTTGCTTTGTCTAAAGCACAGTTAATGGTAGTGGCAGTTTGGCTAACGTAAACAGCTCTGCCTGGCAGCCCTCTGTATCTGCTAGCACTTGAGTTACACTTCTGTTGCCTCTGGCAGAGAGGGGACGGACTGTTCCTTAAAGGATATTGTGACACAGCTGCCACGAACTTGGATGACACCAGAGGAGTGGTGCTGTGACCTGGAGTTGTTTGTATGAACCCCTTCAGACACAAAGGGCTGTTCATGCTGCCGTGGCTTTGGGAGTCAAGTATGAGTGGCTTTCGGAGGCTAATTATAGTACCTCAGGTCCCACCCTTTGAAATCTTGGTGATCTCCTTGTACCGCTAAGGTGTGACTGCACTCTCAGCTCTGCGTGACCTTCTGCCATCCTTTAGTGCCTGTGTTACCCAAAATGAAAAGCAAGCTGGAATTATACACCCTGCCAGTCTGCATAAATACATAGTACCAGCTTCCCTCTGTTCTCCTCATGAAAAACGGAGAGAATGATTTTAATTTCCCCCCCAGAGAAGCCCACGAATGCAATCTCCTGGCTCAAGTTGTGATCTCTGCTTCTCTGTGTACACACAGAGGGAGAGATGCAAGAGGGAGGGCACTGGGCTGTAAGGCTTGGAGTAAACATAGCCCCCACGTGATGTGTCTAATGTATAATTAGCATGACCTGCTGCTCCAGAGCCTGGAGAGGTATTGAGATCCTTCGCTTCGTCCCGTGCTCCTGATGTGGGATGGAAACGGTCCCTGCTGCTAGAGCTGGGTTTGGCTGTGTTGCTGGTGGCGAGGTTGGGAGTGCTGGTGCAAATGGGATCCTGGCTGCCAGCGGTGTTTGTTTAGCTCTGCTCCGAGCAGGGCTAATGGCAGTATTCCTGAACTGCTGCTGACTCTGGCTTCCAGTATTGTGCCCACAATGGAGATGACTGAGGGGAAATGCCAGGAAAATCTTTTACATGAGTTTTTGGATTGTGTTTCTGGCTCCAGCCTTGACTCACTGTGTGACCAGAGCACAGAAAAATTTAACTGGGGCTGAGTTTTGTCCTCAATTATGTACCTGTGTCACTGCCCCTCTTGGGCTACGTTCCTGCTGTTTTGAAAGAGAACAATTAAATACTTATTCTGTAGTGCCTATAGCTGTGTTATTAGCCTTTGAGATGTGTAATTTCTAAGGCATACTTTCATTTCTCTTGCTTTTTATACTTTCTTTTCCTGCTAAACTTCCCTTCCCCTTACATCATTTGGTACAATTCATCTCCTCTTGGATTTTCTTGTATCCTCTTATTCTCTTGTCAATAAAGTGAGGTTTAAGGAATGTTTATTCACTCTTCTACCACTGTGCCCCTCAAGACACAGTCTTAGCATAGACTAAATCTTCAAGCCATGTTGTTCATGACCAGTGTATGTGAGAGGAGTGCCTTGAGCCACTTGTACCACTCCAGCGTTTAGAAAAGGGAGATGTTTGTGATAGACAAGTCCTAGCACTGATCTTTGTGGGCGCTGAGTGACTGCTGTGCTGGAAACCATGTTGGCTTCCCCCTTCTCCTCCTGACTGATGAGCAGGGGAAAAAAGAATTCTTTGTTTTCCTCTTTGACTGCAAAGGCTGACAAATGCTGAGGAAAAGGGGGTGTTGTGTGTGTGTGAGAAGGGTGGAGGAAAATAACTCAATTCCTTTAGTCCTCCTCTGGTGCTCTGCTGATGGGGGCAGAGGGAGGATGCTGGCTGCTGCACACGTGTTTGAGATGCTGTGTACTGCTGCTGGAGACTTTAAGTTGCTCATTGTAGCTTTGCTAGGCAACTGTGTGGTGAAATCTGTTTCATGCTCAGTGGCTGAAAACTGAACGAAATCAGCCCATGTCCACTTGCTTGCAGCTGGCTTTGCTCTGAGTAAAGCAGTCATGTGAGCCAGCTGTTTGCACACTTAGCAACCCCAAATTGCATCAGTTTACATCAGGCTACAAACTGAGCTTGGTGTTTGTGCAGTTTGTTTGGGTTTTTTTAAACCACCGAAACCTTAACCTGCCCATTGGGGTATAGATGCTGTCAGCTGGCTTTGCTTCAGCCTTTGCTGCTTGTTTGGACTCAAAGATCTCCAGAGGTCCCTTCCAAACCCTAACATCTTGTGATGGTCCTATTTGTTCAGGTCTCCTAAAATGAGTGGTTTTTAAAAGCACAGAGCCCACTTTCAAGCATCTTTGCTTTTTTGTTTTGGAATCATCGTGAGTCCTAGGTTAAGCAATGTGAAAAACCTCTCATGGCAGCATCTTTGATCTTGGCTTCTGGTTGTTACTGATGTGTTTGTTCCATTCTGAAAGTATTGTCTGATAGAACACAACTGTCTTTGGAAAACTCAGCACTTGGGCTGCAAAGCAGCTGCCATTTCCTAGGTAGTAGGAAACAGGGCTGCTTTATTGCATGGCTCTGCAT
The DNA here is from genome assembly GCA_013400475.1 of Tricholaema leucomelas. Taxonomy (NCBI): domain Eukaryota; kingdom Metazoa; phylum Chordata; class Aves; order Piciformes; family Lybiidae; genus Tricholaema lacrymosa; species Tricholaema leucomelas. The sequence goes on from WAAF01019521.1 coordinate 220,295, forward strand.
GTTAATTTCATTAGCCTTGTTCAACTCATTCTTCAGTCGTCTCCTGCTGTAGAATTCCAGTCTGCAAAAAAATAAACTTAGAATCAGCCAGGTTGGAAGAGCCCTCCAAGCTCATCCAGTCCAACCTAGCACCCAGCCCTGGCCAAGCAACCAGACCATGGCACTGGTTGCCATCATCCAGTCTTGTCTTTGAACACCTCTAGGGACAGTGACTCCACCACCTCCCTGGGCAGCCCATTCCAATGCCAATCACTCTCTCTGCCAACAACTTCCTCCTAACATCCAGCCCAGACTTCCCCTGGCACAGCTTGAGACTGTGTCCCTTTCTTCTGTTGCTGCTTGCCTGGCAGCAGAGCCCAACCCCACCTGGCCACAGCCTCCCTTCAGGTAGCTGCAGACTGCAATGAGATCTGCCCTAAGCCTCCTCTGCTGCAGGCTGCACACCCCCAGCTCCCTCAGCCTCTCCTCTCAGGGCTGTGCTCCAGGCCCCTCCCCAGCTTTGTCGCCCTCTTCTGGACACCTTCCAGCACCTCAGCATCTCTCTTGAATTGAGGAGCCCAAAACTGGACACAGCACTCAAGGTGTGGCCTGAGCAGTGCTGAGCACAGGTGCTCCCTTGTCCTGCTGGCCACGCTCTTCCTGATGCAAGCCAGGATGCCATTGTCTCTGCTGCCCACCTGGGCACACTGCTGGCTCCTGTTGAGCTACTCTCTACCAGCACCCTCAGGTCCCTCTCTGCCTGCCTGCTCTCACCACTCTGTCTCCAGAGCCTGTAGTGCTGCTTGGGGAGCAAGCTGCTTCTAACTTGGTGTCATCTGCAAACCTACTGATGCTGGACTCAATCTCCTGGTACAGATCATCAGTAAAGATATTGAACAGGACTGCGCCCAGCACTGATCCCTAGGGGACACCACTATGACAGCTGCTAGCTGGATGTGGCACCATACACCACCACTTTCTGGGCCCGGCCTTCCAGCCAGTTCTTGACCCATATCAGAATGATTCTGTCCAAGCCACAAGGATTGTTGACTATATCCTGGTTTGAGCAGGCTGATATGAAAAACAGCTTGAGAGCAACAGTTGTATAAAGTGCTTATAAGTGGAATCACTGTGATTCTGATCTAGAAAGCCTTTTTGGGTTTGGCCCAAACATTGATGTCCTAATTACAGGAAATCTGCAGTGTGTGAGCATAACAGGCATGTAGTTTAGTGTGACAGTGGAAATGATCCCTTTTCCCCTTTCTTTATCTATTTAGTGCTATGTTGGGGTGACATAAAAGCAGTACCCTGGGTGATCTGGGTGTATAGAATCATAGAATGGTTTAGGTTGGAAGGGACCTCAAGGATCATTCAGATGCAACCCCCTGCCATAGGCAGGGACATCTGCCACTAGAACAGGTCGCTCAAGGCTTCATCCAACCTGGCCTTGAACACCTCCCGGGGGGAGCATCCACAGCCTCCCTGGGCAACCTGTGCCAGTGTCTCATCACCCTCACTGCAAAGAACCCTTTCCTAACATCTACTTTGAATCTCCCCTCTGCCAGTTTAAACCCATTCCCCCTCATCCTGTCATTACAAGACCTTGTCAGTAGTCCCTCTCCAGTCTTTCTGTAGGTCCCCTTCAGATACTGGAAGGCCACTCCAAGGCCTCTTTGAAGCCTTCTCCAGGCTGCAGAGTCCCAACTCTTGTAGCCTGTCCTCAGAGCAGAGCTGCTGCAGCCCTCTGAGCATCTTGGCAGCCTCCTCTGGACTGGCTCCAACAGTTCCATGTCCTTCTTATGTTGGGGGCTCCAGAACTGCACCCAGGACTCCAGATGGGTCTGAAGAGAGCAGAGCAAAGGGACAGAATCCCCTCCTTTGCCCTGCTGCCCACACTGCTCTTGCTGCAGCCCAGCACAGGATTGCTGTCTGGGCTGCACTCACGCTGCAGGCTCATGTTGAGGTTTTCATCAACCCAGACCCCCAGGTATGTGTGACATTGTATATTTCTATGGAGAGAGAGGGAGAGTTGAAGTTTTGTCACTTCAGTCCTGTAGCTAATATCACAGAGTTATCAGGGTTGGAAGGGACCTCTAGGATAATCTAGTTCCAACACCCTGCTATGGACAGGGACACCTTCCACTAGATCACAGTCAAGAGCCATATGCAGCCTGGCCTTAAAAACATCCAAGGATGGGGCTTCCACCACGTCCCTATCTCAAAGGTGCTTTGGCACACCATGTATAGTCTCAGGGGTGTATCTGGTAGCTAAAAATCTGAATGCCTGACCCATTCCCTAAATAAACTTTAAGTCCCATGGTAAGTTTTCCCAAAGGCAGCTTTCTTAATGTTTAAAAACCTAGACATGAAGAGGAATAGAGCAGGGAATGTAAACAGAATATGAGCTAACTAATCTAAATTGACTTGCAGTAATTAGGAAGGAAATAAAACTTCTCAGTTATAACCTCATGATCTTCCCTTTATAAAAGGCCTGCTTTGAATCCAGGAGCAGGCTCACCTTTCTTTTGGAAAGAAGACTTAACATGTGATAAAGGATGGGGTGGTGTGGTGCTATTCTTTCTACAGAATCAGCAGTTCCCTTCCACTTGCTAAAATTTATAGCTGTCAAGATAAGATGTACTGAAGGAAAAACATCTCAACCAAAGAAAAAAGCCCTTGGAGTTGTTAGAGGGTTAAGTGTATTCCTTTGGTTGAACCAAACTGTTTATCACCTGTATCTTGTCTATAAACTGAGAAGATGAAGTTCCATCCTTGACACAAATGTGGTTGCAGCAGCAGCTGATGTGGCCTGTTGGGTCTGAGAAGAATCACTGCTCTGTCTCAGTGTTTCTATCTATCTGATATAACTGCTCAGTGCTTTATCAAGCTTGATAAAGGGGATGCCATAAAGTGAGCTCCAGGAGCCTACTGATCATGCAGAGGAGTGCCCCTTAAAGTAAGCTCCAGGAGCCTACTGATCATGCAGAGGAGTGCCCCTTAAAGTGAGCTCCAGGAGCCTACTGATCATGCAGAGGAGTGCCCCATAAAATGAGCTCCAGGAGCATAGTGATCATGCAGAGGAGTGCCCCATAAAATGAGCTCCAGGAGCATAGTGATCATGCAGAGGAGTGCCCTCAGCACAGCTGGTGGAGTTTGGTCCAGGCTGTTGGCAGACAGGCGACTCTAAGAAGGAGCAGACTTTGTGCTCCTTTCTGCAGACTCCTGTGCTTTTCCTGCCTGAGCTTTGCTGTTTAATTTTGTGGTGACATAACCTTTTCTTCCCTCTGTGCCTAACAAGCTGGTAGATAAACAATGACTTCTCTGTCTGTAACCCCACGTCTGTTCTGATAGCGTGAGTCAAGTCGGCTTGTTTGCCGATTGCATACCTCGCTGGTGTAACCTGCTGTTTGCTGATGACAGCTCTTGCCTCATCTGTAACCTTGCTGTTGAAAACCCCTGGAAGCTGCTCTCCCAACTGAAGAAATGTTTGGTTTTTTTATCTGCAGGCATGCCCTTGGCTCAGGCTGTAGCAATCCTTCAGAAGCACTGTCGCATTATCAAAAACGTCCAGGTTCTCTACAGTGAGCAGGTGAGTGGAGTGTGGTCTGCCTGAGTTAGTGGAACACTGCAACAGGTTGCCTGGGGAAGTGGGTGGGGCCTTCTTCCTGGACATACTCAAAGTAAGGCTTGACAGGGCTCTGGGCAACCTTGATCTAGTTGAGGATGTCCCTGCTGACTGCAGAGGGGGTTGGACTAGATGACCTTTAGAGGTCCCTTCTAACCCACACCATTCCATGATTCTATCATCTACCTCCTTGGGTCCCAGAATGAAGGCTTTAGAGGGTAATCCTGTTGTGTGCACTGCATGAGCTGTGGAGCTGCTTGTAAATTGTTGCTGCCCCATCAGAGGTGTAGCTTGTAGAACAGTTTCACATCAAGTGTAATAACCTCAGCACAGTGCAGCGACCGCCAGAGCCAAGAGCAGGATCTTGCGCCTGGGCCGAGGCAATCCCAAGCACAGACGCAGGCTGGGCAGGGAATGGGTAGAGAGCAGTCCTGAGGAGGAGTTGGGAGTGCTGAGAATCACATACACAGAATCACAGAATGGTAGGGGTTGAAGGGGACCTCTGGAGGTCATAGAGTCCAACTTCAGGGTCACCTAGCAAAGGTCAGACAGTAACACATCCAAGTAGCCTTGAAAGCCTCCAGAGAGTTAAACTCCTTCAGCTCTCTGGGCAGCCTGTGCCAGGGCTCCAGCACCCTCATAGTAAAGAAGTTCCTTCTCATGTTTAGATGGAACTTCCTATGTTCAAGTATGTGTCCGTTACCTCTTGCCCTGTCACTAGGGACCACTGAGAAGAATCTGGCCCCATCTTCCTGGCACCCACCCCTTAGATATCTGTAAGTATTAATGCAATCCCCCTCAGCCTCCTCTTCTCTAAACAGACACAGCTTTCTCAGCCTTTCCTCATATGCAAAGATGTTCCAGTTCCAGAAGCCAGCAGTGCCATGGGCTGCATCCAAAGAAATGTGGCCAGCAGGTCAGGGAAGGGAATTTTGCTCCTTTGCTCTTCTCTGGTAAGAACCCATCTGCTGTGCTTGGGTTCAGTCTGGAGCCCCTAACACAAGAAGGATGTAGAACTCTTTGAGTGCAGTGGACGCCACAAAGATGATCTCAGGTCTGGAGCACCTCTCCTGTGAAGACAGGCTGAGAGAGTTGGAGCTGTTCAGCCTGGAGAAGACTCCAGGGAGACCTTAGAGCAGCCTTCCAGCATTTGAAGGGGGCTACAGTAGAGAAACTCCCTAGAAAGGCTTTTAGTGACAGGATAAGGAGTAATGGCTTCTTGCTGGAAGGAGCTGGATGCAGATTAGACAGGAAAAAAATCTTCCTCACGAGAGTGGTGAGGCACTGGAACAGGTTGCCCAGAGAAGTTGTGGAGACCCCAAGCCTGGAAGTGTTCAGAACCAGGTTGGATGAGGCCTTCACCAACCTGGTCTCGTGTCCCTGCCCATGGCAGTGGGGCTGAAAGTAGATGATCTCTAAGGTTCCTTCCAACCCATTCCATGACTGAACAGTTCTGTCTGTGCAGTGTGGAGGTAGCTTTGCTTTTCCTCTAAGAAGGCAAAGGGTCTGTAATTAGCTGGGTGATTCAGTTCTAGTCTCTTCACATCATCAAGCACTGCAGTGTTTGTGAAGCACTGAATTGCTCATTACTTCCCACTTTTGTGGTTGGCTCATTGGTGATGAATCCTCTGAGAAGGCTTTCACACTTCCCTCTGGATCAGCAGTTTTACCTGCAGAAAGTGGATGCAATCATTTAAACCAGCTCTAGATGGGTTAGTTTCCCCTCAGAACTAAGCATTAAGTTCCTAATATATTTCCCTTCCCTCAGCAGGGGGACCAGAAGTGAAACCTTTCTGCTAGATCAAATACCATGTCTTACATCTTCACCTCTGTTGTCTGCTTTGCAGCAGAAAAGGACCTGGGGGTGCTTGTTGACAGTCAGATGAAGATGAGCCAGCAGTATGCTCAGCATCCTGGCCTGGATCAGCAATAGTGTGACCAGCAGGAGTAGGGCAGAGATAGTACTCTGTACTGGGCACTGGTGAGGCCACTCCTCAAGTACTAGGTTCAGGTTTGGACTCCTCGCTCCAAGAAGGACACTGAGGTGCTGGAGAGTGTACAGAAAAGAGCAAAAAAGCTGGGGAAGGGTTGGGAGAGCAGTCCTGGTGAAGAGCAGCTGAGGGAACTGGGGGTGCTGGGGAAAAAGAGGCTGTGGAGAGACTTCATTGCTCTCTACAACTGCCTGACAGGAGGTTGCAGTGAGGTGAAGTTCGTCTCTTCGCTCTAGGATCAAGTGATAGAAGAGGAAGTGGCCTGAAATTGTGCCAGGGGAGGGTTAGATTGGAGAGAAGGAAAAATGTATTTGCTGCAGGGATTGAAAGAAGCTGCCCAGAGAGGTAATGGAGTCCCCATCCCTGGAGATGTTCAAGGAACGTGTGGCCATGGCACTGTGGGACAGGGTATAAGAGCCATGGTGGTGTTGGGTTGCTGGTTGGACTCGGTGATCTTAGAGGGCTTTTCCAACTGAAACCGTTGTATGATTCCATGAAGGAAGTGGAAGGGAACCAGAGATGACCAAAGCAGGACTCAGCAAAATGTATGTGATGAGAAGTGGGTGTTCTTCGGAGGACAATCATAGAATCAGCCAGATTGGAAGGGACCTCCTAGAATCAGCCAGGTTGGAAGGGACCTCCAAGCTCATCCAGTCCAACCTATCACCCAGCCCTATCCAGTTAACTAGACCATGGCACTAAAGATGTTGATGTGCTGCTCATTGCAGATCTTTCCACCAGGAGAAAGGCAAAGTCTGCTCAATGTCAGTTTGTATCTGAATGTTGAGTGAGGTCTCATGGGTTTGCAGTGAGCACTAAGGCTAAGAAAAGGGCTCAACTCTGGATACATATTTCCTAGAATTAAATTTATCCTTTTATTTTTGGTTTCACATGATGTAGATTTATGAGTTTTACGCTGGCTGCATTGCCAACTGAAAATGTAGCTCCTTCTACTTAATGCTTGGGAGCATCTGGCTGGCAGGAAACACGTTCCTAGGGTTTTGGATGCTTTGGAGGTTTTTCAGCTTTGCTTACCACAGTACATTCCAAAGTTATTTCTAGGTTTATTTAGACAACTGATGACTCTCAGGTCTGCAGAATCACTGAAGGATTAGTTGTCCAGTGCTTAGAAAGGCAGGCTTGAGCAAGCTAGGACATTGCTCTGGACTCTTTACACTGGATTTTTATTCTATCTACAGGGTTTAGTGGTGGTCTCTCCAAGCTGGAGAGCTGCCTGGAGGAAAAGGACCTGGAGGTGCTGGTGGACAGCAGCTGAACGTGAGCCAGCAGTGTGCCTAGGTGGCCAAGAAGGCCAACAGCATGCTGGCCTGGGTCAGAAATGGTGTGACCAGCAGGAGATGGGAGGTGACCATGCCCCTGTACTCAGCACTCAGGAGACTACACCTCAAGTACTGTGTCCAGTTTTGGTCTGCACAGTACAGGAGGGACACTGAGGTGCTGGAGTGGATGCAGAGAAGGGCGAGGAGGCTGAGGAGAGGTCTGGCACACATGACCTATGAGGAGCAGCTGAGGAAACTGGGGGTGTTTAGTTTGGAGGAGGCTGAGAGGGGACCTTATTGCCCTCTACAACTACCTAAAAGGAGGCTGCAGCGAGGCTGGAGCTGGTCTCTTCTCCAGAATTATTAATGATAGGACAAGAGGAAATGGCCTCAAGTTGCATCAGGGCAGGTTTAGGTTGGGAGGAAGTTCTTTCCTGAGCGGGTGGTCAGGCACTGGAACAGGCTGCCCAGGGAGGTGGTGGAGTCGCCGTCCCTGGAGGTGTTTGAAAGGAGAGTGGCTGTGGTGCTTGAGGCTGTGGTCTAGTGATGAAGGATGCTGGGATGAAGGTAGGACTGGATAATCCTGGTGGTCCTTTCCAACTATACCAATTCGTAATGCTTACAAGTTGTGCTGAGGGATTTGGTTTGGTCAAGGACTTGTCAGTGTGAAACTAATGATTGGACTCGAGGAGCTTGAAATGGTAGATTGACGTTTCCAATCTAAGAAATTCTGTGATTCTGAAATAAGTGTCAAAGTCTTTTTCCCTTCTTCCTAGCTCAACAAAAAGTACTTTTCAACTGTGTGGAACAGCTGGGCTGCTGATTGTTTTTCTGTACACTAATCCATTTTCTGTGTGCCATGCAGGGCCTGCAGCTGCCTGTGGCTGTATCCTTGCCCTCCCACAGAACATGGTGGCACAGAGAGCCACTGCTGCAATCCTTACAAGATTCCAAGCTTTGTGTCAGTTTTACTGTGCACAGCTTTTATCATGCTAAAGTCTACCTGAACAGACTTGGAGTCACCGTCCCTGGAGGTGTTCCAGAAAAGACTGGATGAGGCATTTAGTGCCATGGTCTAGATGACTGAATAGGGATGGGCTGTAGGTTGGACTGGATGAGCTTTGAGATCTCTTCCAACCTGGTTGATTCTATGATTCTAAGAGGCTGATCAGATGGTAAATTTGTTGCATCTAAACTGCTGAATTTCTGATCCTGGAACTGCTGCAGTATTTCCTTTCAGCATTTTATATGACAATTAAATGCAATTAGCTCTGCCCTTGGCTCTTTTTAACTTGTCATAAATGGGATGCCCGAAGTGGCAGTTTAAGTGGGTGCTTAATTGCCTTTATATATTTTTCCTAAGGCTCTTCCTCTGGATTTTGTCACTGAGGTTGCTTAGTGATAACAGTTTTCCTTGCAGCTTTATATAGATTAGCAGTATAACTGCACATCTGAGTTGCTTCCTTCAGCAAGGACTCTCCTGTTGCTTCCTGGCATCATCTTTCACACTTGAGGTTCTATTTTGTGTATTAAGTCACATGAACTAAACCTGAAACTTTTTTTCCATTAGAGATTAGAGCAGCACAGAGCAGAAGCTGTTTGTTGTGCTAATTATCAAGTTTTGCCTCAGATGTTTGGTGTTGTGTTTTTTTTTTTCCACTCACTCCAGAATACCTACAGATTTGGAATAACCTTGTGAAAAGAAAGTTCTGCTCAGAAACCAGCAGAATGCAGAGCATATCAAAGAGTGGTTTAGGTTGGAAGGGATCTCAAAGATCATCTACTCCAACTTGCCAGCCATGGACAGGGACACCTCTCAACTAGATTTGGCTGCTTAAGACCTCATCCAATCTGACCTTGAATACCTCCATGGAGGAGTCATCCACAACCTCCCCTGGCCTGGGCAACCTAATCCAGAGTCTCACCACCCTTGTGCTGAAGAGCTTACTGAGATCCAGTGCAAACCTACTTTTCCTCAACTTAAGACCATTGCCCTTTGTCCTGTCTCTAGACACCCTTATGGAAAGTCTCTCTGCAGCCTTCTTGCAGAATCTCTTCAGGTATTGGAAGGCAGCTCTGAGTTCCCTCGGGAGTCTTCTCTAGGCCAAATAACCCCAGCTCTCCCAGCCTGTCTTCATAGCAGAGGTGCTCCAACCCTTGGATCATCTTTGTGGCCTTCTTTGGACTCACTCCAACAGCTCTGTGCCCTTCCTATGCGGGGGACAGCAGAACTGGAGGCAGGAGTGGAGGTGAGGTCTCAGCAGAGCAGAGTCAAGGGGCAGAATCCCCTCTCTTGCCCTGCTACCCACATTCCTCTGGCTGCAGCCCAATACACATTTGCCTTCTGGGCTGCATGAGGGCACTGCTGGCTCATGGGGAGCTGCTCCTCAACCAGTGCCCCCCAAACCTCTTTCTTCAGAGCTCCTCTCAAGCCGCTCTGCACCAGCCTGGATTTGTGCCTGGAGTTGGCCTGATCCAGATGGCAGGACCTTGCACTTTGGCTTGTTGAACCTCCCATCAGAATTCTGTGGGTATATTTAAATGCACCATCACACATGGCTTTTGCTCTGACTGTGGCCTTTCTAAATAAGGTTTATAAGTGATTTCAAAATAAGCCTTAACAGGATCCACATTGGAGCTTTTTATCTCAGGCTTATGGCTGTATTGCAGCTTCACTTCCACAGCCATGATAAAAATTTGCCAGCAGCATGAAATATTGATGCTGTTATGCCAGGTGCTGTGAAGATTTAATTCAGGAGGCAGCTTACACATCAGTTCAAGAAAGATGAGCTCAAACTGAACTTGCTTCAGGAGGGGCTACTGGAGTGATCAAGGGGAATGGGAAATCAACCTCACAGAGGACTGGAAGCCCTGTGGCTTGTTCTGACCTAGCAATGTGAAGTCTAGGATCTGATGACTTAAATATATGGGTTGGCAATGCATGAAAAAAGCATGCAGGCTAGAAGACAATGTGAGAAGGTTTAGGATGAAAATTAGCCTCTTCTGACAATCAAAACCCCAACCGTGATGTCCGAGTCACAGGGGATGAAAATAAGGCCTGGCAGAAGGAAGCTCTGCCCACTGTAAATGAAGATCATGTTCGTGAGCACCTAAGGAATCTGAATGTGCACAAATCCATGGGGCCTGACGAGATCCACCCACGGGTCCTGAAGGAAGTGGCAGATGAAGTTGCTAAACCACTGTCCATTGTGTTTGAAAGGTCATGGCAGACCGGTGAGGTTCCTGCTGACTGGAAAAGGGCGAACATAACACCCATCTTCAAGAAAGGGAAAAAGGATGACCCTGGAAACTACAGACCAGTCAGTCTCACTTCTGTGCCTGGAAAGATCATGGAGCGGATCCTCCTGAAGGCTCTGCAAAAGCAAATGGAAAACCAGGCAGAGGTGACTGGCGGCAACCAGCAATGGCTTCACTAAGGGCA
>WAAF01019521.1:231109-291992 GCA_013400475.1 Tricholaema leucomelas
AGCACCTCTGCTATGAGGACAGGCTGAGAGAGTTGGGGCTCTTCAGCCTGGAGAGGAGAAGGCTTCGAGGAGACCTTATAGTGGCCTTCCAGTATTTGAAGGGAGCCTACAGGAAAGCTGGGGAGGGACTATTTACACGGTCTAGTAATGTTAGGACGAGGGGGAATGGGTATAAGCTGGAAGGGGGGAAATTTAGACTGGATGTTAGGAGGAAGTTCTTTACAGTGAGGGTGGTAGGGCACTGGAATGGGTTGCCCAGGGAGGTTGTGGATGCTTCCTCCCTGGAGGTGTTTAAGGTCAGGCTGGATGAGGCCTTGGGCGAGCTGCTCTAGTGGGAGGTGTCCCTGCCTGTGGCAGGGGGTTGGAGCTGGATGATCCTTGAGGTCCCTTCCAACCTAAACCATTCTATGATTACTGAATCTATGAAAACACAGACCTTTCTCCAGCAGAACAAAAGGGAGGGTGACAGGTTTGCAAGATGGCTTATGCTTGGTTCATAAGAAGGGCTGTGTGGTGTGGTTGCCCATGTGAAAAGCCTCTATCTGCTCCAGGTGCCCCATCCCCATTCTGCCTTTGGCTTCACGCAATTCTAGGGCATGAATGTTGCTGCCTGCCTGTCCTGCAGCACTTTTTCCTCAGAGGAGACAGTTGTGGAGGGCAGAGCTTTGTGAAGCAAGTGTGCTTTAGATGGTGCACGATCAAACAGCTGAATTGAGGCCAACTGACTGTATCTGTGGATTGTGCTGGTACAGGAGTGAGCAGCTTTCAGTGCTCCAGTGGGCTGAGATGGCTGACAGCCTATACAGACACCAGTGAAACCAGTGGAGTGTCTCCTGTTGACTCCAGCAGACTGCAGATGAAGCCTTTAGTTGTTGTGAAGGAAGCCTGAACTCACAACTTGAGTCTGAAGCCTTCCTTTTGAGGCCCGAGAAAGACTGTGATGCTCTTTTGATTCTTCAAGTGGAAAACCCTCCCCCCATCTTTTTGTCGGTGTCTGCTGGATTCTGATGTGAGGCTTGGTGAGCAGAGCTGCTACTTTCACGTGCCAAGAAGACACCAGACTGTCCCTGCATGGTGTCTCTGATGCCAGACTTGGAGTGTTAATTTTCAAGGTGTTATGCTTGGTGTTCTTTCTTTTCCCCTCCATTTAAAGTCATGGACAACTGCCCCGTGGGGAGTTCTTGCAGGGTGCAGATCTCACAGGGCCAATCCTCTTTGGTTTTGGAAGGGAACTGAAGGAGCTGAGAGATTTGGCCAGAACTGGTTTTTGTTATGCTTATTGCTGAACAACAAGTGGTTGTTTTCTGAGGCAGTTTTGTTTTGCCAGAGTAACTGGTTTATACTTCCACAATGATAGATACCTTCACAAAGCCCTGAACTTAAAAGCCTAACAGCTTTTTCCTTTTTTGCCTTGCAGTCACCTCTTAGCCATGACCTCATCCTTAACCTGACTCAGGATGGAATCAAACTGCTGTTTGATGCTTTCAATCAGAGACTTAAGGTAAGAAAACACCTTTCCTGCAGACAAAACCATGCAAACCCCTTGGATGTATTGACACTTAACAGAGCATAAGTATGTGGCTCTTTAGGCATTTAATTTGCTGTCTGTAATGCTCTCTCATGATAATAAACTGCATTTCTGTGTTTAGAGGGGTAGAATCTTGGTTTATAGGATTAAGACACCCTAACATTGTCCTGGGAGCTGTAAGAGCACTGTAGGAGTGTGATGGTGCTGCCTGTGTTGACTCAGGCTGCAGCAGAAGCTACGAAAGGCCATCACTAAAGCTGAGCAGAGGGTTTGAAATCAGGTCATTGATCAATGCAAACCAGACAGTGCTGCTTTCTGCCCAGATTGTTCCTTTGTCCATGCTGCCATTTTACTTTGCAAAGTAAGCTGACGTCCTCCTAGTCTCTTCAGCTGCCTTAAATGCTTGCTTAGCAGTGGGTGCATGATTTCTCCCAGAAAGCCACGTTCTGGTCTGTCATGAGCAGCTGCTTCTTGCACTACCTTCAGCTTGTTCCAGACAACATTTTTATTTTTGAAGTCAAGGTCTTCTGCCCAACACTTCTGCTCTGTGCTTTTAACTGGCCACATGTTCACAGAGTCACAGAATTTCTTAGATTGGAAAAGCCCTTCAAGCTCATCAAGTCCAATCTTTAGTTTCACACTGACAAGTCCTTGACCAAACCAAATCCCTCAGCACAGCATCTAAGCACTAGGAATCGCTGTGGTTGGAAAGGACCACCAGGATTATCCAGTCCAACCTGCATCCCAATGTCTTTCAATACTAGACCATGGCCTCAAGCACCACAGCCACTCTCCTTTGAAACATCTCCAGGGGCAGCAACTCCACCACCTCCCTGGGCAGCCTGTTCCAGTGTCTGAACACCCACTCAGGAAAGAACTTCCTCCCAACCTAAACCTGCCCAGATGCAACTTGAGGCCATTTCCTCTTGTCCTATCATTAATAATTCTGGAGAAGAGACCAGCTCCAGCCTCACTGCAACCTCCTTTTAGGTAGCTGTAGAGGGCAGTAAGGTCCCCTCTCAGCCTCCTCTTCTCCAGACTAAACACCCCCAGTTTCCTCAGCTGCTCCTCATAGGTCATGTTTGCCAGTCCTCTCCTCAGCCTCGTCGCCCTTCTCTGCACCCACTCCAGCACCTCAGTGTCCCTCCTGTACTGTGCAGACCAAAACTGGACACAGTACTTGAGGTGTAGTCTCCTGAGTGCTGAGTACAGGGGCATGGTCACCTCCCATCTCCTGCTGGTCACACCTTTTCTGACCAGGCCAGGATGCTGTTGGCCTTCTTGGCCACCTGGGCACACTGATGGCTCACGTTAAGCTGCTGTCCACCAACACCTCCAGGTCCTTTTCCTCCAGGCAGCTCCAGCCACTACTCCCCCAGCCAGCAGGGCTGCTGGGGGTTGTTGTGGCCAAACTGCATGACCCAGTACTTGGCCTTGTTAATCCTCATGGAAGTCATCTGCCTCTCTCTGGGATGCTTTGTGTGGTTAAGATGTGAAATAAAGGTCAGTTGCTTGCTGAGCTCCCAAGGCGTTTGTGTTGACAGAAGATCTGTTGTGGAGCAGTTCATCTGTACAAAATGGGTGGCTGTGGTGCTGGACAGATGTGACTAGGTCAGGAAAGAATGTTGAGAAGCTTTAACTGAAACATTTCAGGTGTCTTATTGTAACTCCTTAATTGTGCACAGAGGTCCTTTTGATGGGACCAGCTGTGCTGAGCAATTGTCAGCATGGTTCTCACCTGGCCTGCATAATTTTCTCTGCTAGGATGTATCAAGGTGTTGATTTGGCTAATTGAGTGAGAGTGAATTGCTCTGACTGCCATCCTGAGGCTAAATATGATGCTAAAAAAAATAGGGATGCTTACCCTGTAGGTAAGTCTTGCAATATGGTGCTGACACCCAACACTGCCAGGCTTTGGAGTGGTAGGAGGTGCATGCAGCCTTACTCCCTTTGCTCACTCCTCTCTCCAGTAAAACCAGGAGCGAAAAGTCACTCTGCAAAATGTCAGCCTAATGCCTTGTCAGAAACATGACTCAGTGCAGCAGTGTGGTGTGAGCTGGAACTTCAGCTCCTTGTACGCTCCAAGGGAGCAGCAACTAATTAGTACTCGTTGGAAGTTCTCATTTCTCCCGTAGCAACCTGTAACACAACCTGTGTGGTTGTGCTTTCCTTTTCCAACAGTTCTTTTCTGTAAACTATAGAAATCCACATTTTGAAGAACAATTTTCAGTTCAGATTGAGCTCAGATCAGGAACAGCTGAGCTTTTTTTTTTTCCCTTTTTGCCAGAACTGTTTGTAATTGGCTCGTGCTGGTTTCTGCTCATGAAGTTGTTGTGGAATAGCAAGGTGGGGAGGGTTATTTTTGTGAAGGGCTATTCATAAGGGTGTCTGGTGATAGGACAAAGGGGAATGGTTTGAAGCTGAGGGAGGGCAGACTGGATCACCTCCAGGGAGGGGACATTCACAATCACTCTGTGCAACCTATTCCAGGTTGAAGAACTTAGCTTCCAGAGTCTCACCACGTTCCTGCTGAAGGACTATGACAGGAAGTTAAGTTCTTCAGTGGGAATGTGGTGAGACTCTGGAAGCTAAGTTCTTCAGTAGGAGTGTGGTGAGACTCTGGAAGCTAAGTTCTTCGGTAGGAATGTGGTGAGACTCTGGAAGCTAAGGTCTTCAGTAGGAGTGTGGTGAGACTCTGGAAGCTAAGGTCTTCAGTAGGAGTGTGGTGAGACTCTGGAAGCTAAGGTCTTCAGTAGGAGTGTGGTGAGACTCTGGAAGCTAAGGTCTTCAGTGGGAATGTGGTGAGACTCTGGAAGCTAAGGTCTTCAGTAGGAGTGTGGTGAGACTCTGGAAGCTAAGTTCTTCAGTAGGAGTGTGGTGAGACTCTGGAAGCTAAGTTCTTCAGTAGGAGTGTGGTGAGACTCTGGAATAGGTTGCAGAGTGGTTGTGGATGTCCCCTCCCTGGAGGTGTTTGGGGCTGGGTTGGATGAGGCCATGAGCGACTTGATCTAGTTGAGAGGCATCCTTGTCCATGGCAGGGAAGTTGGAGTAGATTGCTTTCATGAGACCCCACCTGGAGCACTGTGTCCAGTTGTGGAACCTCTATTACAAGAAAGATCTGGAGGTACTAGAAGGTGTCCAGAGAAGGGCCACAAGGATGAGCAGAGGGCTGGAGCTGCTCTGCTGTGGAGACAGACTGAGGGGGTTGGGTTGTTCAGTCTGGAGAAGAGAAGGCTCCCAGGAGACCTTACTATGGCCTTCCAGTGTCTGAAGTGGGCTACAAGAAAGCTGGAGAGGGACTTTGTAGGGTGTTAGGTAGTGATAGGACTGGGGGGAATGGAGAAAAACTCGAAGTGGGTAGATTCAGATTGGCTGTTAGGAAGTTCTTCAGTGTGAGGGTGGTGAGAGACTGGCATAGGTTGCCCAGGGAGGTGGTGGAAGCCTCATCCCTGGTGGTTTTTAAGGCCAAGCTGGATGTGGCTCTGAGCAACCTGATCTAGTGTGAGGTGTCCTGCCCATAGCAGGGGAGCTGGAGCTGCATGATCCTTGAGGTCCCTTCCAACCCTGATAACTGTGTTATTCTGTGACCTCTGAGGTCCCTTCCAACTGAGCCATTCTATGAATTTACAGTTCAGGAGAGAATTGTGTCAGGTGGAACTTGCAGTGTAAGCTGCCCCTGCTGTGCAAACCCTTTTCCAGCTGTATTTTGGTTCTTAGGGAGGACAAACTCAAACCTGGCACACTTGAAGTGTGTAGCTTTGCTTACTGATGTGCTTTGGAGTGGTGCAGCCTTGTAGTGCTGCTGAAGTGCCAGGACTGGTGTGTGCCCTGTCTCTTGGTCTCCAGACAGTCTCTGAGGGTCTGCTTCTGTCATTTGCACAGCTTTTCTTCTCGCCTTGCTCCATGAAGGTGCTTGGAAATCTGTTCTAAAGCAAGACTAGGGCAAAACCAAACCCTTCTGCTGTGTGGTTTTAAGTTTGTTTCAGAAAAATAAACAGGGGAAAAAAGTAATCTCTTCTGGTATGTTGTGGTCTGGTGAGACCTTGGGTTTAACCATGAAGTGTAGAGCTGTGGAGATGCTTAGAGAGCTATGGAAACTTACACTTGGAGAAGTGCTCAGAAAGCTTTATGGGATCAGGTCAGAAAGTCAAGAGGCCTGGTTAAGAATAGTGTAGGATAAGTGATGCCTGCTTTTCAGATGATCTAACTCCATTTTCAGTGTTGCTCAGCAGCAAAATGGGAAAAATCAGGGTGCTCTATCTCCTTGCTTTGTGTGTTGAGTTTTTAGTACACACCTGTGGAAAAGGTGCAATACAGGCTGCTAAAACAAGGAGTTGGCAAACCTGAGGAAGCTGGTGCAGGGACAAAGCTGTATCCATGTGCCCTTGTAGCCAAGGCCAGTGGTGTCCTGGGGTGTGTTAGAAGGGTTGTTGTTATCAGGTTGACAGAGGTTCTCTTTGCTCTGCACTGGTGAGGTCACACTTGGAATATTGTGTCCAGTTCTGGGTCACTCGGCTCACAAAGGAGCTCAGGGAACAGCCTTAAAAAGTTCAGAGCAACAAAGCTGCTGCAGGCAGTGGAACATCTCCCTGCTGAGGACAGGCTGAGGGAGCTGAGGCTTGGAGCAGAGGAGCCTGAGGGCCGCCCTCATCCGTGTTGAGTGCAGGGCAGTGTCAGGAGGATGTAGCCAGGCTCTGCTCAGGGATGCCCAACGATAGGCACAAGGATGCAAGCTGGAGCAGAGGAGGTGCCACAGGAAGAGAAGGAAAACCTTTTCACTGTGAGAGTGACAAAACTCTGGAGCAGGCTGCCCAGAGAGGTTGTGGAGTCTCCTTCTCTGGAGACATTCAAAACCCCTCTGAACACATTCCTGTGTGAGCTGCTCTGGGTGACCCTGCTCTGGCAGGGAGGTTGGACTGGATGATTCCTAATAGTCGCTTTCCACCCCTAATGTTCCTAGGATTCTGTGATCTCTTCCAACTGCAGCAATTGTCAGTACATCAAGTGTGAAGTATGGTGAGAGTAGATCCAGGACCAGGTTGTGAAAGCAGCTATCGTGAATTGTAGCAGCCAAGTCCCTTCACACTGTCCCTCTGCGGTGGAGAAAGAGTTGGATTTCACAGCACTGCTGGGTAGCAGTTATGTGAGCATTTTTATGAGGCTTACTCAGTGGCAATTATCAAAACTGACTGTGACAAAACATCAGCTTTTAATAATTTAAACCAGCTGCTTGTGTAGTAAACCCATCCCAGAGCAGTCCTTGGTCTCCTGGTTTGATTTGCACGTAGAGTCGCGCTCATACTATTGCCTGCGGCAATTAAACCCTGTCCTAGTGCTGTGGCCTGTAAGAGTGTTTCTTCAGTATGTCTTTGGTGACTTCTGTGGCATCTCGCCAGCAGGAGCAGGGAGGTCATTCTGCCCCTGTACTCTGCACTGGTTAGGCCACACCTTGGGTACTGTGTCCAGTTCTGGGCCCCTCAATTTAAGAAGGACATTGAGATGCTTGAACGTGTCCAGAGAAGGGCAACGAGGCTGGTGAGAGGCCTCGAGCACAACCCTACGAGGAGAGGCTGAGGGAGCTGGGATTGTTTAGCCTGGAGAAGAGGAGGCTCAGGGGAGACCTTATTGCTGTCTACAACTACCTGAGGGGTGGTTGTAGCCAGGAGGAGGTTGCTCTCTTCTCTCAGACAGCCAGCACCAGAACGAGAGGACACAGCCTCAGGCTGCGCCAGGGGAAATTTAGGCTCGAGGTGAGGAGAAAGTTCTTCACTGAGAGAGTCATTGGCTACTGGAATGGGCTGCCCAGGGAGGTGGTGGAGTCGCCGTCCCTGGAGCTGTTCAAGGCAGGACTGGACGTGGCACTTGGTGCCATGGTCTAGCCTTGAGCTCTGTGGTAACGGCTTGGACTTGATGATCTGTGAGGTCTCTTCCAACCTTGGTGATACTGTGATATTGTCATCTTTTGACTGCCTGTAAATGCTGTTGAGTTGTGCTTGTTTCTTCCTCTGCTGTTAGTAAAAGGCATGCCGACTTCAAGAGACCTGCAGTGTGGAGGGGAAGGAGGCTGATGGCAAATTTGGTGCCTGTGTGTGATGGTTTGGGTGTTACCTGCCCCCCTCCCCACTTGTGAAAATCACCCAGACTAGGCTCAGTCGATCTGGAAATTGAATGAATGAAGCTTTATATTTACAGCTTAGCACAACACACAAGCAGCTATTTACAATATATACAGCTGTATTTAGAAATATACAAGTTAAAAAGTAATACAGAAACACAGCAGCCCTCCCAGAAACCAAAGTCCCCAGGAGGGGCTCCCAACAACCCTTCCACCTTCCCCCCACCCCTCTACCTTACCCCAGACTTAGCCTTGTGCTCAAAGTAGTTTGGAGGGTAGGCTGGGGGGTTATGAAGCAGATAGTTTAGTCACACAGACAGCAGGTTAGGCTAGAGAGAGAAGTTCAGCCCAAAGCCCAGAGAGAGACTCCCTTATCTATGTTTGTATTCTTGTTTTTATACATCTCAGCAGGCCTATGAGTGCAGCAGACATCACCATTGTTTCCTTTTCACAGCCTATAATCTCATTCTTCTCACCAAAACATTCTAGCTAGCTTCAAACTAGCACACTGTGGGCTGCTCTCGGGGTGTTTCTCATTTGGGTTCTGTCTAACTCCTTGTGCACAGCTGCCTGTCGTTTGACTTGGCTTCCTGTCTTCCACTAGCACGGAATGTTTCAGAACTCCAGGGGAGTGCTTCATGCTCTGCAGTAGCTGCTGCAAAACTAGATCTGTGCTTGGGGTTGGTTTTCCCTGTTTTCAGAAGCATTTTCTGGGGGGGAAAGGATGACATCCTTCCCAGCTGCTCTTATAAGCTGCCTTTTTGGTTTGCTTTTGAACAAGCTGTGCAGTGAAGGAAACCTGAACATGTCCAACTGTTTGAATTCAAACACTGCCTAACTAAGGTTTTTCCAAGAGGCATCATTCAAGGTGTATTTAAGAAGAAGAAAAACTTGCTTGCTCCTCTTAATATTGATGCTGCCAGAACATTCATTTGTTAGTTGCTTTGTGCAGTGCTTGTTGCTTGGATCCTGAAATGTGTGAGCTTCCTGAACAAAGTGCTTCAGAGAACTCTTCCAGCTTTTTCTGAGTCAACAGTGTGCCAGTAAACGTAGATTTCTTTCTTTATACATAGTGGTTTAATCATTGCAAGTTGTTTTATTTTGGGTTATTTGCTGGGCATCTCCCAAAACCAAGACTTCCTTCTGAGCTGGTGATATTTTTAGGCTTTAAAGCCACAGTTGTTAGCTAGCTCCATGGGGAATTCTGTGTTGTTCTCTAGCTGAAGAGTGAGTCCTTTCTAAAGCTGCCAATGGTTTGCTGGAGGATCATACAAAGCAGCAAAAACCACTTCACCTTTACAACGGTTCTGATGTGCTCTACCTGTTTTCCTCCTGGCAGAGGGACACGAGGGTGGAGGAAGCTTGTGTTTGATCACGGCTACTTGTAAAAACTGATCTGCAGTGAGGCTGCTGAGATGCTGGCACAGGTTGCCCAGGGAAGTTGTGGGTGCTCCCTCCGTAGAGGTGTTCAGTGCTGTGTTGGATGAAACCTTGAGCAACCTGGGCTAGTGGGAAATGTCCTTGCCCATGGCAAGGGGGTTGGAATTGGATGATCTTTAAGGTCCCTTCCAACCCAAAGTATTATCAGATGCTGCACCTCAGTTTGATCTCAAGAAGAGTCACATAAAAAATCACATCAAATCAATCTCAGATGCATGTTGATGCATTCAGAACAAAGGATTCAAAGCCAATATTGCCTGCAGGGAGGAGAGCTCCTTGGAGTAGTCAATAAGGTCTGAAATATGTAATGCATTTCAGAAGTAGGTATTAAAGTTCCTTCTGATTCCTTGTGGGCTGCTTTTTTGTCTTCTGTCATGCTTGCAGAGACTGCTAGATGTCTTTTTATGTAGTACTGAAATGGACTTCTGCTGTTTAGTCCTGCTGTGCTCCTCTTTGCCTTTAGGAAGGGTTGGGAAGTTAGGGCAGTGCAGGCAGTGCACCCTGCTCAGGCATTCTTCAGGATGATGAGAGCAGGTTCATTGTTGGGTTTTGGTGGTTTGGATTTTTTGCCTTTTGACAAGAACTTGCCTCCAATGCTTCTCAAATGTGTCTCAAGTATGGTGATGTTCCTGTTTCCTATATTTCAGGTGATTGAAGTTTATGACTTGACTAAGGTGAAGTTAAAATATTGGTAAGTGATTTTAGATTTCCCCTGATTCCTCCTTGACTCCAGTGATTAGTTTCTCTCCTATATATTTTGTTTTAATCTTGAATTAATGTTTTCAATCATTGTTTTTTTGCTGGTAGCTGTTTAACAAGACTGTAAATAATTATACTTTCTTGAATGTAGCACTTGGTTAAATTCCCCCCTTTTTTTTCCCTCAGTCTTGGGAGACCTCTTCCAATCTAGATGTGGTATTTCTGTTAAACATTGGTAGCACCCATTTAATACTCTTAAAGCAGGTTTCCTTTGTTTTCTTTTTCAGTGGTGTCCATTTTAACTCTCAGGCAATTGCTCCAACCATAGAACAAATTGATCAGTCATTTGGAGCAACACATCCAGGAGGTAAGCCAAAGGATTTCTCAGATGCACAGCTAAATCCACAGGCTGACTTCTAGGAAGCTTTCCTTTATGTCTGCCTAGAGGAATGTGTAGACTCTTCTGTCATCAAATGGTCTGAAGTTGTTTTCCAGAATGGTTATATTCTTACAGCTGGATTGTCATGTGAAATGTACTGCAAGTGCACTTGTGGCTGTCTTGAAGGGAAGCTGTGAGGCAGAGAGTTGCTGGCACAGAATGGTCTACCCAGATACTACTAATAATTAGTTTTGAACTGCCACTACCAGCAAATGTTGACCCTGTTGTTTTGGCACAGTCTTACACATGATCAGCTCTCAAGTGTCCTTGGGAATACTGTGAATGTACAGCCAGTTGAGCTGATCTTTGTGCAGAGGATTGCTTGCTTAGGCTCCATGCTATGAGGACATTGCTACAGCCCTCCTAGGGCAGGGGCAAGTCTGAGCATGTATATGACAAAGAGGCTTGCATCTCCCTGTGCCTGGAAGCACTGGGCAGGTGTGAAGCCAGCCATCACGAGTACTGTGTCCACTTCTGGGCTCCTCAATTCAAGAGAGATGCTGAGGTGCTGGAAGGTGTCCAGAAGAGGGCGACAAAGCTGGGGAGGGGCCTGGAGCACAGCCCTGAGAGGAGAGGCTGAGGGAGCTGGGGGTGTGCAGCCTGCAGAAGAGGAGGCTCAGGGCAGAGCTCATTGCAGTCTGCAGCTACCTGAAGGGAGGCTGTGGCCAGGTGGGGTTGGGCTCTGCTGCCAGGCACCCAGCAACAGAACAAAAGGACACAGTCTCAAGTTGTGCCAAGGGAGGTCTAGGATCTCTTTGGGTATTGCAAAGACAGCTCTAAGGTCCCCCTGGAGCCTTCTTCAGGCTGAACAGCCCCAGCTCCCTGAGCTTGTCCTCATAGCAGAGGTGCTCCAGCACTTGAATCATATTTGTGGCCATCCTCTGGACTCTCTCCAGCAGCTCTTTGCCCTGCTTATGCTGGGAGTACCAGAAATGGATGCACTATTCAAGGTGAAGGTCTCACCACAGCAGAATTAATGTTTCCTCTTGGGCAGAAAGTCTGAGATCTGTAATTAGATCTCACCTGGAAATAGAGATTGTGTAGAATGTAGGAAGGGTGAAGGTGGTTCCATATACTTGACTGTTTGCACTTGTTTTGTGACAGTGGTTTATGTGCAGATCTTTAGAGGTGAAGTGCTTGCAAAGTTGTGGTATTTGGAACCAGAAAAAATAGATACCTATCTGCAAGCATTACTTGTGGTGAGAAATTGTGTGTTTTATTGCTGGGGAAAAGTGTCTGCAAGCACTTGCAAACATGGCTTGGCACCACATGCCCTCCTGCTGAATTTGCAGGCTCTTGTGTACCTGTCACATTCAATTAGGAAAACTAGCAGACTTGCTTCATCTGATGATAGCTTTTCCTAACATCTTTTCATCCAGTGACATGAAGATATGAAAATAGATTTATTAAGATGTTTGCCTCTCACCATTTCACTACTGCATTTGCTTACTCAGGTTCCTCACTGGAAATTTGGTGTTTTCCATGAGCAGCCTCCTTAGAAGTAAATGTTGTGTATTAGGCTACAGGCCATAAACAGTTTGAACTGCATCATGCAGTGCAGGGTTTTGCTAACTCTTTCTTTTCTTTGTCATTTCTGAATCAGAAAATGACAAAAAATCTCTACTAATTTTCAGCTTGTGGGAGAGAAAGAATCCTAGCATGACCTCCAGAGGTCATCTAATCCAGCCCCCTCTGCACTCAGCAGGGTCATCCTCAACTAGATCAGCTTGCATAGAGCCCTGTCCAGCCTCACCTTGAATATCTCCAGAATATCTCTCTCTTGAATATCTTCAGAATATCTCTCTCTCAGCTACCTCCCTGGGCAACTTGTTGCAGTGTTCCACTACCCTCGTGGTGCAGAACTTGTCACCATGATTGGATGTTAGGAACTATTTTCACATCCCACAAAAATTTGAGGTATGGGAGGGAAAGGTGGGAAGAGAAACCTTCCTCTTAGCAAGTGCACCCTCAGCAAGTTTGCAGGTGACACCAAGCTGTGTGGCACAGTTGACTTGCTAAAGGGCAGGGATCCATCCAGAGGGAACTGGACAGGCTGGAGAGGTGTGCTCAGGCCAACCTCATTAAATTCAACAAGGCCAATTCTAAGGTCCTGCACCTGGGTTGGCACAATCCCAAGCACAGCTCTAGACTGGGTGGGGAATGGCTGAGAGCAGCCCTGGGGAAAAGGACCTGGGGGGTCTGAGGTGATGAAAAGCTCCACATGAGCCTGCAGTGTGAGTGCAGCCCAGACAGCAACCCTGTGCTGGGCTGCAGCAAGAGCAGTGTGGGCAGCTGGGCAAGGGAGGGGATTCTGCTCCTTGGCTCTGCTCTCCTCAGGCCCCACCTGGAGTCCTGGGTGCAGTTCTGAAGCCCCCAATGCAAGAAGAACATGGAACTGTTGGAGCCAGTCCAGAGGAGGCTGCCAAGATGCTCAGAGGGCTGCAGAAGCTCTGCTCTGAGGACAGGCTACAAGAGTTGGGGCCCTGCAGCCTGGAGAAGAGAAGGCTTCAAGGAGACCTCGAAGTGGCCTTCCAGTATCTGAAGGGGGCTACAGGAAGGCTGGAGAGGGACTATTGACAAGGTCTTGTAATGACAGGACAAGGGGGAATGGGTTTGAACTGGCAGAGGGGAGATTCAAACTGGATGTTAGGAAAGGGTTCTTTGCATTGAGGGTGGTGAGACACTGGCACAGGTTGCCCAGGGAGGTTGTGGAGCACAGAAGCACAGAATGTTGATCACATTCTGTGACTCTCTGCTCCACAACCTCCCTGGAGGTGTTCAGGGCCAGGTTGGATGAAGCCCTGAGCGACCTGTTCTAGTGAGAGATGTCCCTGCCTATGGCAGGGGGTTGGAACTGAGTGATCTTTGAGGTCCCTTTCGATCTAAACCATTCTATTTTGAGCAAAGTACCAAGTATCAGTTTTCATGAATGGAAGTGTGACAGAACCATCCCAGTGCTCCTCTAGAACCCCAGTGCAGGCCCTTGAAGTTCACAAGTGTTTTGTGTTTCATCTGCTTTGACCTCTGCTAGGGTTTCCAACAGAAAGTTGTTTTTCACTTAAAACCAAGGTGGTTGCAGCAAGACTTTCCTGCAACAGGATACCAGTGGCAGTTTCAAAAACACATTTCAGAAGGTTAGCAGTGGTTTTGTGTTGAAGCTGACCTTCCATGAGCAGTTCTGGGCTTGCCACATGAGTGGCTTTACAAACAGAGGAGTCATCAGGAAAATTGCAACCAGCTTCATTAGTTTTTGGCTAATGTTAGTTTTGAGACGTCTTAGGATCTTTGTCATGAGACTTGATTGAAACATGACCACTCTGGAGGTCTATAGCTTACTCTAAGCCAAGGGTTGTTATCCCACATTTCCATGATTCTGTGACCTGGCCTCCTGCTGGGGAGGGTTTGCTCTTGCCAGTAGTGCTGCTGAAATCACATCCTGTGCAGAGTCCTTGTGGATGCGGCTGTGTGCCCAAGCGCCACTCAGCAGGGATGTGGGATGTGGGATTGAGCTCAACTCATAAGGCATCCTCCCCTCCTGCCACCATAACCCTGCAAGGATGGAAAGGTTCCCATCTTCCTTGTAGCTCTCAGCCTTCAGAGGTTGCTCTGGCTCCTGTGGAGTGCTGGAAAATCTTGTGCTTGATACCAGGAAAAGTTGGCTTTTGGGGCTGTGTGGTGGTTTGGGTGTTACCCCCCCACCCCCCAACCTCGTGAAAATCACCCAGACTAGACTCAGCCAATCTGGAAATTAAAGAATGAAGCCTTATAGTTACAGCTTAGCACAATGTGCAAGCAGATAGTTACAGTATCTACAGCTATAGACAGAAATAGACAAAGTAAAAAGGTCATACAGAAACACAACAGCCTTCCCAGAAACCACAGTCCCCAGGAGGGGCTCCCAACCACCCTTCCACCTTCTTTTCCACCCCTCTACCTTATCCCAGACTTTGCTATAAGTTCAGAAGGAGTTTGGACAATCGGCCAAGGGGGTTAGGAAGCAGATGGATTAGCAGGTTAGAGAGAGAAGTGCAGGCAGCCAGAGCCCAAGAGAGCATCTCTGTCATCTATGTTAATGTTCTTGTTTTTATACATCTCAGCAAGCCTTTGAGTGAAGTAGGCATCACCACTGTTTCCTTTTTACAGCCTAGAATCTAATTCTTCTCACTAAAGTATCCCAGCTAGGCTCAAACTAGCACAGTCTGCCTCTGCTGTAGTCTGGACTGTGTCCATTTGCGGGCTTGCTGCTGTCTGTGGCTTCGTCCCATCCCCTACAGGAACACTGCCTAGCTGATTACACCCTGCTGCTTTCCTGGAAGGCAAACTCTCTCCCTTCCTTCACCTGGAGTGCAGCAGCAGGCCTTTTGCTCTTGTCAGCAGTTGTCAGTGGAATATTTTTGCAAGGTACCTGTGCAGTCAATCCATTTTAAAGTAAAAGTTACAAAACCAGCTTCCTTGCCTTGTTCAGGCACGTGCTGGAGACACATGGCTTAGGGGGGGAGACAGGACAGAGCTTGGTGTAAGGATACAAACCCTATGAGGAGAGGCTGAGGGAGCTGGGGGTGTTCTGCCTGGAGAAGAGGAGGCTCAGGGGTGACCTCATTGCTGTCTACAACTACCTGAAAGAAGGTTCTAGGCAGGTGGGGGTTGGTCTCTTCTCCCAGGCAACCAGCAACAGAACAAGAGGACATAGCCTCAAGTTGTGCTGGGGGCTGGATTTTGGGAGGAAGTTGTTGGCAGTGAGAGTGATTGGCATTGGAATG
This sequence comes from Tricholaema leucomelas, assembly GCA_013400475.1. Taxonomy (NCBI): domain Eukaryota; kingdom Metazoa; phylum Chordata; class Aves; order Piciformes; family Lybiidae; genus Tricholaema lacrymosa; species Tricholaema leucomelas. The sequence goes on from WAAF01019521.1 coordinate 246,091, forward strand.
GGCTGCCCAGGGAGGTGGTGGAGTGGCCGTGCCTGGAGGTGTTCAAGAAAAGACTGGATAAGGGACTTAGTGCCGTGGTCTGGTTGGTTGGACAGGGCTGAGTGCTAGGTTGGACTGGATGAGCTTGGAGGTATCTTCCAACCTGGTTGATTCTATGATTAGGAAGCTAAATTCTTCAGTAGGAGTGTGACGAGACTCTGGGATAGGTTGCACAGAGTGGAGGTGTTCAAGGCTGGGTTGGATGAGAACATCCCTGGTCTCTTCAAACGTGGTTGATTCTGTGATTCTAAGGATAAAACCGCTCCTTGCCCCTTTAAACCTAAACATCAACAAACATTGCAGGGGATGGGAACTGATGGGATTTATATAATCAGATAGCACACTTGGCATGAGGAGGGGAAAAACACTTCTCCAGCTGGCTGAAGGCTTTGGAAAAGATGCATCATCATTTATCATGAGAGAGATTTGTGTAATTTCCCTGCAGATCAAAACATTTCCCTCTCCCCACACGTTTTTCCTTTGAGTGACAAGCAGGCAAAATGCTCTTAACCAGCACTTTCTGCAGGAAAGGCAAATGATGACTTCTTGAAAGCTTAATGCTTGTTGCTCAACTCTTATTTGTCTATCCTGGGCGGTCTGGCATTGTCCAGATATCTTGTGACATGTGTCTCAAGTTGAAGCTTTGAAAGGCACTTAAAAGGGGGGGCCATTATATTAACTTTCTGCTATGTCATTTAAAATTGTAAGGGGGAAAAAAAGGGACTTATTGGACCCCTTTCCTTTGGTCAAGTGGAATCAAGCAGCTCTTCTTGGAGTGTTTCTTGGTGTGGTGGTTTTGTTTTATGTTCTTTTGGGTTGTCTCCCCCCGCCTCGCCCTGCTGTTTTCAAACTGTTTTGCTAATGAACCAGCTTCTGTGTGTTACAAGAACACTGTGTTCCCCCTCACCCCAGCAGCTGCCAGGCACAGGTTGAAGTTTGGTAGCATCAATCCCCGAAACGTTCCCAAGCTCCCAGTCTCCTGGGACTGTTTTTAAGCTTTCCACACTGTCACAAAACAGTATGTCTTGTTCAAGGCAGCACTGGGGTGACTTCTCTTGCTGTTTATAGTTGATGATGTGCAATCTATTGCCATAAATCAGGCCATCTCGTGGCGTGCTGACAGCTATGTGTGTTGTTATTTATTACTGCTGCTAGTGTGAGCTGCCTGCTCTGCTGGTACTACTCCTGCTGATGCTATCTTTATCGTTGTAAATGAGCGTCTGAAGCATTTCCTCCTTGTGCTCTCTTGCTCAGGAGCACAGCTAGCACACAGAGTGTGCAAGCAGGAGCTCTGCTTGGCAAAAGAGGGGGAAGTGTCAGGGAGGTACCTGGAACAGACAGGCTGAGAGCTGAGGCTGTTCAGCCTGGGGAAGAGAAGGTTCCAGGGAGAGCTTAGAGCAGCCTTCCAGTACCTGAAGAGGACTACAAGGAAGCCAGGAAGGGCTTTTAGTGATGAGAAGGAATGGATTGAAGCTTGAGGAGGGCAGATTTGGGCTGCAGACTAGGAAGAAATTCTTGGCAGTGAGAGTGAGGAGACAGTGGCACAGGTTGCCCAGGGAGGTTTTGGCTGCCCTCTCCCTGGGGGTATTCAAGGCCTTGAGCAACCTGGACTACTGGGAGCTGTCCCTGCCCGTGGCAGGGCGGTTGGAGCTGGATGATCTTTGTGATTCTATGACTCTATGAACCTCTGCTTGCCAGTGGTGTGAAATACAGAATTTATCAGCATGCTGGGCACATCTGCCTCTTTCTGGCTGTACAGGTGTTTCCCATGACAGTGAACAGAATTATTTTGTGTAAGAGTGGCTGTTTAAAGTACTTGGGGGGATATTAAGCTATAATTGATGGTGTTGTATTGTGCAGTCCTATCAGTAGGGCTAGGTTAGCACCTACAGGCTTGCACAGGCAGTTCTAATGAATCTGAAGTTTCTTCTATTACTGTGTTCTACTGCACCACACTATTACTGCCCTTTGTAATTGAGTTCCTCCTGCATCTTGATGTAGTAAATTCATTGAGGTGATAAAAACACTGTTAGATCTGAAGTGGAGAATTAGTTTCATTATTTTGGTAACTGTGATTTTTCCTTTCTTTTCCCTTGCAGTGTATAATTCAGCTGAGCAGCTCTTTCACCTCAATTTCAGAGGACTGTCGTTTTCTTTTCAGTTAGACTCCTGGACTGAGACTCCGAAGTACGAGGTCAGCAATCACTCTTAGTTCATGGATAGTCTTTTGGGTTTTGCCTCTCTGGTACTTGCAAGACATCATCTACAGCATGTCTTGCCTGCAAGCTAACAAAACCAATCATTGTGGAGGAGTTCAACTCTGCTGTCTACAGCTACCTGAAGGGAGGCTCTAGCCAGGTGGGGTTGGGCTCTTCTGCCAGGCAGCCAGCAGCAGAACAAGGGGACACATTCTCAAGTTGTGCCAGGGCAGGTCTAGGCTGGATTTTAGGAGGAAGTTATTGGCAGAGAGAGTGATTGGCATTGGAATGGGCTGCCCAGGGAGGTGGTGGAGTTGCCATCCCTAGAGGTGTTGAAGCAAAGCCTGGCTGGGGCACTTAGTGCCACGGTCTGGTTGATTGTCTAGGGCCGGGTGCTAGGTTGGACTGGATGAGCTTGTAGAATCAGCCAGGATTGGAAGGGACCACAAGGATCAGCCAGTTCCACCCCCCCTGCCATGCCCAGGGACACCCTACCCTAGATCAGGCTGCCCACAGCCTTATCCATCCTGGCCTTAAGCACCTCCAGGGATGGGGCCTCAACTGCCTCCCTGGGCAACCCATTCCAGGCTCTTACCACTCTCATGGTGAAGAACTTCCTCCTCACATCCAGTCTGAGCCTCCCTACCTCCAGCTTTGCTCCATTCCCCCCAGTCCTGTCACTCCCTGACAGCCTAACAAGTCCCTCTCCAGCTTTTTTGTAGGCCCCCTTCAGATACTGGAAGGCCACAAGAAGGTCACCTGGGAGCCTCCTCTTCTCCAGACTGAACAGCCCCAACTCTTTCAGTCTGTCCTCACAGCAGAGGTGCTCCAGACCTCCGAGCATCCTTGTAGCCCTTCTCTGGACACACTCCAGCATCTCCCCATCCTTCCGACCTGGTTGATTCTATGAACTCCTCAGTTGTGCTCTTACTGGTGTTATGTAATCATTTCAGAGTTAAAGACTGCCTCCCTTTTAGCAGGAGGCATGCTTGCAGAGGTTTCTCTTGCATCCTGAGCTGAGACTTGGAGTTCTGCTGTTGAAAGGACTCTTCTAAAAATAAGAGGGCTGTCTATGCAAGTACATAAATATTAAGCAATCTGCTGGGAGGCTGTTCTTTTATCAGACATTTTTGCATCTCATCAAAGTGATTATGCAACTGAGCTGGGATAGAGTTCATAAAATGCATTTTCATCGTAAGTGTCCTTCAGGATGAGTGCTTTTAGGAAGTCAAATGAATGTGCTTTATCTGTAATGCCTGTTTGCATGTTCACCAAATATTCCATGAGTTAGTGAATGCTTGAACATATTAAAGCTTTCTCTGAAGACTTTGGATGTCACTGCCAGTACAGGAAACGAGGTCAGGTACTCAGTGATTTCTACCTAAGTGTCTAACTTCTGTTGTGTGAGGATGGAGATGCATTAAGTTGTATTATTTAGGCTTACAAGTCAAAAAGAATTGTGCTGTGTGGTGTTGAAATTAAAGAAAAGAGCAGATAGAAGAGCTAAAACCAAGCAGGAGAAATAACCAGCACAATGTCACATGTTTGTATGTCACAGCCTAGTACTTCAATAGCTGTGTTCAGGCAAATTGCTTTTATTCAAGGCCAGGTTGGATGGGACTTTGAGCAGCCTGGTCTAATAGAAGTTGTTGTCAATGCCTATGACAGGGTGATGGAGTTAGATGATCTTTCAAGGCCCCTTTCAATCCAGAACAGCAGTAGTGAGAGTCAAGTGGATTTCAGAAATACTGGAAGGTTAATTAGAAGCCTAAAAAGCCAAAGAATGTCCCAGCAGAAGAGTTGCTTTTTGTGCAAGTGTTCCCAGGGTATTTATGAAATGGCTGAGCCAGTGGAGGTTTGAAAAGATCACAAAATACTTCAAGTTGGAAGGCACCCATAAGGATCACCAAGTCCAGCTCCTTGCTGACTACCCAAAACTAAAAGACCTTAAAATAAACGTGCTAGAATCAATTTTAGCCATTGCATCTGTGTGTCTTGGTTTGGCCTGTGGTTCAATTCACTAAAAATAATTAGGGCTAGTACCAGACAGCTTGGTGGGAATGTGCTCTGAGAAGGATATGGTGTGGTTCTTGAGGATGGTACAGTGGAGAAAATAACTTGGCTTTCTCAAAGTCTTTCATCTAGTTGCTCAAATGGGGTTAGCAAGATGTTTACAGAATGAAAGACAAAATTCTCTCCAGGATTAGAAACAGGCAGAAATAGGAAAGTTTAGGAAACAGTAATGAAACAGTCCCCGAGAGAGATCTAGTGGAAGGTGTCCCTGCCCATGGCAGGGTGGTCAGAACTCAATGATCCTTGAGGTGCCTTCCAACCCTGACAGTCCTGTGAAGATGAATGCTTATGGAGCTTTTCAGAGTGGAACATCAGGAAAGAGCAAAGAGTGAAATGAAATTTGAAGGTAGCAAGAACTTCTGAGAGAGTCACACAGGAATGCTCAGCTGGTTAGCAAGGCAGGGTGGCCTCTACATATTAAAAAGAACCAACTGAAGAAGACTTTGGTGTTTGATGTTTTGTTTTGTTAGGTTTTTTTTTTAACAACCTGCAGGTGAGCAGAACATGAAAACCTACTCAGTGTTTCTGTTAAGTGAAGCATATATGGCATAGGCACTTCATGGCTCTAGAGAACCTGTCTCTGTTGCTAGGGCACAAGGATGTTTAAGTAATCGAAAGTCTGAGTGCTACAGAAAGCTGTGTTTTGAGGTGTTCTGGGCAGATAGGTTGAAATCAGGCAGCTGCAGATTTTGCTGAGTAATGGAAGCTCCCTTCCAAATGCTTACATTGATTCTATGAATCAATGACTTCCATTGCTGTAAGCATTTGGAAGGGAGCTTATGCTTTGGCCTCAACTTTTTGTTTCCCTTATGGCATGTCCTGTTGAAAGGTAGGAGTTTGCATACTGCACACCTTGTTTTTGTTCACTGCATGTGGCAAAGTTAGCTTCTGTTAGGTTCGGTGCCAGCAAAGTATATTGACAACCTTTAGGAAGGTCCTGTCTTCTGTTGAGTGGAAGGGAACAGGCTCTAAAAGAATGAATCTGACTTCCTTAGTGTGCTTTCTGTTTGAGGAGAAGACTCAGAATCCCTATCACCACAAGCTTCTTACACATTGTTTTGATGAAGAGACTGGAAAATCTGTTTCAGGAGTGAGTCTCTGTTCATCAGATGAAGGTAACTCAGAAACACGTGAAAAGGCTGAAATGAATGCAGCAGGAGGCAAAAAAAAGTTCTCTACCTTCAGGAAAGCCAATTTCTTAGGACTTACATAGGGCACAAGTACTTCTGCGTGGTTAGTTGCCATGCTGGTTGATCAAACCGAGCCAGCCTGGATGTCAGCGCACCTGATGGCCGCTAGTGCCATCTTATGGTGGAAAACCAGGGAGCGTTTCACCCCAGCTTGGGAGTCCGGGACTGATGTCACCTAAAGTAACACCATCTAGAAGTGGGGTTTGTTGTTCTTTTCGCTCTTGTCTTTGGCTAGAGACTCACCTGAAGCAGTAAGGACATGCTGTAATGGCCACCTTTGACCTGAAGCATCTCCTCTGGCATGTAACAAGAATGATTTTGTGTATCCACAGCCTAACTTTGCTCATGGTCTGGCCTCTCTGCAAATCCCACACGGTGCGACTGTGAAGAGGATGTACATCTACAATGGGAACAGCCTGCAGGACACCAAGTAGGTAGAGCTGCTTCTGCTCATTTGCTCATTTAGAATATGCTTTTTCTTCCTCTTTTCTTCAGAGTTTTGGGAATGCTAAGTGTAATTGTGCTGCTAGTTCAGTTTAGGTCTTTGATGGCTCTGGTGGTGTGCAGAATGCCTTTAGATAACCAACTTCTTTCAAGTTTCCATCAGAGTTGTTCTCAGACCTCATAATCAAATCTTGGTTTGATTTATGTTGTTCTAAAATCAGCTTGGTTGAGCTGTAGGAGGCTGATTCAATTGCCTTGATAATTACTTCATTAGAGGAGGAAATCATAGCACAGGATTGTAGAATGGTTTGGATTGGAAGGGACATTAAAGATGCAGAAACACAGAATGTTAGGGTTTGGAAGGGACCTCCAGTGATCACTGGCTCCAGCTCTGCTGCCAAAGCAGGATCACTTAGAGCAGGCCACAAAGGAACATGTCCAAGTTGGCTTTGAAAGTCTCTAGAGAAGGAGATTCCACAGCCCCTCTAGGCAGACTGCTTCAGGGCTCCAGCACCCTCACAGTAAAGAAGTTTTCCTCATGTTGAGGTGGAACTTCCTGGGTTCTAGCTTATATCTGTTGTTTGCTGTCCTGTTACCAGGTGGCACTAAAAAGAGCCTGTGCCCTTCCTCTTCACACCCACTCCTGATATTTGTAGACATTTATAAGATCTTCTCTTCTCCAGACTAAACAGCCCCAGGGCTCTCAGTCTTTCTTCACAAGAGAGATGTTCAAGCCTCTTAATCATCCTCATAGTTCCAATCCCCTTGCCATGGGCAGGGACACCTTCCTCTAGATCAGGTTGCTCAAAGCCCCAGCCAGCCTGGCATAAATGCTTCCAGGGATGGAGCTTCTGTGACTTCTGTGAACAACCTGTTCCATTGCTTCCCTACCCTGAGACGTTCTGGGGAATTCACCCAGAGGTATTCTGAGGAAACTAATCCTCATGCCTTAATACTAATGAAATAATTCTCTTTTGAAATATGGTTCATGTTTTCTATGGTGTTGTATTCTGTTGGGTTTTTAAGTAGTCATTTGTTGTACAGTATCTGATGTTTTGCTCTTCTTACAAAACATTGTTCCTGGAGTTTGTTACTCAAAGAGAAATTGAAAAGACTTGTGTAAATTCTTACTTTCATTACTTAGGAAGACCCAAAGTGACACAGTGGTAGTTTTTGCAGACAGTTGTTTTAATGTCAGCAGAAGATAAACACATCCTTGGATTACTGCTCAGGAGGAAGAGATCCTTGTTTGATCAAGCATTGTCTCCTGATTAGAAAGAAGTACACTTGAGAAAAGCATTGTCTGCCCATCTGGGACTTGGTGGGCTTAAGTGGAACTGCTGATTGCTGCATGGGGCTCTGGTGTGTATGTGTGAGAGCTCAAAGCTTGACATCTGTCTCAAGACGTTGCCTGAGAGGAGAGATTCATCCAGGAACAGTGGGTTTTACAGAGCATGTACTAACTAAACACATAAAAAAGCAGCCCTTCCACTGGAAATCAGAGAATGGTTTGAGTTGGAAGGGACCTGAAAGATCATCTAGTTCAAACCCCCCTGCCATGGGCCAGGGACACCTTCCAGCAGATCAGGTTGCTCAAGACCCTGTCCAGCCTGGTCCCCTCCAGGGAAGGGGCATCCACAGCCAAATATCTGACTTGAAGCTGTTAGTTTCCCAGATGTTACTGTAATTGAATTAAAATGAGAAGATCCCCAGTAAAGCAGCACAGTGCTTTGCAGTGGTTTTGTGTTCTGGGCTCTGGAGTACTCACCCTCCCAAGAACAGGGAGAGCATTGCACAGAGGCTTTTCTGCTGCCTTTGGGTGATGTGTCTGGTTCAAAGAGTACAAGGCTTCTCCTTGGAAACATTCAAGGTCAGGTTAGATGGGGCTTCATATAGAGGGATGCGTCTCTGCCTGTGGCAGGGGATTTGGAATTGTGTGGTCTTTGAGGTCCTTTCCAACCCAAACCATTCTATGATTCTGTTCTACAATTTCATCCTCTGCTTAATCAATTCATGATCAGGTCAGATGAACCAGCCTCCTACAGCTCAGCCAAAACCTGTACACCTTCCATTTTACCTGGGAGAAGTCTGACGTGATATCTCCTAGGAGGCTTACAAAGCCTGGGCTAGACAACTAACATCTGCAATTCCTGGAGTCCTGGAAAGTTGCTGTTTGCTTCACTGACATTAAAGGTCCTGCCTTTGAGTGCTGCCTTATTCCTCTGCTTTTCTCCTCAGAATTTCTGATCCTTCTGTTGAATTTCACTTTCCTCAGACTTTCTGATCCTTCTGTTGAATTTCAGTTCTAATTTTCAGTCTGAACTCAACACAGCACTGTCACATTTCATGTGCTCCATTCCACTGAACTGATGCCAGCTCATCAATGGTAATGTGAAGATGAAGTGAACCCTGAGGTTTTTGTCTGCTTGATTTCAGGGCTCCCTTGATGCCTCTCAGCTGTTTCCTTGGCAATGTGTATGCTGAGAACGTCGATGTACTGAGAGACGGAACTGGACCCTCAGGTTTACGGCTTCGCCTGCTCACTGCAGGTATTGGTGGCCCTCAGAACACTGAGCTGTTTGTTTCCTAACAAAGAGAAGGGTGGACCTTTCTAAATCAAACACAAGTGATTTGTGATGCCTTTACAGGTGGTTTTAAAGAGATCTATATATCTTCTTTTGTACTACTGCAAACAAAACACATCACAAACTCTGTGAAATTCCCCCTCGCTCCAGGAAAGATGTTGAGGAGCTGGAGCAGGTCCAGAGGAGGGCAACAAAGCTGGCGAAGGGTCTGGAGAACAGGGCAGGGGAGGAGCAGCTGAGGGAACTGGGATTGTTTGGGGAAAGGGATGCTATGGGGAGACCTCATTGAAAGGAGGTTTTGGAGTGAGCTGGGGGTTGATCTTTTCTCACAAGGAAGAACTGGAGGATGAGAGGAAAGACCCTCAAGTTGTACTAGAGGAGGATTTGGGTTGGACATCAGAAGAAAGCTCTAAGGAATGCAGCTTTTTGGTTTGTGTTAGAGGAAGACAAAGCTCTTGGTGTTGGCTTGCTGGTGCCTGCTGTAAGCAGGAGGGATGGAGGTTGAGCTGTTTTCTGCTGCTCAGGTTGTGGCCCGGGCGTTCTAGCCGACGCCAAGATGCGGGTATTCGAGCGCTGCGTGTACTTCGGGGATTCCTGCCAAGACGTGCTGAGTATGCTGGGCTCTCCACACAAAGTCTTCTACAAGTCTGAAGATAAGGTGAGGGGACTCATTCAGGCACAGTGCTTTTCAGTGCTGCCTTGGTTTCACCACAGGCTTTGCGTTTTACAAGGCAGTGCAGCACAAATCAGGAGTGCTTCGCCTGACTCCTAATAGAGCAAAATGAACCATTATAATTTGGGGTTTAAAAGCTCTTTTCCTGATAAACTGATGCAAATCTCTTTGGATTTTGGTTGGTTGGGGTTTTATTAGTATTTTTAAAATTGCAAGTGGTATTATTTTACCTGCCTTAAGCTGGTAAAAGTGGCAGCACTTTTGGCTCCAGCTGAGCCTTACCAAGTGTGTGCTGCCTATATGTTTTTTTTTAAATCCTCTTTTCTGTAACATCATTTCATACATTCTGATCCTTTCCTCATCTTTTTTACATAGTAGCATGTGAGCAAATCTCTTACTTCAGATAACTTAAGTATAAAAAGCTGCTGTGTCACTGTGCAAACAGCTAATGGTCCTGTCGTGACGCAAACTCTCTTCATTTGAACACGACTTCAAATGAGGTTAAGGCAATCTGTTGGGATGTAGTGATGCTAGAAATGTGTTCACGTCTCTGAGTGGTGTTAACTGCATCTGAAAAAATGTTTCTTGCAGATGAAAATCCATTCACCCTCACCCCACAAGCAGGTCCCATCGAAGTGCAATGACTACTTCTTCAATTATTTCACACTTGGAGTGGTGAGTGGGAAGCTGCCGTAAACAGATGCATGGAAAGGTTTGAAGTAGACACTCGGCCTTCCTTTCAGAAGGTTGAAGGCTGTGGGAAATGAAAGGCTGTAAAACTCTTGATTGCTTGCCTTGGGAATCTCTAGATATGAAAAGCTGCACTGTCTAGCACTAAATCAGGCAGAGTCTCATCAGTAATGTTTAATCATCAGTGATAGGACAGGGAGCAACAAATGCAAACTAGAACACAAAGTTCCGCCTAAACAGGAGGAAGAGCTGCTTTGCCTTAAGAGTGCTGGGGGCCTGGAGCTGGCTGCTCAGAGGGGTTGTTGAGTCTCCTCTGGAGAGATTCCAAACCCACCTGGACGTGGTGATCCTGGGCAAGCTACTGTGGGTGTCCCCGCTTTAGCAAGGGGTTGTTCTGGATGATCCCCAGAGGTCCCTTCCAACCCTCACCATGCTGGGATTCTGTGATCATCTCCACTTTATTTGTGTTTTTGCATTCTCTTAGGTTTTCTCCTTCTGCCATGCTTGATGCATGGATTTACAAGTTCCTGTGCTTGAAATCCCTACTCCTGTCCCACACAACTTAGGTGTGCCACAGCACCAGCTGTGGAAGCTGGCCAAGGCTGTGGGATGTAGTCCAACCTTCCTGTCCCTCCTTAGAGCTGTCTTCCTTTAGTCTATGTTCCTGTAAGTTGTATGCAGGAAAGGCAAGCCCTCCTTAGCAAACTTGCCAGCACTGGCAAATGAAGCTGCAGTCATGACTGAGTGCTGGAGGAAATGTGTGTTCGTTTGAATTTACAAACAGTCTCATTTTCAAATGCAGCTTTTCATGGTTCCACTCAGCTTGGATGAGATACAGTCATAGAATGTTTAAGTTTGGAAGGGGCCTTTAAGATCATCTAGTTCCAGGTCCCCTCCAGCCTGGTTTGAAACACTTTCAGGCTTGGAGCCTCCGCAGCTTCTTAGGGCAACCTATTCCAGTGCCTCAGCACCCTTGTGATAGGCAGCACTCTCTGCAGATGCTGCTGTAACCAATGTCTGAGAAGGATAGGGAAAGCCACCTTCCTCTACCCAAATTGCTTCATGTCTGTCTCTTTTTACTTCAACAGGATATTCTCTTTGATGCAAACACTCACAAGGTGAAGAAATTTGTCCTGCATACAAATTACCCTGGTCATTACAACTTCAACATGTGAGTCTAAGCCACTGATCTCTTTTTAAAGAGTATTTGGAAACATCTGAAGAGGGAAAGTCCAGATATCCTTTTTAGAACTCTGAGATATTTTCCCTCCACCAGGTGTCTTTGGTGTATCTACTAACCCTGTAGAGGTTTCACTCATCTTTATTAGCACTTTTAATTTTTTTCTTACTGCTTTTAAATGTTTTTTTCAGTTGTGAAGCATGTCTTAAAGTACTAAATGAGGTAAGGTATCTCTTGGTCCAGCTGTAATGTGCAAAATCTCTTGCTAGAAGCAAACTTTGTGTCCTGGGAGGTTGACTGCTATTTTTTTTCCTGGCACTAGTGATTGAAAGAAAAAAAAATAGCTTGGTGTTTCTGAAGGTGTTTTCAGTACTTTTTGACTCTGAGCTCTTCAGAGGAGGAATATGATTGACAGAAGGAGTGATTTGATGTCTGATTAAAGCAACAGAGAAATCTATAGCACTGGTTCTGAGCTGAATATTTCTCCATCCACTGTGTAAGTTGTGCTGAAGGACCTTCTGTGTCCTCAAGAGAGCTGTCAGAACATTCTCAGACTGCTTCGTTATTTGATGTAGAAAATAGAAACGAGAACTTTTCTTAATCTCTTAACATTAAGACTCCTTCATTTGCTTTTGTTGTTTATGTGAGTCTTCACTGAAGTGGCTAAGAGCCCTGAGTTTGTGCTGGGCAGTTGATGTTGGCTTTTCTGCCTGCTAATAGCTTTCTGATTTGCACTTTCTAGTTACCATCGCTGTGAATTCAAGATTCCACTAGTCATTAAGCGAGGTGAGTAGGTCATCTCTTCTCCTCCTTCAAGGGGCACACTGCCAAATGCTTAGAGTTCTGATTTCTAATGCACCCTTCAGCATCAGAGGATGCTAACACTGAAAGTCTTTGAGATAAAGGAGAAATTTGGGTGTTAGGTTTCCATTCCAGTGAAGAAAAATTATCTCAGAACAAGCTGGCAGCTCCAATTTTACTTACATTACCTTGTTTACTTACTAAAGTTGTGCAAACCTTTAGCTACAACATCACTAATTTTTTGTACTGCTGCCACTCTGCTAAAATCAGTCCCCTTGTAGCTGGAGGCTCCAAATCTGTAAGGCAGTGTTAGTCTGAGCTGGTCTGTCCCATCCACTGCTGAACTTCTCAGTGCTGAGCTTCCTCTTGAAAAGCTTGTTCCTGGTATTTGATGTAAATTCACTGAGCTGGAAGTGAGAACAGACATTGGGAATGTGGTGGCTCTGTGTGCTGTAGAAAAATCTGCCTGTTGTGTTCACTTCCAAATCTCTACATAATCAGTAGTGAAGAGTCCTCAAGATAACTCAGATAACTTCTGGGCTCCTCAGTTCAAGAGAGTTGTTGAGATATACTGGAAGGTGTCCAGAAGAGGGCGACAAAGCTGGGGAGGGACCTGGAGCACAGCCCTGAGAGAAGAGGCTGAGGGAGCTGGGGGTGTGCAGCCTGCAGAAGAGGAGGCTCAGGGCAGAGCTCATTGCAGTCTGCAGCTACCTGAAGGGAGACTGTAGCCATGTGGGGTTGGGCTCTGCTGCCAGGCAATCAGCAACAGAAGAAGGGGACACAGTCTCAAGTTGTGCCAGGGCAGGTCTGGGCTGGATGTTAAGAGGAAGTTGTTGTCAGAGAGAGTGATTGGCATTGGAATGGGCTGCCCAGGGAGGTGGTGGAGTTGCCATCCCTAGAAGTGTTGAAGCAAAGCCTGGATGAGGCACTTAGTGCTGTGGTCTGGTTGATTGGCTGGGGCTGGGTGCTAGGTTGGACTGGATGATCTTGGAGGACTCTTCCAACCTGGTCAGTTCTATGATGACCTTAGTGTGTGCCCAGCTCCACAAAGTAGGGGGAGTCTTGTTTGGTTGAAAATGACAGGGATGGAGGTAGAGTTCTTTAATGTACAAATTAACAGGTGTAGTGGGAGAGTGTGTTATGGCTCTCCAGGGAATGCATCATCCAGGGAATGCTGGATGCTGGCAAGGTTTTGGCCAGGGATTCTTCTTCATTTGGGTTGTTTTTCACTGAAAGCACTTCCCTGGGTGAATGAAGTGCAGTGCCTCTGTGGCTGTCGAAGCAGCTGGAGCAGGTAGAGGAATAAAACCCTGAAAAAACAATGTCTATATATACAGGCTTAGCTAAAAGTTGATTTGTACTTCAGCCAAGAGAATAAACTTTGAAAGTCCTCCCTTTTAATTTCCTGTGGATTATTGGGCAGTGCTGCAAAAGCATTCAGTGCTGGTTCTTTGTGTTCACCTTATATCCATGAGTCTCTTTTGACTGTGTCTAGGTTTTTGTTTGCTGTTGAGGTGTGTTTTTAACTCACCTTTCTGCTTTCTAGCTTATGTTGAGTATGTGTAACAAACTGTAAATCAGTGTTCTAAAATTGATGAACCCTCCATCTTCCATCTGGTGGCAGTGCCTGATGCAGCTTCCTTAACTCCCTTGTGTAGTTCAGCTGCAGACAGTAAATTGGCAGCCAGAGACCAAGCTGCACAGACACTGAATTCTTTCAGCATAAAGAGTGTTTAGTTAGCAGGTAGAAAATCAGAGGAGCTTTTATCAAAGACCATTTGCTATATTTGACTTAATGTCTAGGTTCTTCCCCACTGTTTCTGGAAGGTGCATTCAGGATTCCCCAAATGTGTGTGTTGGAAGTGCTTCAAACTAGCAGCACTTTATTTTTAAGACCATAAGTGTAAATGCAATGCTGTCCTCACCTGCAGTTGGTTTTTTACAGGTAGAGCTGAATTCCCAAGTTCTCTGCTGTCTCTGGTTTTCAAAGAGTGGCATTTTAGCTGCTGTCAGGCTGCCAGCTCCTGACTCTCAAGCTGTCAATTTAGCCAGCTTCCTTCCAAGTGCAGTGAAGTGTCTGGGCTTGATGAGTGGCACATCATGTCATCTCCCTGAGTGGCTGTGCCAGGCATGCTAACTGGGTGCAGAGGGATCTCGTTTCTTTCACACTTGGCATTTTTCTCTCTGAGGTTACAGCTGAGGCACAGCGTTAGAGCTTGGGACTTGCCAGGATGTAGGCAGGTTTATTTAATCACCTTCAGCTGCATGCAATTCAAAATTGCATTCAGTTGCTTCAGTGGCATTTAATCAGTGCTGCTGAGTGTGCTGGTTGCTTTTAAATGCTGGTACATATGTATATGAAGTGATCTAATACTTGTACGACTCCTGCTACCTGAACTGACCTCCCAGTGTGAGGGATTGTACAGGAAGCTGTTCCAACAAAGGCTCCTCTGTTTTTCTTTCACAGATAGTGCTGATTCACAGACAGAAACATGTACAACATACAGCAAGGTGAGTCTTTGCAGAACTGAATGCTTTCCTTAAACCATCTGTGTCATCTGAATTACCTGCCAATACATCTTGAAGCAGTTGTCCCATGTTTCAAAACAGAGAAGGTGAAGGCCAAGAGTTAATGTATAGATTATGCTTTCTGATTGAGACCTTTTTGTTGTGTTAAGAGTTGAAGGCATTTGAGGTAAACTCAATTCTTGTGGTATTGCATGCTGTGCATTTGAAGACAGCTTCAGGTAGAAGTGGGAAAGTAAAACAAGTGATATGGAAGGGGACAATGAAATAAGTGATGTGGAAAGTGGCTGAACATCAGCTGGAAGGGAGATTTCTGAACCAAGTTTTCAGAGCTTTTCTATTGAATGTAGCTCTTGAAGCAGTATTTAACCAAGAGGATCCAGAGCCCTTCCACTTTCTTCTGCAGGGTGCCTATAATGGGATGCTTCTCAGGTGACACCTCCTGATGACAGTGGACTCTTGGAAGAGTCTCTGGCCTTGCCACCTAAATAAAACTGCCCACTGGACAGTTGCTGCTGCATGTTTCAGGGCTACATTAAGTTTAAACACTTCTGAAGGGTTCAGCAATATCTCTGCAGTTGACATTCAGCCAGGGTTGGTGCAGCTCTCTTGGTTCCTGGGGTGCCAAATGAAGGCTTTGCTCGGTGGATTTTGGGTCCCATACTGAGGAGAAAAAAATGGGAGTCGGCAACCCAAAAGTGGCAGTTCTTTGCTTTTTGGTTTTAGATTTATTTACAGCCTTCAGTGCTTTGACTTAATTTCAGCCTTGTGTCTGAATCTGCAGCTTCTTATGTCAGCTGTGAGTGAGAAGCTGGACACTGCCATCATTAAGTAGTGCAGCTTTCCTCTTCTTTTCCAAGCCTCTCACTTAAATCAAGGCAAGACTTTTGGGAAAGGTAGCAGTGCTGTTATTTTTCTCTCTGCAGCGACATACTAGGAAGTATTTTGGTGAGGTTTCCCACAGCTGCTTTGTCCTCTGAGGTGTCCCTGAAATGCTACCTGCTGAGACTTTCCAGCTACATTTTGCCCACAGGACTCACAGAGGCTTTTTGTAGTGTTAATAACTTTGAATTAAAGCTATCTGGAGGCAAAAATTGAGAATAAAACCTGAGTGGATTTCCCAGCTCTAGCAATGGATAATTTCATTACTGACTCTGGCTTCAGTCACAAAATACTGCTGTAAATATTTTATGTGGCAGATGAGTGTGTCACAAACAAATTCTCTTCCTAGATATAAAGAAAAACATTTTTTCCTGTGCCTCATTTTAACACAAAGTGTTTGCTTTATTTACAGTGGGACAGTATTCAAGATCTTCTGGGGCATCCTGTAGAGAAGCCAGTGGTACTTCACAGGTGAGGACCTCTCTTTGTTTTGCTTGGCAAGGATTGAGTTGAGAACAGAGGATGAGTTTAGGCAGAAGAGCAGTTGCTGCACTGTTGGACTGTTTTGCAGTCAGACTCTTTGGCCCCTAAAGAAGACCCAGTAGCTGCTCCTAGAGAACAGTGGCTGAGATGTAGGATGGTGTTACTAGAGGGGCTGGGTTTAACAGGCATTATGTTTGCAGTTGTCTTTATGTGATGTAGAATTCAATCTATGAATCATTGAATTTCTGAGATGAAAATGATTTATCTGGAGACAAGTGTAAGCCATGGCTACTGCTAAAATACTGCAGCAGTTTTAGATACATAAAATGAGATGCTTTCATGTGATTTTTTTTTTTAAGGCTGATTTCTTTTTCTTTTCCCCTAAATCCTTGTGCCCTTTGCTTCTCTTTTACTCCTGTTTTGTATGAATGAGGTCATTAGAGCCAGAAGCAAAGCTGAGGTAAAAGAGTGATTGCAGAGCCCTCCTCTACAACAGAGGAACACCAGAGTAGTTGCACCAGAGTTTGCTTTACTGAGCACATCTCAAGTGTCTCAGACATGCAGTTTGAGAAACTGATCAGTTACAAGGAAGGCCAAAAGGTAAATATTTTCTAGAGGGTTAAGATTTTCTTGGCTGTGATCCATTGCAGTGGCAGTCTGTCATAGTCAAGTAAATGATCCCAAAATCTTGGAGCTGAATGAGAAGTGATGCATTAACCTTGAAAAATCCTGTGTAATAAAATTGGGATTAGTTCTGTTTCAGCCTCTTACAGGGTAATTTTGTTTAAGATGCTAACACCAATGGCTTAATAGAACACCAATGGCTTAATAGATAGCAAATACTAAATACACATGGCAGAGGCTGAGCCATAAAGCAGGTTGAAAACCAGGAAAAGATCTTGCCCAAAAAATAACTTGTAGGAAACTAATTACATGGTGCTTTTTATTTTCCACTATGTATCTGTTTATTTTCAGGGTTCTTCTTGTTCAGGTTAGGTGAAGGTTTCCTTGTAGAGGTCATTAGTAATGTTTTAGTTAATTTCTTCCTGGCTCTGGGATATTAAGCAGAGGTATCCCTCTGGCTGACCTGGAGTCTGGCAGTGTTGTTGCATAGCAGATCTACTGCATTTGATGAAAGCTTTGATAAAGATGCTGTAATGTACCTTACCTTACTAAGAATTCTTCATCCTCACACATCCATTTTCTTTCTTTTTTGGTTGTTTTTTTCCTCTCTCCTCTGTTCAGGTCATCGTCTCCAAACAACACTAACCCATTTGGGTCAACCTTTTGCTTTGGACTGCAACGAATGATCTTTGAGGTTAGGAGAAAAGCGAGAGAAGATGAGAAGTTTGCTGGCTTCTTATTTCCCATTTATTTTAGGGTTTGTTAGCAGCACCAAGTGGCTTTCCAGTCTCTTCTCTGAGGTTGTCTATTTGCATGTTAAAGCTGGAACTTCAGCTTTGTCACCTGAATCTGTACTGACAGGAGATGCATGTGCTTGGTTCTCAGCAGTAGTGGAGCATGCTGGTGTTTAAGTCCTACAATTATGGAATGGTTTTACTTGAAAGGAACCTTTTAAAGATCATCTAGTTCCAACCCCCCTGCCATAGGCAGGGACACCTCCCACTAGACTAAGTACTGTGTCCAGTTCTGAGCTCCTCAATTCAAGAGAGATGTTGAGATACTGGAATGTGTCCAGAGAAGGGTCACAAAGCTGGTGAGAGGCCTGGAACACAAGGCCTATGAGGAGAGGCTGAGGGAGCTGGGGATGTTTAGCCTGCAGAAGAGGAGGCTCAGGGGGTGACCTTGTTGCTGTCTACAACTACCTGAAGGGAGGCTGTAGCCAGGTGGGGTTGGGCTCTGCTGCCAGGCAGCCAGCAGCAGAAGAAGGGGACACAGCCTGAAGCTGTGCCAGGGGAGGTCTAGGCTGGATGTTAGGAGGAAGTTGTTGGCAGAAAGAGTGATTGGCATTGGAATTGTCTGCCCAGGGAGGTGGTGGAGCCGCCATCCCTAGAAGTGTTGAAGCAAAGCCTGGATGAGGCACTTAGTGCCATGGTCTGGTTGATTGGCCAGGGCTGGGTGCTAGGTTGGACTGGATGATCTTGGAGGTCTCTTCCAGTCTGCTTGATTTCAAGTTGCTCAAGGCCTTGTCCTGGATTTGAACACTTGGCTTGAAGCCACCACAGCTTCTCTGGGCAGCCTTTTCCAGTACCTTGCCACCCTCATGGGGAAGAGCTTCTTCCTCATAGCTAAGCTAAATTCTCCTTCTTCCAGTTTGAAGCCATTATCTCATGTCTTGTCACTCCATGCTTATGTACAAAGTCCCTCTACAGTTCTCCTGTACCCCCCAAATGCTGGAAGTTGACACAAAGGTCTTCCTGGAACAGTCTCTTCTCTGGGCTGAACAATCCCAATTCTTTTAGCCTGTCCTCATAGGAAAGGTCCTCGAGCACTCTGATATCTTTGTGGCCTCCTCTGGGCCTGCTCTAACGATTACAAGTCCTCCTTGTGTTGGGGTCTTCAGAGCTGGACACTATACCTTGGCCACCTAGAGACTGTTTTTAAGAGCTAGCCAAAAGCTTGTTCCCCTTTGCCCAAAGAGGTGGTTGAGGCCTCATTCCTGGAGGTGTTTAAGGCCAGGCTGGATGAGGGTCTGGCCAGCCTGCTCTAGGATAGGGTGTCCCTGGGCATGGCAGGGGGGTTGGAACTAGATGATCCTTGTGGTCCCTTCCAACCCTAACTGATTCCATGATTCTTTTGCTTGTCATGATTTCTTTTTCATTTGGGATGGGGGATGAGGGCAGATCAGTTCCATATCCACCATTTTAAGTCTTCTGCCTGGCAATTTAAAGTCCACTCGTTCTTCACTTCTCTTTTCCCTGCTGTTCTTTTGCAGGTGATGCAGAACAATCACATAGCTTCTGTTACCCTGTACGGCCCGACGAGGCCCAGCAGCCAGTTGAGAACATCAGACCTTCCCCAGTGAGCATCCCCTGCACAGTCAGCTCAATCTCAATGCTACAGAATTAGTACAGTGTGCCTTGATTTGCTGCCACTTAGAATATGGAAAGCACGTTAGGATTTATTTTATTTGGGGTTTTTTTTTGGTTGTTATTTTGGGTTTGTTATTTTTGTTTTGTTCAATAAGCCTTTCCAGCCAGGAGCGGCGTGGAGGAGGGAAAATTCTCTCAACCCTTCGTCAGGGGGCATGGAACTGATGATGGAGGAAAGCAGCTTAGGTGCCTGTGCCGTCGTTTATTCCTCTCCATTGCCCTCATCCTATGCAGCACAGACCCGAAGAGACTGTCCCCTCCCTTCTCAGCTGGCAGAGGGTGAGGGGTGGGGGTGGAGGGGGGCGGAAACATGGAAGAGGTTTGGGGATGGGGGGTGGGGAGGGTGGGCACGTTATGACTGCAAGAGTTAGAAGCACAAACTTTCTGAGCCTTGGAGCATCTGGAAGCAGGTATTGAGTCTGTTTGTGTTACTGTATTGATGTGGTGGTCACATTCTAAAGCAAAACGTGTGTGTGTGTGTGTGTGTGTATATTCTAGATATAAACACCTCGGTATTTCTGTGGCTTAGGACATTGTACCAAGTGTGACAAAGATGTATATATGTCCATGATTAATTTCTTTTATTCAGGCACCACATCTTAGTTTGGGTTTTGGTTTTTTTTATTATTATTATTATTATTAATTATTTTTTTTTGCCTTCAGTTTTGCTTTCTTTGTGTAACTTTTGAAAACAAAACCAAGCAAAGTAGCACGTTGCATAAATACTTGGTTGTAACATTTGCACTACATACACTTTAATTACTTGATGAGGAGAGAAAAAAAAAAACAAACCAACAACAGCAAACAAACGTTTTTATCTTCACTGAGGAGCATCTGTGTACTGGGTGTGAGTGGGGTGTGATGGTTATTTAATGGAGGCTGAGCAGAAAGGTTAATTTATACAGTGGATCAAATTTATCCACCTTCCTGCACTAATATATACTTGATATGCTGAAGAAAAAAGGAGGTGATTTTTGTTGTTGTTTGTGTTTTCTGCCATGGCTGGTTTACCAGGTTGTCATTTTCAGTTGTTATCAGCAGCCTCACAAAATAATTCTTGAAGAGGCTGTTTCTAGGATCGAATTCTGCTTTAGTGAAAAGGTTTGATGGAATTTTTGCATAGCAGAGAAACATTTAGTAAAGAAATAGCTTTGCCTCTCTTCCAAATTCTTTGATTTTTCTTAGAAGTCTTTAGAGGTTTTTCTCTTGGAAATCTCTTTGCTTAGAGAAAGAGAAGCTGCATGTTGTGCTGATCTCATTTTCTTAGGGAAGCTGCACGTCGTAGCATCTCATTTCCTTGGAGAAGGAGAAGCTGTATGTTGTGCTGATCTCATTTTCTTAGGGAAGCTGCATGTCATGGCATCTCATTTCCTTAGAGAAGGAGAAGCTGTATGTTGTGATGATTTCATTTTCTTGGAGAAGCTGCATGCCCTGGCATCCTATTCTCTTGGAGAAGGAGAAGCTGCATGCCCTGGCATCCTATTCTCTTGGAGAAGGAGAAGCTGCATGCCCTGGCATCTCATTCTCTTGGAGAAGGAGAAGCTGAATGCCCTGGCATCTCATTCTCTTGGAGAAGGAGAAGCTGAATGCCCTGGCATCCTGTTCTCTTGGAGAAGGAGAAGCTGCATGCCCTGGCATGTTATTCTCTTGGAGAAGGAGAAGCTGAATGCCCTGGCATCTCATTCTCTTGGAGAAGGAGAAGCTGAATGCCCTGGCATGCTATTCTCATGGAGAAGGAGAAGCTGAATGCTCTGGCATGCTATTCTCTTGGAGAAGGAGAAGCTGCATGCCCTGGCATCTCGTTCTCTTGGAGAAGGAGAAGCTGCATGCCCTGGCATCCTATTCTCTTGGAGAAGGAGAAGCTGCATGCCCTGGCATCCTGTTCTCTTGGAGAAGGAGAAGCTGCATGCCCTGGCATCCTGTTCTCTTGGAGAAGGAGAAGCTGCATGCCCTGGCATCCTGTTCTCTTGGAGAAGGAGAAGCTGCATGCCCTGGCATCCTGTTCTCTTGGAGAAGGAGAAGCTGCATGCCCTGGCATCCTGTTCTCTTGGAGAAGGAGAAGCTGCATGCCCTGGCATCCTGTTCTCTTGGAGAAGGAGAAGCTGCATGCCCTGGCATCCTGTTCTCTTGGAGAAGGAGAAGCTGCATGCCCTGGCATTTGGTTTTCTTGGAGAAAGAGAAGCTGTGTGTAAGGCATCTCACCAAGAAATTCCCAAGCTCTGCCATCGCCCAGAAAACCTTTTTATATTTTTTTTTCCTCTCTCTGCAACTTTTGATGTATGGTTTTTAATTTATGCCAAAGGTTTAGCCAAAGACATCCTTCTTGTAGTGTCACCATTTCTGTACCTAGATGCTACCTGCACACCCCACCCCAGCAGACAGGATTTTGGCTTCTTTCTAGTTGGGAGATGCTGCTCGCGACGTTTTTATCCCAGGAGGATACTTTAGGTTTCTAGTTCTCTTACTGGTCTTATTTTGGGAAAGAGGGGGGGAGGGGAGGGGGAATTATAGGTGGTCTGTCTTTGAACTATTGAACCCTTTTTAAAGAAAACAAAAGAAAAACAAAAAAAGGACAAGAGAAATGTATAATTTTATCCCGTTTGTAATATTTTGGTGTAGCAACTTGTGATACCTAGATGAGGATTTTGTGAGTTTTCCTATGTGTGTACAGATTTTGTAAATAGGACATTTTTTGTAATTTTAACTCCATGTACAGTGTAATCCTGTATAGTTTAATCAACAAATGAGAGAGAGAGAGAGAGAGAGAGAGAGAGAGGGGAATTGGACTGTAAACTCGAGTTTTGGATCCTGGACCAGTAGCAGGGATAAATGCGTGTGTGTGTGTGTGAGATGTTCTTTGCCATTTAGTCTTCCTGTTATACTGTGATACTCTCAACTGTTTTGCTACAACAAACAAAACAAACAAGAAAGCCCCGTGGAGAATCTAATGGATAAGGAAAAAAAAAGTGTTTCCCTTTATCCCTAGGTGTCACTCCTGTTGAATCCCTGTTCAATCTGTGCTGTCTCCTGTGATCATTGCTTGCTAAGAAAATTCTAGGCCTCAACCTTCCTTTTTCTTTCTTTATTTGTTTCCTCTCTTCATTTTACTTTCATTTTACGTAGCCCTTCTGTAAATTAAATGGAATAATAATGAGCATGTACACTGAAAGACAAATAAAATGAGACTCTCAGTTACTGTTTTTGTGTTAAATACAGTTGCTGGGTGTTTTTGTAATAAAATCATGGATGGTTTTGGTTTGCTTTTCATTTTTTTTTTGGGTTTGTTTTTGCTAATCAATTAGTCCTTTTTATTTGACTCTCTCTCAGATGTTGTGTTTAAGGTGCCTGACTGATGTTCTTCCTTTCCAGCCAGGAGTGTGTGTTCTCTGAAGGAGCAGTGTAAAAACTAACACAGCTTGCAGCCTGTTTCTTAGTAGGTGCATGGATTCACAGAAAGTTTTGCCCCAGAGAGGAGAAGGAAAGTCTTTAAAGTATGGTAAATAACCAGTGGCCTCTGCCTGGCCTTACAAAAGGTGATGATTATGCTCATGTCAGCCTTTGGCTGTCATTAAAATCAGTCAAGCTTCCAAGAGTTTAATCACCCAACAGAGTGGAAGAAGAGTCTGCAGTAAAAGAGCAAACCTCCTGCTGCTTTCTTATGCCCTGAGGATCTTCTGCAGAAGAGCTTTAGAAGTCAGCTTACCCTGAAGCAGCTGAAAGGTGAATGTAGGACCTAAGGACCTGGATTCCTCTCTTTCTTCTGTGTCTGTGTAATGCAGAGAAGAGCACTCAGCTCTCCTCACTTCAGTTTAGGAGTGCAAACTGAGCTCACCTCATGCTCAGCTCTGTGTTCATGGAGGATATCCTCACCTCTGAGCAGAGGTGGTGTGCATGCTTGTACTTGTTACTGAACTATGACACTAATCCTGCCTGCTAATTTCAATTAATTCTAATTAATCCTTTTCTAATACAGGCTCCAGAGTAGCCCCAGGAGGAGATAAATTCTTGACAGGATTATGTGAGTCATGGCTGTGCAGATGCCACCACTATCCTGCTCTCAAGCCTGTTCAGTTGGAATTCCTGGGAAGTGTGAGGTCAGGACTGCTGTGGTCAGTCTTAGGACAGGATGCCAGCAGCTAACCACAGGTATTTCACAACTGCAGTGACTCCCCTCCTCGCTTGGAGTGCTCTGATGAGTCGAGGTGATTGAAACAGTGTAGGTGATGAAATGTGCAACCCAGACACTTCTCTAGGGCAGTCCTTTCACCTTGAGGAGTTCCTTTGACAAAAAAATGAAGGCAGCTTTGCAGCCGTTGCTGGGCTGAGTGCAAAGCCTTTGACTTTTGGGAAAGGCAGAGCTGAAGAAGAGCATGAGGAGATCATGTGGAGAAGCTCTTTTGGGTTTTCTCACACTGCCTTTGATTGCAGCTCTCCCTGTCTTGCCTCTCTGAGATGATTTGATTTGTTTGCTGCTATTTGAATCAAGCCAAGCCAGGCTGTTTCTATGCTGATGTGCTGAGAGCTGCCGTGGAGCCTTGAGGATGTAGTGTGTTGAAAGGTTTAGGACTGAGTGGGGGCTACTGCTGGCAGTCTTCAGTCACCAGAATGGAGAGAGGAAAGGAGGAGTAAAGGGACTCTGGGGGAGAAGGTGAGGCTGGCAGAGTGGTAGGAACAAGGCTGTTGAGCTGTACCTTGCAGAGGGGTGCTTGGGGTGCAGCAGTGTGCCAGCTTAAGCTCTGCTAGGGAGCAGGGCAGGGCTCATCTCTTCTCACAGGAACTGAGACAGATCCTTGTTATGTGGTCTGATGCAGACCCTTCATGTTGGCAGCATGTTGGTGGTCCCTCATTTGGTTTCCTGTGACAAGCCTGTGAAGTAGCTTTATGTTTTTAATAAACACGTTGTGCAGGTGATCACATTTGGATATCATCTTCTTCCTTTGTAGAAAAATCCAGAGTGTGTGTCTGCTATAGCTGCATTTCAATATCTGAAGGGGACCTACAGGAAGGCTGAGGGACTGCTTAGAGTGGCCTGTGGGGATAGCACTGGGGCAGTGGTTTGAAACTGGAGCAGGGTAGATTCAGGTTGGACATCAGGAGGAAGCTCCTCACAATGAGAGTAGTGAAATACTGGAACAGGTTGTCCAGAGGTGTGGTGGAGGTCCCATCCCTGGAGACATTCAAGATCAGACTTGATGTGGCCCTGGGCAGCCTGCTCTGGTTGCTGTCGCTGCTGCCTGCAAGGGGCTTGGACAGGATGACCTTCGAGGGTCCCTTCCAGCCCGGTGCATTCTGTGATTCTGTGCTTAGCATGAATATTGCAGTATTTTCTGCAGGATTTCATTTGGTTGCACCTAAACTGATTGTTTTGCCCTTCCTGGGAGTGGAGCTGATACTTCTTCTCATGTTCTTTAGGCCTGCAAGCAGTCCCTGGGCTCCTGTGAGTGTTACGGGCAGCACTACATCGATGAGTGTTGCTGTGTAATACTAGAACCCTCTCTTCCCCAAAATGCAGTTCCTGTCAAGTGAACTCAATTTACTGTTGCCAAGAAGAGTTGTGCTTCTAATTCTAACCAGATTTTTTTGTTGCTGACATAATAATCAGGTGGTGTGTGAGAACTGATTCATGCACTCATGATCATTCATCTTCCAGAACTCCCATCAAACCTGTCTAAACCCAAAGCCTTTTGCACAGCTCAGCGTCACAGCAGGGTGGTGATTCATCCTTGTCAGGGGCTGGCTGGAGGTTTGATGCCAGCTGGCATTCTCCAAAGGGAAGCTGAGGGTGTTGGTGCCCATTGCATGTTGACTTTCTACTTTTTGTTAGAGCCTGGTAGTCGCTGAGCTGCTGTTGGATGGTGTTTGATGGTTTCAAATGTGTAGGAGGGTCAGCTTGCATGTGGCTTTTCCTTTGAAAGCAATGTTGAGGCCAAGCTATAGCTATTTCATTAAATTACAGGGGTTGGAAGGGACCTCTGGAGATCAAGTCCTACCCCCCTGCCAGAGCAGTCACCTAGAGCAGGTTGCACAGGACAGCATCCAGGTGGGCCTTGCAGGACTCCAGAGATGGAATCTCTAGCACCTTTCTAGGCAGCCTGCTCCAGTGCTATGGCAACCTCTACATAAAGTTCCTCTTCATGTTTAGTTGGAGTTGCCTGTGTTCCAATTTGTGCCTGTTACCCTTTGTTCTGTCACTGAGCACCACTGAAAAAAGCCTGGCCCCATCATCCTGACATTCACCCTTGAAGTACTGATCAGCACTGATGAGATCTGTCTTCTCCAGGATGAAAAGCCCCAAGTCCATCAACCTTTCTTCATGAGAGAGATTTCTAGTCTCTTTTGCTTCAGTGTGCAGTCAAGGAGCAAGGTGTCTCATTGCAGATTTCATGTGGGCAGGTTGTGTCTTGTAAGTCTTTTGAGTTCAGAATAGCTTGTGGTGTGATGCAAACTCAGTTGTTCCATGCTAGCTCTGCAGCTAAAAATTGTTCCGTGTCAACTTTTGGCCCATAACCACCTTTTTAGACGATACCTCCTTTATCTTGGTTACACCAACCCAACACTCTCCTCTCTGGCTGACCCTGGCACTGTGTGTGTAGCCACTGTGTGTACCTGGGGAGTTAAAACACAAGTTAGTTCTGGTTGGCGCTGGCTGTTTCAGAGATAAGGTAAGGCTGAGGCCAAAGGAAGAGGAAATAAAAACTGGAGCTTCCTGAAGAGCATCAGAACAGGATCAGGGCTTGCTGAAGTTTGGGGATTTGATCAAAGTCAGGGTGGAACCAGTTCAGTGAGTGAAAACTCCACCTACAATGGAGTTAGGGGGTTTGTGTGTGTGTTTTGCATACAGGCTTTAGGTGGAACCCAAATACCATCCTTTCTATCTGTGCATTTGAGCTGTAACCAGTGAAGTTGCTCTTCAAAGTTGCTCTTTTTTTACTCTGCCAAACTCCGGTTTATGTGTGTGGATGTGTACTTGTTTAGCAAGTAAAACCATCCCTTCTCACAGTCTGGGAATACTGCTTGGAACAGTGGGAAAGCCAAACTGAGCTTTGCAGAGTGAGTCATTGCTAGGGTGTAAGATAGCCTGGTAACTCTTAAGTGCTGGTCTGGACTAGGCTGTAATCATAGAATCACCTGCTTTGGAAGGGATCACTAAGGGTCATCCCGTCCAACCTCCCTGCAGTCAGCAGGGACATGCTCCACTAGATCAGGTCTCCCACAGTCTTATTAGAGCCTCACCTTGGAGTATCTCCAGGGCTGGGGCCTCAGCCACCTCCCTGGGCAATTTGTTGCAGTGTTTCAGCACCTTTCTGGCACAGAACTTGTTCCTAACAACCAACCTAAATCTCCCCTTCTCTCATTTCAAACCATTGCTCCTCATCCTGTCCCTGCAGACCTTTGGAAACAGTCTCTCTGCAGCTGCCTTGTAGCCTCCTTCAGGTACTGGAAGGCCAGCAGAAGGTCTCCCTGGAGCCTTCTCCAGGCTGAACACCCCCAGCTCCCTCAGCCTGCCCTTGTAGCAGGGCTGCTCTCTAGGGATGGGGCCTCAACCACCTCTCTGGGCAAGCCCAGTGCCCAACTACCCTCACAGGAAAAAGTTCTTTACAAACATCCAGTTGAAATCACTAATTTAAAACCACTGCCCTCCCATCATGATTTACTCCAACCTTTTCTCTTCCATACCTAATTCTCTTCATTTTCTCCTTATGAGATTGGTTATGTTCAAGCACTGCAGATTGCAGTTTGGGAAGCTGTTTGTAAGTGCTTTAATGTTTCACACCTACACAAAGTGGTGCATGAGTTGCACTCCGCATCCTTCAGGGAGACTTAAATGCCAGTCACAACCAACTCCCTGCATTGATTACACCATTTGCAGACAAAGCAATTCAGGATCCAGCCCAGCCTGCTCCTCTCTGCTCCCTTTTCACTTCCACTGGATTCTGTTGGAAAACCAAACCCCTGAAATCTCAGGTTTACCTGTTCCTCCCTGGGTAGCTCCCCTGTAACAACTCTGAAGCAAAGCTGGAGGTGGGTAGGTTCAGACTGGACATGAGGAGGAAGTTGTTCAGCATGAGACTGGTGAGAGCCTGGAATGGGTTGCCCAAGGAGGTGGTTGAGGTCCCATCCCTGGAGGTATTTAAGGCCAGGCTAGGTGAGGTTCTGGCCAGCCTGCTCTAGGGTAGGGTGTCCCTGCCCATGGCAGGGGGGTTGGAACTGGATGATCCTTGTGGTCCCTTCCAACCCTGACTGATTCTGTGATTCTAAGTCACTCTGAAGGTTGGTAGAGGCCTCGTTACTGGAGACATTCAAGTTCAGGCTTGATGGAGCTGTGAGCAACCTGATCTAGTTGGGGATGTCCCTACTGACTGTAGGGGAGTTAGACTAGGTGACCTTTAGGGATCCCTTCCAAACCAGTGCATTCTGTGAGTCTTTGATTGTATCCAAGAAGTATGGAGGCTACTAATTTTGTTTCTCCCTTTTCTTCTGTGAGGGAACCAAGATTGTTTAGTCTGGAGAAGAGGAGGCTGAGGGGAGACCTCACTGAAAGGCGGTTGGAGTGAGATGGGAGTTGGTCTATTCTCTCTTGTATCAGGTGATAGGATGAGAGGAAATGGCCTGACATTGTGCCAGGGGAGGGTTAGGTTGGACATGAGGAAACTTTCTTTGCTGCAAGAGTGCTCAGGGATTAGCATAGGCTGCCCAGGGAGGTGGTGGAGTCCCCATGCCTGGAGTTGTTAAAGAAACGTATGGCCATGGCACTTGGGGACATGGTTTAATGGCCATGGTGGTGTTGGGTTGATGGTTGGACTGGATGATATTAGAGGTTCTTTCCCAACTGAAACAATCACAGAGTGTCAGGGACTGGAAGGGACCTTGAAAGCTCATCCAGTCCAACTTCCCTGCCAGAGCAGGATCACCTATACCAGATCACACAGGAACATGTCCAGGCAGGTTTTGAGCATCTCCAGAGAGGGAGAGTCCACAACCACCCTGGGCAACCTGTTGATTCTCTGATTTTTGTGGCTGCAGTGCATATCTTAATACCACCCCTTTATTCCCACCCATGCTCCTCAGCATCCTGTGGACAAGGCAGTCACCATGGATCTGTGTTGGCTTATGGTTTTAGCACTGGGCTTGTCATTGGAAAGGCTGGGAATGAGAAAATCCACAAGGTGGGTTTGGAGGAGCTGGAGAGAGCTTTGGGGGAGCTGTTGCCTGCTCTTGAGGGACTTGGATGTACTCATTCTCTGAGCTTGGTCCTGCAAGATGTTTTTTTTTTACTGCCTAGCAAATGATGAGAAGCTGAGTTTAGCATTCTGCTGGTTTTGATAAATGCCAGCAGAGTTTGTAGCATCATCTGGGAAATGTGCTGGGGTGATTGTCAGGGGTGCCAAGGCCTGCAGCTGAATGGTCCAGCTTTGGGGCTCAGCAGTTCTTCAGATTGGGCTTTGCAGTAGACTCTTCCCCCTGCCTGCTCTGCTGCTCTCTGAGCACTCTCTAGGGAAGGTTCTCAGTGCTGATATCCAGTGAGGACTCTGTGAGCCATCTGATTATTTTGCACTGTTTGGTGTTGCAGTTTGCTGTAAGGAGATAAATAATTAAGCTGCAGGGAGAAAACCATCGCTTTAGCACTCAGGTGCTTCAGAGCCATCTTTGGCTTTCTCATATATGGTGTCTAGGTCAGTAGTGGCCTGACCAGATGATGGATCTTGGCATTTGCTACCAGTTGATGTGTTCAAAGATGGATTTGGAGGTGTTGAATGTGAGGTTCAAGCCAGCTCTGCTCATTCTAGTGACCAAATCTGACTACTTCTGTACAGCAGAACCAAAATCTGCCTGTGTGGAGATCTCTGGGTTTCAGTAAAATTTACTGCACTGGATTAGCTTCAGCTGTTTATGTCTGTCTGGAGGAAGTCTGCTTGCTTTCCTTGCTACTGGTGGAACCCACTTAGGATGTTTCTGTGGACTTAGTCATGAGAAGAAACTTGCCAAGCAAGACTTTGTAGCAAAACCTCAAATGGTGCATTGAACCAGGCAGCTCATGAGAGCTGCTCAAAAGATCGTTCAGAAATGGATGGGTTAGCATCAGAAAGGTCATTTCAGTGGCTCATGTACCCACCAAGGGGTTTTAAGGTCTTCTGGAAAGATTCCTCACCTGCCTCCCTGCCCCATCTTTTAGGAAACCCACCTTTTGGTGAAGTCAAAGCAGGGTTGCAGCACTGCACTCTGGCATCTCCCTGTGAGCAGGTTGTGCTCACATTTGGGGGCTGAGATAACAGCTCAGCTGCAGCTTTTAAAACCAGGTCCAAAAAGCCATACAGCAGAGGCTGGAGAACAAAGACAAAAGCAAATGTGTCTTGCACTAACAAATAGTGGGTTTAGTGTTCACTGAATAAAAGAAATCAGCCATTCCATAGACTAAAGCAACACAGTATAAAAGTTGTTCTCTTTCTGCCCTCTGTATGTGCTGGCAAGGGCAGAGGACAATGGGCACAAACTGGAGCCCAGGAGGTTACATTTGAACATGAGGAGAAACTTGTTTGATGTAAGGGTGCTAGAGCTGTGGAGCAGGCTGCCCAGAGAGGTTGTGGAGTCTTCTTCTCCAGAGAGATTGCAGCCCCACCTGGATGTTGTGATCCTGGACAAGCTGCTGTGAGGTGCCCCTGCTTTAAGCATCAGGGTTGGGCTCTTAGAATAGAATCAAACAGGTTGGAAGAGACCTCCAAGATCATCCAGTCCAACCCACCTCCCAGAGGTCCTTTCCATTTCTCAGCATGCTGGGATTCTGTGACAGGTGGCTGATGAGCAGTGGCTTTGATCTTGCCCCAAATGCACTCTGCTCAATGCTGTGTTGTGAGTAGAGCTGAAGACATTCTAGAGGAGGAGCCAATCCATATACCAAGCTTAAAAAGCAGATCTCAAGAGGGACTGCTGGACCTGACTAGCTGCCTTCTAGAAAGTCATCAGGTAGGCCAGCTTTATTTTTCTGTCTTTACCATTAACCCAAGCCCAGCTTAAGGAAAGCTTTGCACCAAGTTATCTAATCAGTAATGTATTTTCCTTCTTGCTTTCTTCATGAACACTACCTGTGGAGTTAGTACTTGACAGACTCACTCTGACAACTGGCAGCATGTCCACAACCTTTTAATTCTGGCATAAATCATTTCTCCAAGTGGAAAGTAATCACAGGTGATAGGTTTCTATACAGGCTCATAACCATCACAGATGATAGCACACAGGGCTGTGACTGGCTTTCTCCCACCAGCAAGGCTCTGGCAGAGCTCTGCAGAGCTCACAGGAGCTTTTGGATTTTAGGATTGGATCCTGAAAATCTACCAAATCCTGGAATTGTTCAGGTTGGAGAAGACTTTCAAGACCATAAAGTCTGCGTTGTGATAGAGCGAGAGGAAGTGGTCTGAAATTGTGCCAGGGGAGGTTTAGCTTGGAGATGAGGGAAAGTTGCTTTGCTGCAAAAGTGGTGAGGGATTGGCACAGGCTGCCCAAGAAGGGCGTCTTGCAAGGGTCAAAGGTCTGGAGGTGTGGGGCAGCAGAAGGCTTAACGATGCCGAAGGTCTTGAACCCTTCGTGCGAAATGGGTTTGAGGTTGATCCTCTGGAGGCACATACCCAAGAAGACATCGTCGATGGGGAAGAGTCACTGTCCCTGGAGGTGTTCAAGAAAAGTGTCCCCATGCCTGGAAGAGGGACACGGTGGGAGGTGTCCCTGCCTATGGCAGGGGGTTGGAACTGGATGATCTTTGAGGTCCCTTCCAACCTAAACCATTCTATGATAANAAGGGCGTCTTGCAAGGGTCAAAGGTCTGGAGGTGTGGGGCAGCAGAAGGCTTAACGATGCCGAAGGTCTTGAACCCTTCGTGCGAAATGGGTTTGAGGTTGATCCTCTGGAGGCACATACCCAAGAAGACATCGTCGATGGGGAAGAGTCACTGTCCCTGGAGGTGTTCAAGAAAAGTGTCCCCATGCCTGGAAGAGGGACACGGTGGGAGGTGTCCCTGCCTATGGCAGGGGGTTGGAACTGGATGATCTTTGAGGTCCCTTCCAACCTAAACCATTCTATGATAAGTGTTCAAGAAAGCTGTGGCCATGGCACTTTGGTGCACATGGCTATGATGGTGCTGGGTTGATGGTTGGACCTGGTGATCTTTAGAAGTCTTTTCCAACCAAAACAATTCTGTGATTGAGCCCAGCACAAGAGCTGGGTTAGGCCCAAAATGTTCTTCAGCATGAGAGTGGGGAGAGCCTGGAATGGGCTGCCCAGGGAGGTGTTTGAGGCCAGGCTGGAGGAGGCTCTGCCAGCCTGATCTAGGGCAGGGTGTCCCTGGCCATGGCAGGGGGGTTGGAACTGGCTGGTCTTTGTGGTCCCTTCCAACCTTGACTGATTCTGTGATTCTATGAAAATGTCCAGGGCAGGGAATCATTAAAATCCAGCACCTAAATAGTCCAGAGACTTATTCCAGTTAAACAGGCATATTGTGTGGAAAAATGTTGCTGTTATGCAAGAAATGGGAATTTCTGCTGACTTCAGACATGGCACAGAAGAGTTGTTAAAAAATAATCAGACAGCAGTCTCCAGTTGGGGTCTGGGAATGTGCCTATGGTGACAGCAAATAGGCTACAAATGTTGAGGAGCCCAAATCCCTCCTCTGCTCCCAAAGCTGTGGGAAATCTTACTTCTGTGAGTATATTCCAGGCTAAAAATAAAGTGAGTGCCCTTCTCTGTTGGGCAAGTGACATCAGATTGAATTTATTTCTCCCTTAAAATGAGATTTGATGAAAAGTGTTCCTGAAAGGGGGGGGAGTTCCTCGTGGGGTTCATTATGATGGACATCACTCCTGGAGGCTAGGAGCTGGTCTGGGCAGTGAGGGTCAACAGGCTCTCTTTTGATTTCTGTCTAGCTGACCTTTCCTTGGGTGTCTAAGGCTTTAACCCTTACAATGAGGGTGATGTGCAAGCCTGTTGGGAACAGGCTACCCACAGCCACTGTCAGCTTGCCTTTACTCCATGGTGTGCTTGCTTACTGAGCAGTCAGCCTGGACTGCTGCTGGGTGGGAGGAAGGTTATGCCTAAACACGAAATGTAGCCAGGCTGCAGGCTCTGTTCAAGGGAAAGCAGCTTCCTGGACACTTAGAACTGATTTTGGTTTCCTTTTGAAGCTCCTGCTGAAGAGGAATGGCATCAGGGGTTCTCTGATGGATAAGAGTTTGGATGAGAGAGGAAACACTGTGGAGGAATTAACAGACATAGTGTCAGAGGTGAGTCCAGGCTCCTTGCCCCATGGATTTCATAGCTCTTTAACCCTGATTTAGAGGAATTTGCTTCCTTTTTGATGTCCAAGAAGGTGATGATGCTCTTTTAAGGTAATCTGTTGCTTCAAAGCATTGCCTGTGCTTCGAAAAACTGAGCAATCCACTGTTCCTGTACTTAAAATACTTCTGAAGCTGCAGACTGACTGAAGCTTGGGAAGTCCAACAGAAAGATTGCTTTGAGGGTTTGCTTTCTGGTGATAAATTTAGAAAGGCTTTTTATCTGAAGCCTGTTGTCTGAAGAATACTTTCTGCTTTCACATGTCACCCACAGCAATATGAAGAGTCTTGGCTGCTCTTCACAGTTTGCTGCATGCCAGGCAAGAGCACTGAGGACTGCAGAAAGCAGCCCAGCCCACTGACAAGTTTTCCCTTGGTTTGAAGAAGCTCCCAAATGTGATGCAGGCAGCAGCTCTCTGTGGTTCTACTCTCACAAGCAACAGCCAAAGGATTTCTCCAATCTTCTGAAGGTCTGGAATAGGTGGTAAGAGAGATCAGATGCTGTTGGATGATTTTGCTGACGGACACTTAGTGCAAGTTGATAGTGTTGAGAGCCTCAGCAGAAATGTCCAAACCTGAGTGTGTCAGTGGGGCAGAGATGTCAACTGAGGTGTTGCTTTGAACAATGACAAATCCAGGTTCAGAGGCAGCAACTCAA
The DNA here is from genome assembly GCA_013400475.1 of Tricholaema leucomelas. Taxonomy (NCBI): domain Eukaryota; kingdom Metazoa; phylum Chordata; class Aves; order Piciformes; family Lybiidae; genus Tricholaema lacrymosa; species Tricholaema leucomelas. The sequence continues at coordinate 278,885 of WAAF01019521.1, forward strand.
AGTTCTTCTTCCCTTTCCAGTTGTCCCCTTACCTGCCCTTTGCTCAACCAGCCATGCCAGCCTCAGCTTCTGGTTTATTTTCTTGTTGTCCATCCTACCTTTAGGGTATAGGGCCCCATTTTAACAGCTGTTAGTTGTTCTGTTCTCCTCTATAAATGGCCAACAGAAAGCTAACCAAGCAGTGGTGGTTTGATCTGAGCATACACTAAGGTGATTTGATTTCCTTTCCTCCGGTTTCTGGCGCAGCTTTTGGTCATTTCTCAATGAATCCAAGTCAAGGTGACGAGTTGACAACAATTCCTGTGCTCCTTGATGACCTGAGAGTTGGATAATGGTTGAACTTGATGATGAACTTGAGTTGGGGCTCCTCAGCTTGGAGAAGGGAAGGCTTCAAGGAGACCTTGGAGTGGCCTTCCAGTATTTGAAGGGGGCTACAGGAAGGCTGGAGAGGGACTATTGACAAGGACTTGCAATGACAGGCCAAGGGGGAAGGGGTTTGAACTGGCAGAGGGGAGATTCAAACTAGCTGTTAAGAAAGGGTTCTTTGCAGTGAGGGTGGTGAGACACTGGCCCAGGTTGCCCAAGGAAGTTGTGGCTGCTCCCTCCCTAGAGGTGTTCAAGGCCAGGTTGGATGAGGCCTTGAGCAACCTTTTCTAGTGGGAGATGTCCCTGCCTATGTCAGGGGATTGTAACTGGATGATCCATGAGGTCCATTCCAACCTAAACCATGCTATGATCTTACAGCTCCTTCCAACCATTGCGATTCTGTGATCTCTTACCCTCTATCTTTTATGTCTCACAATGCTTCAAAGTCTCCCAAGGATTACCTTTTGCAATGTCCTTTTTTTTTCCTCCACACATTGGCCCACTGAGCACTACTACATTTCTAATAAATAATAATAAATTAAAGATGCTGTTAGGGTTATTTGGACTCCTTAATGAGGAGAAAGACCTACATGGTACACGTGCAAATAGGGGACTTAGGCAAAATCCTGCAGTAATTGGTCTCATTTACAAATCCTAAGAGAAGATGATGTGCTGAAGTACTTCTAAAGTCGGTTCCATTTGGTTGCAGTGGCAGCAGGTTCTCTTTCTCAGCTGGTTTGCTGCCTATTTCTGCTGTGGTCTGCCTGCATTATCCAGGGGGTGCTGCCTGTGTAATCTTAGCCTTCATTTGCCATTGGAAAGGCTTCTTCACTTGCTTCTTCTGAGTACAGGAAAGACGTGGGCTGTGCAGCAGGTTCCACATTAGCCAGATCTCAGCGACTTTCAGGCTGTGAACTACCATGAGGTCTTTGTAAAAGCAAGGGTCAAAGGTCTGGAGGTGTGGGGCAGCAGAAGGCTTAACGATGCCGAAGGTCTTGAACCCTTCGTGCGAAATGGGTTTGAGGTTGATCCTCTGGAGGCACATACCCAAGAAGACATCATCGATGGGGAAGAGTTCCACCTCTCTGCAAGCCCTAGAGAGCTTCCTCATGGTGTGGCTGGAGAGCAGAAACCCTCCTCCTCCTGCATAGGCTGGGTAGATGCTTAGCCCATAGATGGTCTGGGGGATGTAGTATTTGCTCGTTTGGGCACGGATGGGGCGGGCGTTGTAGATGATGTCCCCCACAAAGAGGTCCTCGCTGGGGTCGTGTCTCTGGAGGAAGTCAACGATGTTCTCCACGTTAACGAAGACGTCGGCGTCGCCTTTAAAGATGAACTTGACGTTGTGGCAGAACTCAGCAGCCCAGTTCAGGAAGTGGATCTCCTTCAGGGTCAGGTTGAAGAAGGTGTCCATGAAGTCCCACAGTAAAATGTCCCGGTATGCCTGACTCTCCTGGTGGATCAGGGTCTCCCACGTTTCCAGCACTGTCCTATTCTTCGGTGTTCCCAGGAGGAACACTCGCTGGACCTGCTCCCCGTTCACCAGACCCTCCCTGCCCCAAGTCTTCCGGACAATCTCACGTCTGTCGAAGTCTTCAACTACTGATTTGATAGCAATGAGCAGAAAGGGACCTCCAGGTGTTTTCCTGCATTTCTTGGGCTGGTTAATGAGAAGATTAAAGTTCCTCTTGTCCTTGTTTAGGAGGTAGAGTTTGAAGTCGAAGGCAGAATCTGTCACTGGGGCTGGAGTTGTAGTTTGGACCCTGTTGTTGGCCACTTCTTTTCGTCTAACAACAGGAGTTGCTTGAGGTCTGGGCACCATTGCTTTTGCTGGCCTTGGTCTCCAAGGTCCTCTGGGGTCAGAGACTACTTTTGGTGCTGCTGAAGGCTGCTTCTGCGTCAGCTCCTTGTTTCCTGCTGGGACCAAATGTTCCAGCTGGGAGTAGAGTAAAGAGCAAAGTGCCACCAGCAGGAAGAGGGTACAGATTGCATCCCCTTTGAGACGAACTCTCATTGTGTTTCTGGGACTGTTAAGAGATGTGTCTGATCTGCCCAGCACCAATGTCCATCTGTAAAGAAATGTACAGGGGGTCAGCAGTGAGGAGTTGGCAGCTTTGCTGATGCATGCAGGCAAGGCTAAACTGGAACACGTTGAGGAACTGGCCCAAGGCAGAAAGATTGCAAGCCTCCTGCTGATCCTACTGCTCTGGCTGTGTGACACCGTTAGTTAAGCCACCAAGCCGTCATCCTGAACGCCACTTGTGAAGCGCAAGGTGAAACCAGCCCTTCCTCCCACATCCCTCTGCTCAACGTGTTTGATTTCTCAGGGAGTTTGCTGCTTTGGGGAAAAGGAGGTGGAAATGGTGAGCAATGCCAGCCTTCCATAACCAGAGAATCAGAGAGTGGATTGGGTCAGAAGGAACTGCAAGGCTCATCTGATTTCAACACCTTGCCATGGGCAGAGAAGCCTCCCACTAGATCAGGTTGCTCAAGGCCTCGTCCACCCTGGCCTTGAACACCTGCAGGGAGGGGGCAACCACAGCCTCCCTGGGCAACTTTTTTCAGTGTCTCCTCACCCTCACTCTGAAGGAACTTCTTTCTAATTTCCAGTGTAAATCTTTTCAATCCATTCCTCCTCATCCTGTCACTACAAGCCCTTAAGAATCATTGATTGTTTTATGTTTTATATCCCCCCCATCCAGCTTGGTAACTGTTTCTTGCTGCTTTTACACTTTTTTGAGGCAAAATAGGGGGGAAGGGAGCTGGCTGCTGAAGGGCAGACTTCTCCCTGGGTACACAAAGAGCCAGATCCTGCAAACCAGCCATGAGTTGTGCTTGAAAATGAGCACGTTAAGCATGCTCTCAGATGCACTCAAGGCCTTTTTGCTGCCAGTGATCTTTATAAAATATTAAGCTATTATAAATAACTTCCTCTAATAAGGTTAGAAGGGGCACAGATGTTTTGCCTCTGCCAAATCACAGACTCAGAGAACTGTTGAGATTGGAAGAGACCTTTGAGATCATCACTTCCTGCACTTGCCTGCAGCTTGCCAATCCCAACACTACTGCTACGCCACCACCACAAACCCACCTCCCGCAGCACCACAGCCATGTGGCTTTTAAATACCTCTAAGGAGGGTGACTCCACCACCTCTGTGGGCAGCCTGAGAACCCTTTCTGGGAAGAGATTTTTGCTGGTGTCCAATCTGAACCTCCCCTAGTGCAATTTGAGGCTGTTTCCTCTTGTCCTATCACTTAGAATCATAGAATCGGTCAGAGTTGGAAGGGACCACAAGGATCATCTAGTTCCAACCCCCCTGCCATGGCCAGGGATACCCTACCCTGGATCAGGCTGGCCAGAACATCATTCAACTTAGCCTTAAACACCTCCAGGGATGAGGCCTCAGCTGCCTCCCTGGGCAACCCATTCCAGGCTCTCGCCACTCTCGTGCTGAAGAACTTCCTCCTCACTTGTTGCATATGAGAAAACACTAAAAACATCCTAGCTTGTAAGCAAGAGGTGGACAAATAAATCCCACCAGGCAGAAGCAAAGCAGAGTCTGCTGTTAGGAATGTTTTATTCAAGTGTGAGAGGCTGCCTTTGGAAGTATAAAATTTGGTTTCTGGCTTACACTTTTCCTGGAGATCTTCTGTCTCATTTGCCCAGTTCTTCAGCTGCAAACAGACAAACAAAAACAGTCATGAAGGAGGAGGAAGAAGCAGAAAGCAGCACATAGCCATACTTGAGGGAAGGAGCTGGTCCAGCATCTGCAGCAAACATGGCTTCTCCCATCACCACTATCCCCACAGCAGCTCAAAAATGGGGCACCTCAAATCCTGGTGTTCAGTTTTGGGCCCCCTTATTACAGTAAAGGCATTGAGTAGGTCCAGAGAAGGACAGCAAAGCTCATGAAAGGTCTGGAGCACAAATCTTGTGTGGAGTGTCTGAAGGAACAGGGGTTGCTTGTTTTTGAGGTCTCCCCTTAGCCTTCTTCTTGCCCTCAACAACTCCCTGAAAGGAGGTTGCAGTGAAATGGGGTTGGGCTCTTCTCCCTAGTATCAGGGGATAGAAGGAGAGGAAATGGCCTGGAATTGTGCCAGAGGAGAATTAGGTTGGAGATGAGAAAAAAAATCTTTGCTGCAGGAGTGGCCAGGGATTGGCACAGGCTGCCCAGGGAGGTGGTGGAGTCCCCATGCCTGGAGGTGTTGAAGAAATGTGTGACTAGGGCACTGTGGGACATGGTTTAGTGGCCATGGTGGGGTTGGGTTGACAGTTGGACTGGATGATCTGTGATTTTTATGCTCTTAAGCTTTCTTTGACAGTATTTTCTTGAATTAGCCAAGATCATCTCACCCATCTTGCTCTTCTGCCCATCAGGAGCAAGAAGTTTTGCTGGTTGCTATTAAGGTACCAAAATACAAGGACCCTGTCTCAAAAAGCTCTTAAGAACTAAAACTGAGGCTTTTTGGTTTTTTTTGCTCCTTGTCTTGTGATGGGTTGGGCTTTATTGATAGGGCTGGGTGCTAGGTTGGGCTGGATGATCTTGGAGGTCTCTTCCAACCTGGTTGATTCTATGATTCTGTTGAGGTGCTGGTTGGCTTTGTGCAGTCTCCACAGCGAGCAGGAGATGTGAAGCCTGTGGGATGGATCCTGACAGAGTTGGGATGTATCTCCACCCAAGCTCTTTATAAAGTCTCATCTCTTTCCCTGTTCTGATAGCAGATTTTTATCCTTCCCTCTATTTTCTATGCAAATGTTTGCTCTCATTTCAGCTGCCAGGCTGCAGATGGTAATTAAGGAGCTGGATAAATGTCCTGGCTCTTTCCTCTGTTTAACTTTATCAGTGAGGGTTTGGGATAAAACGTGTGTGTGTCATAAAACTCATCGTTTCCAGGGCTTACAGATCTATCCTGCCAGCATCTCAGGATCTGGCAATAGGCAGCCTTGAAAAAGCCAAGAAAAACCCTGAATTATTACAAGGCTGGGCTGATATCCAGGATTTTCTTCTGTCTTGTCATTTATTGAAAGAAAAGGCCCTGGAATAGCCATTTTTAGGCTGAAATAAAAGAGTTCAGTGCCAAATATAGACATCTAGCTTTCAAAAGAAGTTGTCAGTCTCTTCTCATCAAATTATATGGGTTTGGGTTTGTTTTCAGTCTTTGCTAGGTAATTCCTTCTGAAATTACCTTCTTTTGAAGGAAGTACCCTTGACTGCTTTGGCAAGAGGGGGCTGGACTAGCTGATCTTCAGAGCTCCCTTCCTACCCCTACCTTCTATGATTGTTATGCAGGTGTTGAGGTTTATCCATGGATGTCAGTGTGGGAAAAGCTGTCCTGTTCCTGAAATCAGAGGGATTTATGGTTCTGGCAGACACTCCAGTGCATCCTAGAGCCAGAAAAGATTATCCACCCACCTCAGCACCAGGGGGAATATAAAAATTACAGGGCTATCAAAGTGAGCAGGAAATATCTGCTGCCAAACAAAAGAGATGGAAGCACAGCAAAGTGTTTCTTAGTGCAGGTTCTTGCTGTACATCCACCTCCAGGGTGGACATTCTCAGGCTTTGTGCGCACAGAATCACAGAAACGTTCAGTTTGGAAACCCCCCCTCAGGGTCACCAAGTCCAACCAGTATCCCTGCTCTGCAAGGTGCAGCCTAACCCATATTCCCAAGCACCGCATCCAGGCGACTTTTAAACACATCCAGGGTTGGGACTCAACTATCTGCCTGAGCAGCACACTGAGAAGGATGTCCAGCTGGGGTTATAAAACTGCTGTGTCACTCGGTGCCTTGGGAAATCACAGAATCAACCAGGCTGGAAGAGACCTCCAAGCTCATCCAGTCCAACCTAGCACCCAGCTCTAGCCAATCAACCAGGCCATGGTACTAAGTGTCCCATCCAGGCTTTGCTTCAACATCTCCAGGGACAGCAACTCCACCACCTCCCTGGGCAGCCCATTCCAATGCCAATCACTCTCTCTGCCAACAATTTCCTCCTAACATCCAGCCCAGACCTGCCCTGACACAGCTTGAGGCTGTGTCCGCTTGTGCTGTTGCTGCTTGCCAGGTAGAAGAGCCTAATCTCAGCTGGCTACAGCCTTCCTTCAGAGAGCTGTAGACAGCAATGAGCCTCCTCTTCTGCAGGCTGCACACCCCCAGCTCCCTCAGCCTCTCCTCACAGGGCTGTGCTCCAGGCCCCTCCCCAGCTTTGTCGCCCTCTTCTGGACACCTTCCAGCACCTCAGCATCTCTCTTGAGTTGAGTAGCCCAGAACCCGACACAGCACTCAAGCTGTGCCCTGACCTTGAATGTGGGCTTGGCTGCCAGAGCTGCCTCCTCTGTCCTCCAAGTGTGGAGAAATGGGAAATGGTCCCTATTTGGCTATCTGAGGATGGTTGCAGCAGGAATCTGGAGTCCAGGTCAAGCAGGACTGAATGGGACGGTGCAGTGTGCCCCAGCAGTGGGATAAAGGAGGACTTGGGGAAGGTTGGGAGTGTCATGTGCTGGGCTGTGAGCACCAGCAATGTTAGAGGATTTTGCTGGCCTGTCGCAGGAGGCTGAGAGGTTTCATATCGATGAAGTGGAAACAGGGGGAGCCTGTACAAGGGGAACATGCTGGAAGGACCAAGGGTCCAGAACCTGCATGACCTGAGACGCAAGAAAATGCTGGAAAGCTGGAAACAGCCAGAGCTGGGCACAGCACCCTGGTGAGCATCCAGGCAGGGAATCTGAGCTGCACTGCTGCACACTCGGGCAGAGGGCCCAGTTCTCTGCCTGGCTTTCATTGAGTTTAGAAGAGGATTCTGAAATATGGCCAAGGAGAGCTGCAGTAAGAGCAGCTAAATGGTGATTTTTAAGTTGCCATTCCTCTGTTCTCAGCTGAATGACACAAAGGCTTGAGCTCATCCTGGAAACTTCTTCTTTTGCAGCAGCTGTCACGTCCTCCATCACTTGGCACTTGTGCTTACATGGGCCCAGGTGGGGAAAAGCCTCTGGATCCTGTCCCTGAATTCAGTTAAGAAGCCTTGGAAATCCCAGCCTGTTGCTTTGTGCCTTGAAGAGTGTTTTTTCAATCCATCCAGTCTGGGAAAAGCAGCTGCAGGAGCGAGGCAAGCTGGGAATGTGGAACTCTGAGCAAGCTGGTAAAAAACACAGCCTGCTGCACACTCATCTCAGCCTGGTTTACAGGAACATCCCTCCCCACCATGTACAGCAGAACAACTGGCTGCATATGAAGCATTTCCAGCTCCCTCCCAGCTCTTCTTCTCATTCCTGAAGCTGGAGCTGTCACTGGTAGGTTTGAGCTGGGCGATGAAGGGGCTGTGTACATTGTGAGGTTATGCAATATGTGCTGCTGTGGCTGCTGCTGGAGATGGCTTAGCTGTTTCTCTGTGAATTGAGCTAAAGAAAGCATTGGGGATCCAGCTGCAGTAGGTTCAGTGAGGTTTTCTTGAATCCTCAGGGGGCTTTGGAAAATGTTGGGTGGTGGTGATGCCTTGAGGCAAAGTTTGAAGCCTTGGATATTTGCCTTTCATGTTGATTGAAGGCATTTCATGAGAACAAAGTTGGGTTGTAACACCAAGTGCTGGAAACTGAGCTCTAGGCTCTGGCCCACAGGGTGCATGTGCCCCTCTCCCACCTCGTTCCCAGCAGTTTTCCCGCTGGGATTCACTCAACAAGAACAATTCAGCTCCCAGGCCCTTTGTCACCTTGTGCTGCTGGTCCTCTGCTTCGTTTTGCTGATGCTGCTCAAGAACCAGCCAGCAGCAGGAGCACCACAGCCTGTGCCCACCTTGCAGCCATGGACAAATTAGCTTTACCTCACTTAAACCAGGGTGCTGACAGCAGGCAGCTTGCACCACCTGAAGCTCTGGTGACTACGTCTTCCAAACAATCCTCACTTGGGCCTTGCTCCTCAAACTGTTGGAGCCAGTCCAGAGGAGGGCCACAAAGATGTTCAGAGGGCTGCAGCAGCTCTGCTGTGAGGACAGGCTACAAGACTTGGGGCTTTGCAGCCTGGAGAAGAGAAGGCTTGGAGAAGACCTTGAAGTGGCCTTCCAGTATCTGAAGGGAGCCTGCAGGAGCCTGGGGAGGGACTATTGACAAGGTCTTGTAATGACAGGACAAGGAGGAATGGGTTTAAACTGGCAGAGGAGAGATTCAAACTGGATGTTAGAAAGGGTTCTTCACAGTGAGGGTGATGAGACACTGGCACAGGTTGCCCAGGGAGGTTGTGGCTGCTCCCTCCCTGGAGGTGTTCAAGACCAGGTTGAATGAGGCCTTGAGCAACCTGTTCTAGTGGGAGGTGTCCCTGCCTATGGGAGGGGGTTGGAACTGGATGAGCTTTGAGGTCCCTTCTACCTTAAACTACTCTATGATTCTATCCTCCCAAGTCCCAGGAGAGTGTTTTGACTTCTGTGTCCATGCCAGTTTAGCTTGAATGTGCTGCTGGGCAAGCAGACACGAGCAGCACTCCCTTTGTCTGGAGATCACTTGTTTTGCTCTCTCCACGCCGCTTTGTGCTGCTGTCCTTCTCTTGCCTTCACAGAGGATCCCTCAAGCAAAGGTTCCAAACCCTCAGCTGAGTTATCTTTGTGAGAGTCCTGTGCAGGCAAAGCCTCATCTTTGTTTTTGTATCTCATGGATGTGCTTGGGGTGCCCACAGGGAAAAGGTTCATTTGGCCCCACATACAAAACAGTGCATGAAGCAGCTTAGGTTTCACTGTTTGAGCAGGGTTTGTAGTGTTTAAAGGAGGGGAAAAAAAAGCTCTGTGTGTTGGGGCAGGGGAAGAAGACCTCTTTCACATCTGTCATGAGTTTTATTCCTCCATGGTGTCATTTTTTTGTGTTGATTTGGGGTTTTTTTTAACTCACTGTTTGTTTTTCCCCCAGGCAAAGTTAATAACCTCGAAGCTGATGCTCCAGGTGGTTTTGGTGCCTTTCTGCATGGCAGGGTGTTGGTGAAGAGGTCTCACATGGAACTAAGGGATTACAAAGCCATGTTTGAAGGATTTGATCTTGGCTAGAAGTATGAGGCTGGCTGGAATACAAGAGACTCTACTCAGCACATTGGTTGGTGCAAAGCTCTAGAAACATGAAGTAATTGAAGCAGTTGCTAAGCTGCCTTATCAGAAGAGTCCGTCTCAGCCAGCTTGGAACCCTCCACATCTATAAACAAACTGGGAGCAGGCTGTAGGATTTCATTAGCTGAATGTCCTGAGAGCTTTCTCAGCAGATGGGATTGTGAGTTGGAGCCAAACAGAGAGACGGAGGCTCAAAGTCAGTGCTCTACTGCACTGGGCTGCTGGATGGTGCCATTGTCACAGCAGCACTCCCTCCTGCAGCGTGGCATCACCAGCATAGTGTCACTGCTTCCATTGCATTGCAGCACCTGGATGCAAAACTTCTGCTGGCTGAAACTGTGCAAACAGGTTACAAAAATGCAGGCCCAGCTCCAAAAACCATTTCCAGCTTTCCTGTCTGAGCTGCTTTCCAGGCCAGTGCAAACGAATGGATGAGATCCGCACTGTTAGAGGACAGAGCACCTTCTTTTTCTCTCTGCTTGCCCCAGTCCTCAAGTATGTGGTTTCATCAGCTTCCCAACTGGTCCTGTTTTATTGCAGTCTCCCTTGCTGGCACTGCCAGCCTTGCCTTTGCAATGCCAGTCACGCCCTAGCTGCTTGCAAGTGGTCACTGCGGTTGCCTCCTTTGAGCTTTCACTCCAGCTGCTGAAGCTTTTATGCGACAATGTAAACTGAAACACAGAGGAACTGCAGAGCTGCTGGTCAAAGGCTGGAGGTGGGTGTTAAGATGTCTGCTCTCATGTACAGGTGGCTCAGAAAGGAACTTAGACCATCCATAGAACCAGAGAACTGCTGAGGCTGGAAGAAACCTTTGAGATCATCCTGTCCAACCACTCACCTGGAGCTCACAACCCCACAGCTACTGCTAAACTGCTACCACTAAACTACATCCCTCAGCACCACATCAGTCTTTTAAATACCTCCAGGGATGGTGAATCCACCGCCTGCCTGGGCAGCCTATTCCAACACTTGACAATCCTTTCTGTGAAGAAATGTTTCCTAATATCCAGCCTGAACCTCCCCTGGTGCAACTTGAGGCAATTTCCTCTCACCCTGTCTCTTGTTGCATGTAAGAGACCGACCCCCACCTGGTTCAAACCTTCTTTTGAGGGAGTTGTAGAGGGCAATGAGATTCCCATCGAGGAACTGCCTGGCACCATGGCAGAAGGCAAGTGAGAGCTGTGCATGAGAGCCCTGATGGCTCTTTGCAGCCCTGTCTGCCTGCTCGACCCTCTCCATGACCTCTGGGAAATGCTGGCTGCCGGCACTGCTCCTCCTGTCACCCTGCAGACCTGCTGGTGAGTCACTTGTGCAGATGTGGCAGGGTTTGGGGCTTGCAGTTCTGCTGCGTTTCAGCAGTGCAGGTTGTGTGCCTGATGCTTGTAGGGTGAGATGTGCCATGGGGGCAGCCTCTGTGTGAGATTGTGCCAGGCATGCCATGGCAAGATCCAGCAAGCAGGGAAAGCTCCAGTTCCCCCGAAGTACAGCACCAGGTCTCTAATGAGAGCATTCAGCTGCCAACAAGGTAGCAGAAGGTACCGTGCAGTTACCTTCTACAGGCTCAGCAGCCTCCAGAGGTAGTTGCCTAAATTCAGGAGCAGTCTTATGTCTAAGTGGGGTGATTTTTCAGACCTGTGGAGAGCTCAGCAGCTCAGCTCACACCCTGAGTGCTTCAGGTAGACAGGCCCTTCTGGAGCAGTCAAGCGCAGGCTGAGGAACCTGCCTTCCTCCCTCCTGCAAACTCATTTCCCCTGCTGCTGGGAGGGAGAATAAAGCTTTGCAGGCTCACAAAGGGGTAAGAAACAGCCCTACCAAAACAACCACCCTCCTTTCCCAGCCCTTCCCAGCACTCACTGTCTCTGGTGATGTACCCTAAATCCCAGCAGCTCCAGTGCATGAGCATGGATGCGTTGTTGCACCCCGGCACAGACAGGACCGGGACTACCTAGTGACTTGTCCCACTAAATGCCAGGTGGCACCCATTGCTGAACTTAATCCAAAGAGGCCCCAAAGCTATTACAAAACGTGGTCAGAAGCTGCCCATTTTGCAGATTATATTTTTCCTTCCTCTCTGTGTGACACTGGAGAGTGTGAAAATTCCCATGTTTTGCTCTTAAGCATTCCCTAGCGTGAGATGGAGATGGGGGGGAGAGCTTCGTGTCCTGCTGCTGCCGAGGAATGGCTGGTGACTGGAACATGTTTGTGCCTGGGAGGAAACTCTGTCTCTGGAGGCACAGTCTAAAGAAGCCCCAGATTTGCTGCTGGAAAATCAACCTCAAACACCCACACTCCCCCCAGAAAGTTCTTTGGAGAGTAAAGGGTGAAGCAGACGTAGCAGGGCTGTTCAGAGCCTGTAGCCAAACCGCTGCGTGTTAACCGTTGCAGCTCAGGGTGCTGCGCTTAAGGACGCTGCAGGAAGAAGGCAGAAAGAAAAGCTGCAGGCTGGAGGAGAAGGGAAGCAGCAAGGACAGTCTCTGCTTCAGGCTGCTTGCTGCCTGAGCCTCCCCAGCCCACCCTGATCAAACAGACAGAGCAGATACTTACATCCCATTCGAGAGCGCCGATCCTGCGTCCCCTCGCTTATGTCTCAACAGCAGGCTGCCAAGGAGGCACATCTGGATGTGGTTATGGATGACATTCCTCAGCCTTGGAGTGAAACCGAGGAAACCCTGGCTGAGCACAGCACCCTCACGCTCCCACCTTCCAGGCCCTTCTCATGCCCACGGCCAGCCCAGGCTGCCCTGCCCGCCGGGGCGGCACGCCTGTGCCAGCGGGCTCCGAGGCCGGGCAGCAGCTCCCTCCTCGCACACGCTCCCGCTTGCTCCGGCCTGCTGGAAGGAGCCACAGCACCAAGGGAAGGAGCTGGGTCTGCTTCCAAGAGCCTCACACGTGACCGAGCGGAGGGCTGGGGAGCACAGATGGCCTCCAGCATCCCACAGCTCCCAGCTCTGCCTGCACCCCACAGGACAGGGCCAGCATCACACAATGCTAGGGGCTGGAAAGGACCTCTGCAGAGCAAAGTCCGAGCCCCCTGCCACAGCAGGACCACCTAGGGCAGGTCACACAGGAAGACATCCAGGTGGGCCTTGAAAGTCTCTAGAGAAAGAGAGGGGCTGAATGCAGGCTGGAAGCCCCCAGCCCCATAACAGCTCTGCTGTTACACCAGCTAAAAATGACAACCACCAGAAAAAATACATTTTTAATGTTGATTTTGCTTTCCTGGGACACTTTCAATAGGAAAGGTGCACCTTCTTTTAAATATGTGCAATTTAGCTTTATTTTAATTATCCCTTTGTGATTATTTACTTCTAGAGAGGCTCAAAACTAGGTCGGCTTCAGCTCAGAAGGAAACACCAAAAAACACTCGGGAGTTGGTTTCTTCTTTTGCTTCCCTGGCAGGGAGGAGGCAGAAGCTGAAAAGTGTGGAAGTTGAAGATACATGCAGGGTTCCCTCCCAAACCACTGAACAAAACACACCAACCCCCCCTTTCTCCTTCATTGCTTTCCTCCTCCTTTCTCCTTCATTGCTTCCCCCCCCTTTTCTTCTTCATTGCTTCCCCCCCCTTTTCTTCTTCATTGCTTTCCCCTACCCCTTTCTTCTTCATTGCTTTCCCCTACCCCTTTCTTCTTCATTGCTTTCCCCTACCCCTTTCTCCTTC
>WAAF01019521.1:292180-397326 GCA_013400475.1 Tricholaema leucomelas
TCTCCTCCTTGTTCTTGCTTTCCTCCCCCCTTCTCTTTCTTCTTGCTTCCCCCCCCTTTCTCTTCCTTCTCCTTGCTTCCCCCCCCTTCTTCTCTTACTTCTTGCTTCCTTCTCCCCTTTATTCTTCTTCTTCATCTGCCCCCCCATTCTTCTCCTTCTTCTTCACCTCCACCCCTCTTTCTTCTTCTTTTTAATTTGAATGACTTCAAGACAAAGCAGAATCTAAACTGCCCTCACCAGCAATCTACCAGCAGCTGTGGCTTTTCCTATCTCTGGCTTGGTCTCTGCCACAAAGAGAAGGATCCTTTTTCCTGTACCAGAGACCAAAGGTCTGGAGGGTGCCCCCCTTGTATCCCAAGTTTTTCCTTTACAGTGAACTTGTCCTAAAAAGGGGATCTGATCTACTCTGCTTTCACAAACATTCAACTGTATTTCAAACATGAAGCAAAAAGATAAAAAAAGTTCTTTTGATGACTGCCTCTGGGTTGAGGTTTTTTTGTTGTTGTATTTTTAATTGCAGACGTTTTGCTTTGTTGAGCACAATGTCACCATGAAAGGCTGCCTCACGGATGGGTTCCTGCTGAGCAACCTTCAGGCCCTGCATTTGGTTGCTCCAGGCTGGGAAAGCCTTTTGCTGGTGATCTTCAGCTGTCTGAAACAGCAGTTCCTGGCTGAATGGTGCAGCTGACTGGAAGCCTTGTCCCGTAGATGTTACTTCAGCTTCACGTGTTCCCTGTGCCAGCCCAAGGTATTTACATTCTCCTTCTCTGTAGCAGCACCCTGGGTTATTTTTCATCCTTTCTGCCTAAGGAGGCAGATCACAGAATCACAGAAGCATTCAGGCTGGCAAAGCCCCTCAGGATCACCAAGTCCAACCCAGAACCCTACTCTACAAGGGTCATCCTAAACCATATCCCAAATCACCACATCCAGACAACTTTTAAACACATCCAGGGTTGGTGACTCTACCACCTCCCTGGGCAGCACATTCCAGTGCCTGACCACTCTTGCTGGGAAAAAGTTGTTCCTTATCTCCAATCTAAAACCTACCCAGTCACAGCTTGAGGCCATCCCCTGTTGTTCTATCACTGTTTACCTGTGAGAAGATACCAGCACCAACCTTCCCCAATGATGATTGTCACAAAGGCAAAGAGTAGACCTTGGCTTACAGGCTCTGGCCATGGAACAGGAGAGACCACTCCCCAAAACCATGAGGGACTCTCAGCAGGTATTTATTTCCACCACTACCTGAGGGGAGGCTGTAGCCAGCTGGGGTTGGGCTCTTCTGCCAGGCAACCAGCAACAGAAGAAGGAGACACAGTCTCAAGTTGTGCCAGGGCAGGTCTAGGCTGGATGTTAGGAGGAAGTTATTGGCAGAGAGGGTGATTGGCATTGGAATGGGCTGCCCAGGGAGGTGGTGGAGTTGCTGTGCCTGGAGGTGTTGAAGCAAAGCCTGAATAAGGCACTTAGTGCCATGGTCTGGTTCATTGGACAGGGCTGGGTGCTAGGTTGGACTGGATGATCTTAGAGGTCTCTTCCAACCTGGTTGACTCTGTGATCCCCCCCGTCCAGGTTTTGGGATCTGCTATCCTTTTTGCTTGCCTCCATGACAGCCTCCCACCAGGGTGACAGTGAAAACAGAGGCTTTTATTGCTGTGTGGTGCTTCCATTAATGCCATGGCTTGGAGAGTCATGTGGGGAGCTTGGGAGATGGAGGAGCTTTCTTCATGGTGGTTGTGTCACCTGTACTGATGCACAGTTGACTCATTATTTGCACTGCCAGCAAAGCTGCCCTCGGTCTGTCCTGTGGCATGTCACTGTCTTACAGGATTGGGTCAGTGATGTCACTGACCTTCACCAACAGGTGACCTTGTTGTCCCTGGGTTGGTGTGTTGGCACATGTGCTAGAAGTCCTTCCACCCACTACAGAGCAGAGCTCTGCTGCCTGTCACTGTATGCCTGCAGGCACCAAGCCATGTGGTTGGGAATACAGCTTTGTGGTGAGTAATGAAGGGCAGACCTTGTGATTTTTAAGCACTGTCTGAGATTTAAGTTGACTCAGGGTGAACTACTGCCCTGGTCGAGTTCAGAAAGAGCTTCCTTCCTCAAGTTCAGCTGTCTGGTCAGCCAGTGGCTTCCTGTGCAAAGCCTCTCAATGTCCAAGCTCCTTAGCTCCCCCACTAGGGAGCAGGCAGCCTTGGGAGAAAGCTCACTCAGAGAGGCACTGCCCCGTGGAAGTAATCCAGGGCAGGGTGGATGAGGCTCTGAGCAAGCTGGCCTAGTCCATCAGAGCACGGACTGCAGGGGGATTGGACTAGATGATCTTTAAGGTCCTTACAGATCCAAACCATTCTGTGATGGTTCTATGATTGTAGTGATGCTGTGACCTCAGAGAAGTCCCACTGAAAGAAACTGGGGTAGCTCTACCAGGTGCCAGGTTTTGGACAAACCTCCCTTTCTGGCCACATTTGCTTAAAATAAAGGCTCATCAGAGCAGTAACTGGAACCTAGCAGATGTGGTGCCTGAGCTTGGGTTTGACTTAAAAATCAGAGCCACTAACTTGCAGGTTTTGCCTTGGCATGTTTGTAGAGATGTATGACATTGGGCAGGACCCTCCTGTGCATCCACACATCTTAGCTGGGTGCTCCTCTGAGTGCTGGCAACAGCCAGAACTTTTCTGACTCCCTTTCCTGCTACTGCATGAAATGTTTCAAATCAAAGTCTCTGAGGCACTGTTCATCAAAAGTAGGTATTTGTTTATTAAGAAGACTGGGGGAAAAAATAGACCAAAGTGCTTTTTCCTATAAAAGACAAGTTCTTGGAGGTTGAATGTCCCAGACCTGAGTCCACAGCTGCAGATGGATAAACCAGATCTGATGCTGAACATCAAAGAAATTTGGCTTTAGAAGGTCAGCAAGGGACTTAACCACACATCTCCTGCAGGTTTCAGTTAGAGATGTATGGCTAAATCCCTCCAGTGGCTTTAAAATGCAGCCTGGAGAAGAAAAGGATGCAGTTTCTCATGTCAAGCCTTAAGCTGCCTGGTGCATCTCACCAATTCCACGCTCCAACACAGGGGTTAGACCAAAGAAACCCTCTTGGCTTCTACTCTGAAATCTCCTTGGTTTAAGGTGTCCAATACCAAAGTTTCACAACTCTACCAGAACATTCAGTTAAACTAAATCAGCACTTTAAGGGAACTGGAGACTCCTCCTTGCTGTACATGCTCACTTCTGGCTTCAGTCTGTGGACAGCTGCAGGGCTGTGACTTACAGGTGGCTCTATGGTACCTTTTGTAACCAGAGAGTGGAAGGAGTTGCCCTCAGCTCTAAGCCTACATATTTTTTGGCCTTGTTTTCCATATGTTGACAGTGCTGTAAGCACACTGTGGGTTTTGCCTCAGCTTCCCCCAGGTTTTGAAAGAGTCCTGAGACTTCCCAGCTATGAAACTCCAGCCAACTGCTTGACTTGGAGGCTCTTGTTTTCTCATGAAGCTCCATCAACTGCAGTGCTGTGACATCAGCATCCTATTTGGCATTAAAAGTAGCAGAGATGCTCTTCAGTGATGGGGCTGAAGATGAAAATGGAAGCCTGGAAGTGCTGCTGTGAGCTGTCAACATTCATTTTTCATGTGCCTTGCTATGAAAGCATGGAAGAAAACTTGAGGATTTCTTTAAGGTCCAGCTCATGATTTTTAGGTGCTTGGGATCAATAATTCTGAACCCTCTCCTTTTTTTTAGTGGGGGAGGGGGGTGTCAAATACTGTTGGAACTTACTGATAGCTCTTTGCTTCAGATAGGAGAGACTGTGAGGAAAGGATGAGATATTTGGGGTTGTTCAGTCTAGAGAAGGTTCCAGGGAGATCTCATTTTGGCCTCTCAATACTTAAAGGGGGTTCATAAGACAGGTGGAGACAGACTTTTCAGTGGAGCCTTTTGCAACAGGACAAGAAGTGATGGTTCTAAACTAAAAGAGGGGGGGAGATTCAGGCTGGATTTGAAGAAGACATTTTTTATGGTGAGGGTCAGAAACACTGGCACAGGCTGCTCAGACAGGTGGCAGATGACCAGTCCCTGGCAACATTCACCATGTGGGGTGGGGCTCTGGGCAACCTGGTCTAGTTGTGGATGCCCCTGCTGTGACTGCAAGGTGTGTGTGTGGACTAGATGGCCTTTACAGGTCCCTTCCAACTCAAAACTGTTCTATGATTCTATAAACTGCTTCACTGTAGGCAGCTGTGGCAAGTGAGAACTGCTGGAAGAGGGCACCTCCTCTGTCTGCTGTGAAGGTGCATCGTCATCTTCAGCAGGGCAATTCTTTGATGGTGTATTTTTTAAGCAGCACCTCAGAGGTTGGCCTCTCACTGACTCTGCCCTCCAGAACAAGTTGATGTCCTCCATTATAACAGTTTTGTATCAGGACACAGTCTCAAGTTTACTTCTATCAGGTGCCTCACACCAGAGTGTATCTGGTGAGCAGTTGGGACTTTCACTCTCCTCTGACATTATCCCTTTGAAGGCTGCAGCTAAGCTATGCCAAAACAAATAATGCAAATTGGCCTTTGGATGCATTTTTACTTTTTTTTTTCTTTGGCAGTTCCTTTTGCCAGACTGAAAGGATCCTCCTCCAAACCTGGAACATTGCTAAAACTACAAAACCAACCTGTACCACCAAAAAAAACCCAACTGCTCCTGGATCCCTTCCTGCAAGTACCTTTGGGCCTAGGTTTTGCTGGTTGCTTTGTTTGGTCAATTTCAATTTCTATATGCAACTGTTGCATGTTTGATTCTGAAACACCCTTACCCTCTTCCAAATAGTCTTTCTTTCAGGTGCATCTCAATAGATAGAGTAGAGCTGTTCTGGGATAAGGGCCAGATTTAGCAGCAGCGCTGCCCATGGTTTATCTCGCGCACCAGGTGTGAGCTCATTGGTATAAGAAGCAGTAAGGAAATGTCACCTGCATGTCTGGCACCCCAAGCAGGTGCAGCATGGCTGCCACTAACTTTGCACAGCCAAGGGAAAAAGCACAAGGGTGCTCTTTGTCCAACAGTGTGGCAGCCAGGCAATCACTCCAGGGGTACTTACTGTACCCCTTGGGCTGGTACTTAGCACCCCAACATCCAGCTCTGCCTGAGCTAAACAAACAGCTCTAACTTCTTCAGCAAATTTCTGCTGTTCTTTACTCTGAGGGCTTCTTCCTTCCCTGTAGGATTTGATGAGTCTATGATTTGAGTTCCTTTGCACACTGGTGTAAAACCACTGTGAGATCGTCTGGGTAAAGCAGAAGTAAATTTAGAGTGAAGTAAGAGCCAAGTGCAAATCAATGCACATGAGCCAAGTACTCATAATCCAACTGATCTGCCTCATCCTAATGTGTCCTAAGGTGTCTGTGAAAATTGTCTCTGTCTGTTTGCACCAGATCACACTAAAAGATCCTCCTCTTTTAGCAGGAGGGAGTCGACTTGAGACCAGAATACAGTTTTCACTGCATCTGCTGCTGCTGACCAGTTATGGGACTGCTACGGTCCCAAAGCATGCCATGTGCTGAAGAGAATTCCACCATGGAATATTACTGGAAAGCTCTTTTGAGTCTCTGCAATGAAGGCACCTGTGAATGCTCTTAAAGATGATGATGTTCCAGAAAGGATGCCAGGAGCTCCAGCACTTAACAGCCCCTCCGAGGGGGAATCTGTGAGTAAGAGGAAACACCTCTGCCAACTGCTGGCAGAGAGGTTAAATGCACAAGGTTTGCATTAAGAGAGGAAAAAACCTAAACATTCAGTCATGGCAGCTAAGGAGTTTTTTGGACTTGAAGTAGATACAGATCAAGAAACCATTCTCATTTTGAGCATTAACAGGGGCTCTAGAAGGCAGCAGCTCTCGCTACTGAGCAGCTGCCTTCTGACTGCACACGAAGGCTGTGCAGAGAAGCAGCTACTCTGAGGGCTCAGACATGCTCATTACAAAGAGACAGCAGCTATGCATATGACTTGGTTTCCTAAAGAAAACCCAAAGCCAGGGATTTTTGCAAAATCAAGAGCAAACCCTCTTGTGGTTAAGGTAATTTTCCAGCTTCTGATTATTGGCTGTTTTTTTTGTTGTTTTAAATACCATTTGCCAGGTGGGTCCCCAGCTGGATCCTGGCAGGAAAGCTAAATGTTTTGAAGTATGGTTCCACAGGAGCCTAAACTCACTAATGTCAGCATCACTGTGCTGGTCCCAAAGGCACAGCTGTCAGAGAGGTTACTCTTTGGGAAGAGCATTGGCACTTCTCTAGAGGAAAGGACAGGACATGGAGCAGGGATGGGCAAGATGAGACTGCGCAGGCACTGATGTGGAATGGCTTCATAAAATGCCACGAAGCCACAGTCTGTGTAGAGCTGATGCCTGCACACACTCCTGCTTCCTTTGGAAGACACAGAAACATTCACTCACAGCCTGAAAGCTTTCTCTCCATCCATAACCCACTCCATTTCCTTTCCCCTCCATGTATGTAACCTTGGGGATTCAAATTCTGCATTAGAAAACAAAGGATTCTTCAGGCTTACACTGAAGAACAAGATGCTCAGCCCACCTGAGGCATGTAGACCCCTCCTGGGTCCATCTAAATGCTGCCCATCCAGGTCTTCAGTTAGCTGATGCTCACAGCATGCAGTTGGGCAGAAGCTAAGAGAGCAGCAGCAGCCCCAGGAGCTCAGATCTGAGCTCATACCTAAGTCCATTGCATTCCTCCTTACAGCTTTGTCTCTCGTGAAGGATTAAGGTGAGCTGTGGTTTAAAAGCTCCAGGGCTTGCCTATCTGAGAGCTGGTACTATCATAGCCAGCAGCCCAGTACCTGTGTGCACACCCAGGCTTTGTGTGCTGGCAGAGCCACCATCTACAGCTGAAGTAATTCCCAAAGCCCACTGGCTGTTCCCACAGATGGGCAGGCTAATGAGGGATAGAATTAATGGAAAAGGCTGAGTGGAAACATATGAGGAAAGTATTGGGAGTATATAAAAGTTGTGCTTCACACGCAAGGCACTTGTTGCTCTGTGCTTTGTTATGGGCAAAAGTGTGAACTCTGCTCTGTGGCAGCCTGCATCAGCCACACCAGGAGACAGCACCCTTCTGGAAGCACCAGTTAGCCCTGAGGCTTGAGGGCTTTGTCTTGAAAGACATTTCCACCCTCCAAATCAGGGCAGAGATAAACCCAGGCATGGCAGCTGATGCCCAGTTGTCACACAGTGACACCACCCCCGGGGAAAGGCTCTGTGCAGATTGCAACTCTTGTGGGACACAATGCTATGAGTGATCCTCTCCAGGGGAGCTCAGCAGGTTCAGATGTGAGTGAAGGCACTGGTGGCCAGCTGGTCAGAGGTGACTGCTCAGCCCTGTGGGATCTGATGCTGCCACACACCTCAGAGCAGCAGTTCCAATCTATGCTCCACATCTAACTTGCTGACTAGGAGACTTCTTTCCTTCCAGCACTGTGGTTTCCTGTTTACAGATGCAGGCTTCCTCGGGCTGGTAGGAAATGTGGTCAATGCCTTATTTACCACTATGGTCCAGAAACAATTGAGAATGGCTCTCTGAATTTGTGTTTGTCCATATTACTTGTTCAGTGCCTGAAATTTGTTCTCCAGCAGCAATCTTGTGCCTCGTGGAATATTGTGACTGCCCCAGGTAAAAGGGAAACCTTCAGGTGGTGAGGGGTGGGCAGGAGCTCTGCTAGAGTGGAGCAGGACAGAGGCACTTGCCACAGATGTTCCTCACTTGAAGAACAAAGAGAAAGAGTATAAAACTGACTTTTCCTTGACTTCCCCTCTGGTTTTGCTTGGTGTGATGCCTCAGGGCATAAATGTCTTCAATATAAAAAAACCCACATTGGAGTAGATGGCCCTGGGGCACAGCCTGAGAAACAGTGCCCTTGTCTGCTTCCCAGAGACATTCTCTGAGATGCCATCCTTGTTCTTCTCCTCTCCCCCTGGGACAGTCCAGCTAGCTGCTTGCTTCCCCGTGACATTTGAGTCCTGAAGGAAGCCAGGCTGAAAGCCTCTCTCAGCAGTTCACAGGAGGCTAAGGTAGAAACAGAATGAAATAAGGAACCTCTCCCCTGGGCATTCCCACCTGCACAGAAACCTGTGGTGGTTCTCAGGACACTGGCAGCAGTCCCATACACTGGCTAAAGCAAGAGAGCCCTTAGCAACGCCTCTACCCTTTGGGCTCTAGGAGCAGTCCTCAGTGGAGTGGAGGCCCAAGAGCTCCTCAGCCAAGCTGATGAGACCATTTTCTTCCAGGGCTGAGATCAGCCGTGCTATTGTGGCCTTCTTGCCCTCTGACTGGATAAATCTGAGAAGCATCTGGTAGGCCTGTTCATAGAGTCCCTCTCGGTCGTACTCGAGGGCCAGGTTATCGATGACAGGGTCACGCAGGGCCCGGCAGCTCCTCTGCAGAGAGCGACCCACCTGCTTCCACTTCTTGGACACCAGCTTGGCAAACTTCTGGTGGTCATCTGGCAGGAGGGGTCTGTTGGCTGAAAGGGACAGAGGACAGCTAAAGACACAGAGGTTTCATGGCTGATGTGTTGCAGCTTGGGCCAGACCCCGAGGTGTGCTCAGTATCCCGTGGAGCAGGGAGTCTGTTCAGTGTCCACAGCAGGTCATTACGCTGCTGTGAAGCTGCTCTGCTTGTCCTCTGCTGTTTTTAACACCAGGGCAACACTGTGACTTTGGAGCAGAAATGCAAGAGCACCAAAGCCAGAGGGACTTGCTCCACCGTGAGCTTGGGGTCATGCACACATTGCTGCGTGCTCCCACAGCTCCTACGCCGCTGGCAAAGACACGAGTGTCTGGAGTGAGCCCTGCCTCAACCAAAGGATGTGGAGGAAGAGAAAACTACTCTGTGTCCTTCCTTTCAGTATAAAGGGGCTTTGAAATGTGAGGAACCTGGAGGGGACACTGACTCTGAAGCATCTGTTCTGTGCCACCTCAGAAACCAGGCTGAGGCCTGATCTGAAGCAGTGTGGCAGTATCTTAGGACTACTGTAATGCCTTCCTTATGGCATGATGGAAAATACTTCATTCTATCTGAGGCAGACCCCAATATTTAGTTCAGTTAACCACTCTTTGGGGCTTTGAGGTGAGGAAGACCAAGGGCTCTCTCTCGGTCAGTTCTTGGCTACTCACCAAATACTTGTCCTTGAAAGACAAAGGTGACTTGTGGGGAAAGGGAGCTGCCTTGAGAAGAAGGTGGTAGAGATGGAGGGCTCAGAGGGGTGCAGTCTTTTACAGCCACGTTGTTATTGATGCTCTGGTGAACAGTCAGGCTCTTGAGTGATTCCTCCAGCTCTGTGATCTCCTCGTCCCGCAGGCGGTCAGGCTGTAAAGCAGACAGCATCGGTGAGTCACGCTAGGGACACCAGTGGCAGCTTAAGAGAATGGTCTCGAGAGAGAGGAGCATTGAGGTAGCTGCAGCAGGAGTTGTACACTGCCCAGATGCGGTGGTCTGCTGCAGTTCTGGTTGTAAATGTGTGAATCTGAATCTGTGTGGCATGAAACAGGCAATTTCCCCTGCCTGGGTTTCTTATGTGCAGCACTGAGTGCTTACAAGTCACACAGAACTCGTCCACATCTGCTTTCAGCAGCCCTCTGCAAGGGTTAGGCTGCACCAGAGGTAGTGTAGCTTCTCTGACTTACTCTGTGTGAGGGCTAGAGCCTGCAAATAGGGTGACTTGATCAAACAGCTCCTGACCACCAAAGCAGGCAGCTCCTGCTGCTCCCTTTCTTTCCCTCTGCCCCTGCATGACTTACTTTTGTCACTTCTGCATCCTCTTCAAGACAGTTTTTCTCACTAAGAGAAAACAATTCTGACCTCTGGTAATGAGGGAAGGGGTAAGGAGGGCAAAGACCAGGGCAAGAGACAAATCTGATGAGTGCTTTCAGTGCAGTGTTTAGCTCACAGACAACAGGTACCCAGCACTGCCCTCAGCCACTGATAGCTGTGGCCTGGTGTCAGCTCTCTGACCATTGCACAGTTAGGCAGCCAGTTGTGGTGATCTGAGCAGCAGCCCAGTCAGCAGAGGCAGGCAGCAGCAAGCAGAAGCTGACAGGGTATGGAAGATCCCCATTGCAGGTTTGGTCTGGGGCTGAAAGGTCTGTATTTCGTTCTCTATGCTTGAGGAAAAGCAGCCTGGCAAAACATGCTCTGGTGTCTAAACCTTCTTCAGTCAATGGTGACTCCCCATTTCTTAGCATCATCTAGGAGGAACTGGAACTATGAAATATTCCTAGTTCCAAGTGGGGGGAAAAAAAGAGGAGAAAGGTACCAAGTTTAATCATGTCAAGTGCCTTGGATCTGTGGTGAGATGACAGCATCTCACTGCTATTGCTAGCAGGATTAGAGTGCTACTGCTAAAGTGTGCAGTGAGCTAGATGCTGGATATCACCCCCAGGAGAGAGAGGCTCTGCCTTCAGAAGGGCAGCCTGTTCCTGCTGGCAGCAGATGCTGTGTGTCCCCACTCTGTCATGTGCTCTTGGTGTAACACGGAGTGTTTGCGCTCACACTCACTACTAGGTGCAGTCATCACTGCTGCTCTCAGAGAAGCCGATGTGTGAGGCAGGGGAGGAAAATACTGAGTAGTGATGGTTCCACACAGAGCTGTGGCCTCTCTACCTGCCTTACAGGTGTATCAAGGCATACTTGGATCGTGCTCTCAACTGGACCTTCTGGAACTTCTCATCTTCGTGGTGGTTATGACCACACTAATTGTTGTGCACACAGCACAGCGACTTGGCACAAGCTCTGGTTCAGATAACTACTGCTCTTTCACAAAGGTGCACAGCTCTTTGCTGGGGAAAGGTAGAGCTGTTTCTCCATATTACAGTGGAGAACTGAAGGATGGAGGGGAGGAGTTCACAACCCAGCTCTGCTGCAGCAGAGCAAGATCTGCATCCACCTTAAGCCCTCTGCTACTGCTCCTCACTGCTTCCCTGGCCTCCATCCCTCTCCACTCACCTTTTCCCTGTAGATGCACTCCAGGCAGTGATCCTCGTCCTTCAGCATGTCATCAAGGTGCTCACTGCCGGCCTTCAGCTCCATTGCAAGAGGCACTGTGGTCACGGCCAAGGAGAGCTGGAGGTGGCTCTGGAGGGACTTGCGGAGGGCTCCTTCGCGGTAACTCTGCAGGAAGCGGCGGCAGCTCTCCCGCTTGCAGAACTTGAGCTGGACGATCAGGTGCGGGTGGCTGCAGTGCACTTTGAGCACGTCCACACCATTCATGCTGCCGGTGGAGTCTGGCAGGGAGAAGTGAGCAGAGTCACTATCCAGGCATGAGACAGGCAACCCAGACCCACTCCCATCCACCACCAAGCGTGCAATGGGGAGAAGCTTTTGAATCCTCTCCTCGCTCTGATAGAGTCCCCGGGATGAAACACCGGTATGTGCAACCAAGAGGAAAGGATTCAGCTTTTGCTGCCCTGCCACTATCAGTCCCCATGAAGCATGGTGTCCAACAGAAGCCATGAGGCAGTTATCCCAGCCCTCTTTACTAAGGATGGTTAGAAGGCTGAGGTTCCATTGCCTGGACAGAAATGGTTATGCTAAACTGGTAGCACAGGGAAGTGTTACTACAGCTAAGCTCAGTGCTTGGTCAGACTTCAGCCCTTGTAACTGGTGTCTTATGCAGCGATGAAGGTGCTGGCAAGAGACTCAGTGTTTCTTCCCCACCTCATGCCTGGAGGTAACTTTTAGCTGGCTCTGAACCTTCAACCTGTCTTACAAAAGGCAAAGGATTAATCCAGCCACAGGAAATTTAGGCTGCTTGAGACCGGCGAAGGTCTTTTGTACAGATAATTAATTCACTGTAAAAAAAAGTAAGGGTAAGCCAGGGATGTACCCTCCAACGTTGGTGTGGAGGAAGCACACAACCTTTTGGCTTGCTAAGGTCTTTTGCACAGATAATTAATTCACTGTAAAATAAAGTAAGAATAAGCCAGGGAAGTACCCTCCAACATTGCTATGTGAGGAGCACAAGTGACATGAACAACAAAAAGCAGCCCATGCCTCCCTTCTTCCTTCTCCCAGCAAAATGTAATCTTGATTAGCTGTGCACATTGATCTTGTTTCCACGTGGATTTTAGGAGCTGATGGTGCCAGTTCAGAGTATGTGTTTCTCTCTTTTTTGCAGCAGAGGCCTGGCTGCATTGCTCCCGGACCAGAACTGAGCTCTTGGGCCCCTCACTGCATGAGGCTGTACAGAGGTGCCAGCTCAGACTGACACCACATCAGGTAATTCTAAAGCATGGGTCACTTGGCCCAGTGAAGCAAGTCAGCTCTGAGCTCATGCCAAGTTGCTCAGGGCTCTATCCTGTCTCATTTTGAGACCCCTCAAGGATAGAACATGCACAGTTGCTCTGGGCAATTGCTTGACTGTCCCTGTAGGGAAAATGTTTGTCCTTATGTCTGGTCTCTACCTCTCTTGTTTTAATTTGTGCCTGCTGCCTCTTATCTTCCACGCACCACTGTGATGAGTGTGGCTCCATCTCCACCTCCCTGTAGGCTGTTGGTAGGTCTCCTCTTCTCCAGGCTGAACAGGTCCAACCCCCTCAGCCTCTCCTCACAAGACAAGTGCTGCAGCCCCCAACCATCTTAGTAGTGGACCTTTGCTCGACTTAACCCCACTTCACTGTCTGTCTTAAATAGAGCGAGCACCAGCGTTCCTTACCCCCTGACCGCGAGGTTAAAGAAAGGCATGGCACTGTGTGCAGAGATGAGACGGTGTGCCAGGACACCAGAGGGGATGGGTACCTGCTAATGCCAGCTTCAGTGCCCTGAACACACGAGGTTTCTTCTGGGAGCTTTCGTAGAGAGCCGGCAGAGCGATGCTCTCGCAGGTGGACTGCAGGAAGAGGTAAGCGCTGCCGATCCAAGGAGGGGAGCTGCCTGCCATCTTCAGTGCCCTGCAAAATCACACAGGGGAGCTGAGACACCACAGGGACTAGGGGATTTAGCTTTTTTTCCTAGAGGAGGTGGTGATGTCACTGCAGCAAGTGTAACCTTTTGGGGAATTCAGTGCTCTGTACAGCACAGCAAGGCCTGGTGTCCCAAAGACTTGGCAGCTCACAGAGCTCTGCTTTCATTTTCCATTGGACTCTGTTCATTTTGTAGTACAGAGAGGCTCTGAAGCAGAGTTTCAGGCTTGTGTCTCTGGCCAGCCAGGCTGGCAAAGGCTAAAGACACATAGTTGGGGTTCCCCGTGGAGCAGCCCAAGTTCTAGCATGTTCACATGGACTGAAGCCCCACTGTAGGCAGAGTTTTACCTCGAGGTCCTGGTTACAGGACATGTTACAGACCCCACGACACTCAGGGCTATCCCTCTGCTGTACAAGCTCATTTATTGTTCTTCTCCCACTGTTCATCTCTTGCAGCAATGCAGCTAGAAGGCTGGCAACACATCCATGTCTCTGTTCTCATCACACCCATTCCTCACTGCCTAGCCAAAGCAACACTTCCATCTACCACAGCTGCACCCAAGTTGGATCCCGAGACAGCGACCAACTAAAACACCTCCCAGACAGGTACTCAGAATGGAAAAGCTGTGATAGATTGGGCAATGCCAGGCTGAGCTGTGACAGCTGGAGAGCATGTATCTGGCAGCTCAGGAGACAGCCATGGCCACCTCTCCTTTCTGGTGCATATGCAAACTGTCTGAGCATGTCTGTGGCCTGGACAGCACAAGCCACTTGAAGCTGCTCCCACAGAGAGCAGTGCCTGGAGCCAGCCCTTCCATCACATCCTAGTGACAAGTAACTTGGGGCTTTTGGCTGAGCCCCAGTCTCAAGTCCTGCCTCCTCTCTAACTATTTGCTTGCTCCTCTGTCACACTATCAGCTGCTTCCCCACAGGCATCCTTTTCTTCCTGCTTTCTGCACTCTTGCTCAACCTCAGCAGCAATCCCACAGCTGCCAAGCACTGGCTTGACAGTCTGACTGCTGGCCACAATAGTGTCCCTTATATTGTGGACGTGGAGATCTTTTGTCAGCAGCGGCTGGCAGGCCAAGAATGATGATCTCTCATGGGCAGGCTGCCCTTCAGGTAGTAGCTGGGGCTAGGAAGCATTTCCATCCCTTGCAGCACATCAGGCAGAGGCACTGTATAACCTTGAGCTATGCCCAGCACAGAAGCCTTTCACATGCTCAGAAAATACAGGAAATAACCAGGAAATCATAAAATTCAGACTGAACTTCTTGTGGGATTCAGGAGTGCTCCCAGTCCATGGGCTCCTGGATCACACTGGCCTTTTAGAAAAGCATCTCAGAAAGAGGAGGAGAATGGATTGCTGCTGCAGTCTGAGCCTCCAAATCTGGGATCTGGGCACACATCTCCTAGGATGATTCTATGATGATGAGGAGCATCTTGCAGAGAGGGTGACAAAATCTAACAACTTAGAAAAATGATAGGCATGGATTAATGAAAAGATTTAACCTACAGCACCATTTCTCTTGCAGAGCTGCCCACCAGCCCAGTGGCATGTGAAGTACCAGCACCCTGTGTCACCCTGTTCCCGTCACTACATCACGGACCTTTTCCCACACAGCCTAGGCTCTTGCTCCCCAACACCTGCCTGGCTCCACTCAGCAACACTGGGGAAGCTGGAAATCACACCAGGCTTCCAAAGCCCAGGTAAGGAGGAGCCCTTTGCTGTTGTGCCCCTTGGATGTTATCCCAACTTTCCAGCATAAACTGCCCCATCCCAGTCCCCACTCAGCAGCGTGGCTCTAATCAGCAGCCAAGCCCTTGTGGGATGCTCTGGCAAACCAACCCCAGGCAGTACGTAACCAGGTAATGAGTAAATAAGGTGTAAATAAGTGTGGGATGAGCCATCGCTGCCTTCCTCGCAGACTTTTGGCACGGCTTGGGCTGCTCCTGGTGATCAGTTCCCGTAAATGACCTAAGTGGAGCAGGGCCAGGGGGGCTGCCGCCTCTGTTTTAGGGCAAAAGAGCTGGCGAGGGAGGTGATTCCAGGTAGCCGCCAGCTGCGGGCACCGCCGGGCTGTGCCACCCGCGGTGTCAGGACGTTTACCGCGCCGCCCGCATGCTCCTATGAGCTCAAACGCCGGGGGCTGCTGACCTGCCCCTTGAACGCCCCGGGCCCGCCGCCCTCCCGGCGAGGCAGCACCGGGAGATCCGCAGAGCTCCCTGCCAACCGGACCCTGCCCTGCCCTGCCCAGCCCCCGCGGGACGCGCCTGGCACGGCCCACGGCTCCCGACACACGCAGCCCCGCGTCCACCCCCGGCCCCCGGCCAGCCGCCGGAACCCGGCCCCTCCACCCCGTCCACCAGCCCGCAGCTGCTTGAGCCCCGTCCGGTGGCCCCGGGTGGCTTTACCTCCTGCCGCCGCCACCGCCGCCGTCCGGCCTCGCCGCCGCCACTGCCACTTCCGCCTCTGCGCGGCGGCGCAGGCTGCTCCGCGCCGGGACGGTGGCAGGCGGGCCGCGGTGAGCCGCGGTGAGTGCGGGTCAAGGGGGACGGTCGAAACAGACACACACACACCCTCCCGAGGCTGGTGGCTCGGGTGGCAGCTGGCCCTCACCCGTCCGCTTGGCCACTCGAGTCGGTGAAGGTATAGAGGGTGCGCGGGTGTCGGTGAGCATATGGAGGGTGCTGCTGGCGTTAGGCGGGAGTCTAGAGGGTGCTATGCCTGGAGAGATGTGCGGGGGGGGGATCAAGGGTGCGGAGGTGTTGGTGGGGTTATACAGCATGTGCTGGTGTAGCCGAGCATCTATAGGTTTGGGATGGTCAGCTGTGACCCAGTTCCAGTGGCTGAAGAGCTGCCTACTGGCTGAGACCACAAGCATGCCCCTGGTCCATCGCTGGGGAGGAAAGCAAGGTTGGCTGAACTCTCTGGGTGGCTTGTGGCTGATGGCACCACAAGGCTGGTGTGTCTCAGCTGGCACCCGTCAGCTTTCCCTTGTGACACTGCTAATGAGAGTGAATGGTGAAAAGATAGGTTAGGTTTGTGGTAACTGAGCAGTGGAGGAGGCTAATTTCTCACACTCTCCCTTCCCTGATGCTCATTTTGGAAAGGTGTCCCATGATAGTTTGAAGAACACAGTAACTGCAGCATCTGTAGCATCATCCAGGGTTGTCCATTTGCTCAGGAGGGAAGAGAGATTAATGATGCGGAGTTTCCTTCTCCAAGCAAATCCACGAGCTGCTGTCTAAGAGTGCAGTGGAAGAAGGAGGAAAACTCCCAGAAGAAAGGAGAAGGGAGCCTGGTGCCGTCGGTGAAAGCAGTGCTGACACAAGGGACAATCCAAGCTAGCTCTCCTGTGTGTTCTGGTTACAGGGTCAGGGCCTGGGAGGCAGGCAGCACCCACTGCCTCCATCCGAGTCAACAGGTCTGGCAGTGCCAGTGCTTCTGCAAACTGGGCATTTCCTTGCTGGCAGGTGGAGCAGCAGCTTTTGAGTATATGCATTGAGGGTTCATGAGGTTAAGTAATCCCAGAGATCCCAACCTTCCCTGCTCCCAGAGCCAGCTGGGAACCACAGGCTGAGTTGCTGTGTGGAGCACCACCCTTCCATATCCTCTAACATTTCCTCCTTGAAGCTTATCTGTCTGCTATATATTGAAGGGAAAGAAAAGGGCAGGTGAGAGCTAAGCTTCTCTTCCGCTAAGCCTTGCTGAGGCTTTCAGGGAGCACTCCGTGGGGGGAAATCAGAGTGCTTGATAAGCACTTGGTGTTTCACCCTGTTGCTTCCTGCTTGGGAAGTGAAGCTGCCGGTGAGGGGAGAGGCTGCAGCGCACGATTTGGGTGTCAGGGTTTGGTGGTGTGTCTGCTGGGATGGGACAGGCTCCCCTGAGCCTGGCAGCGTGGCAGTGGCAGTGCAGGGAAGCAGGGCGGTTGTAACAGGGGGGAGGAAGCTCGTTTGAGGGGGAGGAAAGGCTGTCTGCGTATTCCCTTACGGCATGGCGCAGCATCCCGCTCCCACCCTGTGGGCAGGGAGAGCCTCTGTCCCTGGGCTCTCTCCCAGCTGTTGTTATTTTTGTCGTCTCCTTCTCCTCTGCTCCTCCCTCTGGGGTGCTGGGAGCCGCGGGCAGGCGCAGGGGCTGACAGGCGCTGCTCCCAGAGGTAGGTGGAACTGGAGAGGGTGTC
This sequence comes from Tricholaema leucomelas, assembly GCA_013400475.1. Classification (NCBI taxonomy): domain Eukaryota; kingdom Metazoa; phylum Chordata; class Aves; order Piciformes; family Lybiidae; genus Tricholaema lacrymosa; species Tricholaema leucomelas. The sequence continues at coordinate 309,317 of WAAF01019521.1, forward strand.
GTGGCAGGGGGTGCTTTCCCAGCTGCTCGGCTCGCAGGCTGCGCTGGGCATCTTGCCCGAGCACAGCACCCGTTCTTGTTTGGACTGAGGCTGCTCGCTCCCAGGCACCCTCTCTCTGTCTTCCTTGGGGCCTGCTCTACAGAGAGCCGAGGAGGCTGGGCAGAGCCAGCGGCGCTGCTCTGTCGGGTGGTGAGTCAAGCGCCGAGATCCTGCAGGGCTGCCGAGAGCCGCTCCAAGCGTGGCTGGCCTCGCCAGGGCAGGCAGGCAGGCAGGGGGACCTGAGCCAGCTCCCAGCCTTCACAGACCAGGAACTGTGCTCCTCCCTGACTCAAAGCCGGGCAGTTACTTAAAGTGACAGTGAGAATTTTGCCTTTCTGCACTTCTTCCTGCTCTCAGGACATCTTTTTCAGCTTTTCCTTGGCTAGAAGTGCCTTCTTACTTTCTAAGAGAGTCAAAACCCTGTTCAAATGGTCCCAAAGAAGCTGCACACATGAGGTTTTGTAGAACATGAAATCACCTAGTTCCACTCTCAGTCAAATATGGGTCTGTGAGGCTGTTTTCTGTGCAGAGGTTCTGCTTGCAAAGAGGATTTTCCTCCCTCCAGTTTGAGAAATCTCTCAGCCTTTTGAACACCACTGCAGCAGGACTAGAAAATTCCCTTGTGTTTTTACTGCTCAGAGTAGGAAAACCTCACCCTGGGGGCAAAAAATGCACTTTCTTTTTTTTTCCTCACCAAATCTTTGGTCTTTAACTCTTTAAATTCTTAGGGTGACAAAGCTGGTGAGGGGCCTGGAACGCAAGCCCTATGAGGAGAGGCTGAGGGAGCTGGGGGTGTGCAGCTTGCGGAAGAGGAGGCTCAGGGCAGAGCTCATTGCTGTCTACAACTACCTGAAGGGGAGGCTGTAGCCAGCTGGGGTTGGGCTCTTCTGCCAGGCAACCAGCAATAGAACAAGGGGACACAGCCTCAAGTTGTGCCAGGGGAGGTCTAGGCTGGCTGTTAGGAGGAAGTTGTTGTCAGAGAGAGTGATTGGCATTGGAATGGGCTGCCCAGGGAGGTGGTGGAGTTGCTGTCCCTGGAGGTGTTGAAGCAAAGGCTGGCTGGGGCACTTAGTGCCATGGTCTGGTTGATTGGTTAGGGCTGTGTGCTAGGTTGGCACTTAGTGCTATGGTCTGGTTGATTGGCTAAGGCTGGGTGCTAGGTTGACACTTAGTGCCATGGTCTGGTTGATTGGCTAGGGCTGGGTGCTAGGGTGGACTGGATGAGCTTGGAGGTCTCTTCCAACCTGCTTGATTCTGTGAAAAGTGTCACACAGCTTGACTGAAAAGCAAAAATACCACACACCAAGCTGTGCCAAACAGTTGGCCAACAGATTTGCCTCAGCTTTGTGTTACAGTTCAACATTTGGTGATATCTCATGTTTCTCCTCTGTGATTCAGTTTCATTTGTTTGATATCACAGAACCTTAGAGGTTGTGTGTGCCCAACAACAGCAATGGCAGCTTTGGCAACATCCCTGAATTCTTCTTTTCTCACCCCAGTCACAGAACTTTAGAGGTTGGAAGGGGCCTTCAGAGATCATCAAGTCCAACCTCCCTTCTAAGCCAGGATCACCCAGGGTAGCCCACACAGGAATGCATCCAGGGGGGGTTTGAAAGTTTCCAGAGAAAGGAGACTCCATAGCCCACCCTGGGCAGCCTGTTCCAGGGCTCTGTCACCCTCACTGTGAAGAAGTTTCTCCTCATGTTAAGGTGGAACATTCTGTGTTCCAGTTTGTAGCTTTTGCTCCTTGTCTTAGTGCTGTGCACCACCAAAGAGATTGGTCCCCTCTACTTGCCACCCACTCCTCAGGTATTGATAGACGTTGATCAGTTCTCCCCTCAGTCTTATCTTCTCCAGACTGAACAGCCCCAGATCTCTCGGTGTCAGCCCCAGGTTTCTCAGTCTCAGTTTGTTAAGTAAATCCTAATATGATGGTGTCTTTTTGTTTGTGTGTGTGTGTGTTCTGACCCAGGGACCTTTGAAAAAGAACAGCTGGTTTGGAAGCTTTCCCCCTATTTAAAGCTGGTTGAATGGGCAGAATGCCTGCTCCAGAGCTGTGGAACTGCATCCCAGAAGAAATCCTCATCCAGATTTTCCACTATCTTCCTCTTCGAGACAGACACACAGTCTTCTTTGTGTGCAGACAGTGGGCTGCAGCTGTTTCTTCTAGCTCTGTCTGGCATTTCACAGAGATCAGGTAAGAGGAGAGGTCTTCTGATTGTCCGATCATCTCTGCAGGCATCATAGAATCATTGAATTGTCAGGGCTGGAAGGGACCTCAAAGATCATCCAGTTCCAACTCCACCTGCCACGGGCACGGACACCTGGCACTACATCAGGCTGCTCAGAGCCATGTCCAGTCTGGCCTTAAAGACCTCCAAGGATGAGGCTTCCACCACCTCCCTGGGCAACCTGTGCCAGTCTCTTACCACTCTCATGCTGAAGAACTTCTTCCTAACATCCAATCTGAATCTACCCACTTCTAGTTTTGCTCCATTCCCCCCAGTCCTATCACTACCCAACACCCTAAAAAGTCCCTCTCCAGTTTTCTTGTAGCCCACTTCAGACACTGGGAGGCCACAATAAGGTCTCCTTGGAGCCTACTCTTCTCCAGATTGAGCAGCCCCAACTGTTCTATCAGCCCACAGCAGAGCAGCTCCAGCCCTCTGATCATCACACTCCAGCCCCTCCAGATCTTTCCTGTCACAGGCCCCAGAACTGAGCACAGTGCTCCAGGTTGGGTCTCACCAGAGAGGCAGAGGGGCAGAATCTCCTCCCTTGCCCTTCTGCCCACACTGCTCTTGCTGCAGCCCAGGCTCTGCTTGGCTCTCTGGGCTGCCAGTGCACACTGCTGGCTCACAGTGAGCTTCTCATCCACCAGCACCCCCAAGTCCCTCTCCCCAGGGTTGCTCTCTAGCCAGCCACTGCCCAGATCATGAGATCCTTGTTTTCAGCCTGTCTGACACATAACACCTCTCTACTCTTTGAAAATGGCAAGAGGTACTACCTAGTCAGCTTCATGACCCTCCTGTGATGGGTCTTTCTGGGAGCTGATCTTGCCTTGCGAATCACAATCACGGAGTGGCAGAAGTTGGAAGAGATGCTCCAGAGATCATCTAGTCTTGCTTCCCTGCCCATGCAGTTTCACCTGGGGCAGGTGTGAAGGTCCAGAGAACAGAGATTAACAATAGAGAGATTTCCATGTTGTGAAATTAAGGCGCAGTGAGACCTTTGATCACCACAGAACTATTTATTGAAGGATAAAGTTGAACAAAACAGAGGGAGAGAGAGAAGGGGAGGGGGGGAGGGAGAGATAGAGGGAACAACAGAGAAAAAGAGAAGAAGCTGGGAAGGAAAAGAGCAGAGATTATATTGCCATCAGCCATGGATTGGGGGGGGGGGATGGGGAGAGAGAGAGGGAGATGTGTGTGTGGCCCATGGAGGTGCACACGGGTGAAGGTCCACACATTGGCAGGCACTGCTGATGTCTCTTTATACAGTTGTTTAGATGGGTGTCCAGGTGCAGCTCCCCAGGAAATCTTCTTGTGTATTCATGCATTTGCAGGGGTCCAGCAGCAGCACCAGGGAGGGCCTCCCTCCCATCTCTGCGCTGCTTACCTGTCCATAGCCCCAATACACATAAACCTTTCCTCTTCAGGGTAGCTGATATAAGATGTGCACATCCTGGGCATTCAAGCCAGGCTGAGTCTGGGAAGTTGCTGTATCTCTGTTGATTTGCATCCCTGAGCTTTCGGGCAGGAACCTGTGCTGAGTCCAGAAAGGTAACAAAGGCAGTCTTTGTTGATTAACAAGGCAGCAGAGACCAAGGCAATCTTTACCTTTGTTGATGAACAAGGGATGGCCACACAGCAATGTGTCCAGGTGGGTTTTGAAAGTCTCCAAAGGGGACTCCACAACCTCTCTGGGCAGCCTGCTCCAGGGCTCCTGCACCCTCACAGTAAAGCTGTTTTTCCTCATGTTGAGGTGGAACTTCCTGGGTTCCAATTTGTATCTGTTACCGCTCATCCTATCACATGGCAGCAGTGAAGAGAAACCGTCCCCATCTTCTTGATGCTGACCTTAAAGGGATCGGATCAGATCCCCTCTCAGCCTTCTCTTCTTGATGTGAATGAGGGCAGAGGGGCTCTTCAGAGGGATTTGGATAGGCTAGACCAATGGGACAACATTAATGGGATGAGTTTCAACAAGGACAAATGGCAGGTCCTGCACTTGGGTCACAATAACCCCAAACAATACTACAGGCTCGGGGCAGTGTGGCTGGAAAGCTGCTGTCAGAAAGGGACTTGGGGGTTGTAATAGACAGGCAGCTGAATAGGAGCCAGCAGTGTGCCCAGGCAGCCAAGAAAGCCAATGGCATCCTGGCTTGTATTAAAAATGCTGTGGCTAGCAGGAGTAGGGAGGTGATTGTCCTCTTGGGCTTAGCTTCAATGAGGCCACACCTCGAGGGCTGTGTTCAACTTTGGGCTCTGCAATGCAAGAGAAATGTGGAGATGCTGGAGCCAGTGCAGAGGAGGGCAGTGAAGCTGGTGAAGGGGCTAGAGAAGAAACCTTGTGAGGAGTGACTGAGGGAGCTGGGGATGGTTAGTTTAAGAAAGAAGAGGCTGAGGGGAGACCTCATTGCTATCTGCAGTTACCTGAAGGGACATTGTGGAGAGGCTACTGCTGGTCTCTTCTCACAGGTAGATGGAGACAGAACAAGGGGGAATGGCCTCAAGCTGAGACTGGGGAGGTTTGGATTGGACATTAGGAGAAAGTTTTTCATGGAGAGAGTGGTCAGGGACTGGAATGAGCTGCCTAGGGAGGTGGTGGAGTCGCCCACCCTGGATGTGTTTTAAGGGTTGTTTAGATGTGTTGCTTAGGGATATGGTTTAAGGTGAATCTTGTAGGGCTATAGGTTGGACTTGGTGATCCTGGGAGTCTTTTCCAACCTGGATGATTCTGTGATTCTCCAGGTTAAACATCCCCATGCCTTTCAGCCTTAGCCTGGGGTCTCTCAGCCTTCAGTGCTTGGCCCTGCAGTGACTCTCCAGGCATCAAGTGGAAAGTATCTGCTCTGTGCTCACCATTCACAGAGTCACAGAATGGTAGGGGTTGGAAGAGACCTCCAGAGATTATTGAGTCCAACCTCCCTGCCAAAGCAGGATTACCCAGGGTAGTTCACACAGAAATGCATTGAGGCAGGGTTTGGAAAGTCTCCAGAGAGGAAGACTCCCTAACCCCTCTGGGCACCCTGTTCCAGTGCTCTGTCACCCTCACTGTGAAGAAGTTTCTTGTCGTGTTGAGGGAAACCTTCTGTGCTCCAGTTTGTATCCATTGTTCCTTGTCTTATTGCTGTGCACCACCGAGAAGAGATTGGCCCCATCCACTTGACCCCCACCACTCAGGTATTGATAGACACTGATCAGATCCCCTCTCAGCCTTCTCTTCTCCAGACTAAACAGCCCCAGGGCTCTCAGTCTCTCTTCACAGTGACTAAGAGTTATTTTGCCCTTCCAGCTGCGATTCAGAGGATGAAGGAGGCACACTGCAGAGCCTGCTCCAGTTCCTCAGCCAAATCAAACACCTGAAGATTGCCTTTGACCAGTCCAAGGAGGCGAACCGGAGGAGCGTGATGCACATCTTGGATGCGCTGGCAAAACAGAACCACAGCCTGCAGCAGCTGTGTGTGGTGTGCCATGGGGAGAACCCCTACTTCTACTCTGGCCAGGACATCCTGCAGAGCATTGGGAAGCTGTGTGCCACTCCAAACCAGGGAGGCCTTCAGCACGTTGATTTTCGGAAGATGCCCTTCACTCTGGACGCTGAGCTGATCGAACTCTTGGCTGCCACCAACCCCAACCTGCAGAGCCTGTTCATCAACAACCACACCTTGGTATGCAACGTGCCGCCAGACGCCGTCAGGAAGGTTCTGAGAGCGTGCCCCAGGCTCTCAGCCTTGGGGGTTTACTATGCCAGCTTGTCTGACGACGTGTTCGAGGAGCTGCTGGAGCCCCACCGAGCGCCTTTCCGCCACCTGGATGTGTTCTGCGAGCGCCTGGGCAAGTACACCCCCGTCATCTCGGAACAGCGCTGGGCTGCCCTGACCCAAAAGCATCCTCAGCTCTCTGTAGACCTCGAGTTTGATCACACCATCCCTGCCTGCAAAATACCCCAGATCCTGAAGCCTAACATCCCCGTGAGCACGCTGCAGCTCAACACCCATAATTACATGGTCAGCCAGATCGGCTTCATCGCCTGCAGCTACAGCAGGACTTTAAAGAAGCTGACGCTGCAGACCACCTCCTCAGACGACTTAAATTCCTCCCTAGTGGATCTGGCCAGGCGGTGCAGAAACCTGCTGGAGATCCACTGCTACTGCGTGGTCAGCCAGGAGGTGGTGGAAGCGTTCCTCACGCACTGCCCCGCTCTCAAACAGTACACTTTGAAGGTCACCAAGGAGCAGCACCCCTGGAAACCAGTGTCAGTGATTCAGTGAGCAGCTCCTGCTGACCTCCTGGAGCAGTCGTGGGGAGCTGCAGAAGGAGAATGCTGCCAAATGCCCTCTGCACTTGCTGCCAACCTGCTGCCTCACCAGCCCTGGCTGTTGTGTGTGGTGCCTACCTGTTCTGCAGACGAAGCATTTACACTCCAGTGTGATAAGGGGCTCTACAGAGACACAGAACTGCCCTCTCTTTCTGCCTGTACCCACTCCCTCCTTTATGGAATGTGTAGGGCAGATCTCTTTTCCTTCTCTGTTGCTTTAGCTAACAGTCACAGAATCACAGGAACATGCAGGTTGGAGAAGACCCTCAAGATCACCAAGTCCAACCTGATCCTGAGTTTACCCTTTGCAGGTTTTTACTGAGGAACCTCAGAAAAAACTGATTTTCATTTTGCACTAAAAAAATTGCATCTCCAAGTCAAGCTCCTTGTGGCAGGTGCCCAGCAACTGTGTTAAGGTGCTCCCTTAACTGTCTAAAGCACACTGTCTGGATTCTCTGTGTTGCTGTTTTCATCACCCTATCCCCTCACTCAACACCCAAATCGTTTCTCTTCCATCAGATCTGTAGCCAAACCAGCTTAACAAATTTGTCTTTTGAGTACCTTGCCACTGATGTGCAGCTCTGAGATCTGACCAGCCCAGTGGAGAGCCACAAGGATGATTGGGGGACTTAAGCATCTGCCCTACGAAGAGAGACTGAGAGCCCTGGGGCTGTTTATCTGGAGAAGACTGAGAGGAGATCTCAATGTCTATAAACATCTGAGGGGTAGGGGTCAAGTGTCTGGGGCTGATCTCTGGTGGTGCACAGCAATAAGGCAATGAGCAGCGGATACAAACTGGAACACAGAAGGTTCCACCTCAACGTGAAGAGAAACTTCTTTACAGTGAAGGTGACAGAGCCCTGGAGCAGGCTGCCCAGAGAGGTTGTGGAGTCTCCTTCTCTGGAGACTTTCAGATCCCCCCTGGATGCATTCCTGTGTGAACAACCCTAGGGGATCCGGCCTTGGCACGTGGGTTGGACTCGATCATCTCTGGAGGTCCCTTCCAGCCTCTGAAGCTGTGCGATTCTGTGACTGGGGGAGAGAAGATTCCAAAAGGAGAATCGAGGGACGTCCCCAAAGCTGCCCTTGCTGCCAGCGGGCACGGCCCAGGCGGTGGCAGGCGGGTGGAGCGCGGTGGCGCGCTGGGCTGGCAGCAGAAGGCGGGCAGCAGCACGTGTTGCCTTTGCATGACGCTGCGCATTTATTCAGGGCTCGGCCGGCTCGGCTGCGGTGCACTTTCATTCTGTGCATTGTTCTCCGGGGCTGGTGATGCCATCCCATTGTGCTGAGTTTTTAAGAGCGTGAGCGGCGCTGCTGATGTGACTCCCTGGGAGCAGACTCTCCGCTGGCCCGGGGATAACATTGGGTGGTTGGCTCTCTGCGGCAGGCACCACGACAGCCATGGGGGTAGTGTAGCTGGGGCCCTGACAAAGCTATGCAGGATTCGCCCAGCTCTCTGGTGATGGATGGGTACTCCAGCAATGTGCCAGCCTTCCTGACCAAGCTCTGGACGCTGGTGGAAGATCCTGAAACCAACCATCTCATCTGCTGGAGTTCTGTAAGTACAGCCCACGTTGGGCTGGCACTGGGTGCCTGCCGAGCCAGGAAGGAGCTGGGTGTGAGGCCAAGCAGTGCATCCCACAGTTCCTGCCCTCTGCTTTCCAGCTGTTAGAAGAGGGAGAGAATTCGTTAGGGGCTGTCTGGATAGGCTTAGTATTATTTATCTGCAACAGTGTGGCTGCTTTTGGGAGTGCTTTGATGGCTCTGCTTGTACCATTCCCTTGAAGCTGCTTCAAAGGTGTCTAAAATTGACTCTTGTAGGTCTCCATCCTCTTGAGGAGGGAGTGAGGGGTTCATCTTGCTTCATTCTGCAGCTGCCTGGCACCCTCACTCACAGTTTGGAAGAGCTTTACTCGATGTCTCAATGAGGGGGTGGTGATGCTGCTGTGTGTGCTGCCTGCACAGCTTCACAGGGAGAGGTTGCTTTGCTTTGGCTTCTTGTTTGTCACTGGGCAATTAATAAGCTCAGACTGAGAGACTTTGGGATGTTCAGCCTGGAGAAGAGAAGGCTCCAGGGAGATCCTCTGGTGGCCTTTCAGTACTTAAAGAAGCCAGTAAGAACACAAGGGCCAGACTTCTGAGCAGGGCCTGTCGTGACGGGGCAAGGAGTGATGGTTTGAACTGAAAGAGAGAGATTCAGAGTGGAGAGAAGGAAGAAATGTTTGACACTGAAGGTGGTGAGAGCCTGGCCCAGGTTGCCCAGAGAGTTGGGAGATTGCCTCATCCCTGGAATCGCCCCAGGTCAGGTTGTTTGTGGCTCTGAACAACCTGCTCTAGTTGCAGATGTCCCTGCTGGGGATTTGGATCTATATGACCTTTAAATACCTCTTCCAACCCGTTCTGTGATTCTATGCTAAGTCGATTCAGAGAATAAAATTCATCTGTCCCGCTCACACAGCATTTTGGTACTGCTTGGTGCTCTGCTGCAAAGAACGTGGCTTGCCTTGAGCTAAATCAAGAATCCACAACAAAAACAGATTTAAAGGGGAGGGGGGGAAGAAGTCTAAAGCAGTCTTTCTGTCCTGTGGTTGTGTCCAGCAGAGTTTTCCCTGCAAACCAGAAGTGGGATTTGAGCTGTCCAAGGCAATGGCTGCTTTCTGCTCTCAGTATCACATGGCCATACCTGAGCACCACCAGGGTTGGATGTTGTGTGTTTGGAACAAGGAATTCCAGCCTAGGAAGGATTCTGTCACATGTATAAATGGTTCCACTCTCTCTTCCAACTACAGGATTGTCATTTTTGACTGCCCATCATGACCACAACCATGCTCTGCTTTCCTGCAGCCTAATAGGGGCTACAGCTTCATTCTAGGGAGGTTTCAGTAAGGCTTTTAGATGTCCAAATGTCCCTGTAGAGTGTTCCTACATTTCCCATCTTCCTCCTCTTCTAGCCATCAGTGTTGTCCCATTAGGATGCTTCTTAGCATGAAGGAGAGGAGAGGCATAGGAAGCTTGGTAGTGGTTTCTATGCAGACTAAAGGCTGTTGTAAGGGGGAGAGGACAGTTCTGCTGTCTGTGCCTGTGGCACGCTGGCCAAGATGTACTTCAGTGAAATTCTGAAATGGAAGATGCAGTTAGGAAGAAGTCCTTAGGAAATTCCTGCAGTAGCTCACCTGAGAAGAGCACAGGGGGTGCTCTGGTCTGTCAAAACTAGAGAAGCATCTGCCCAGACTGGCAGGCTACAGAGTGACTTTGCTTTGGGCAGAGAAGTGTCTCCCAGCTTGTGCTCCTGCAAAGACACCAAGGTGCTGTGTAACAACAAGCTGGCACAGGCACTGTTCACCAGGGAACACATAGGAGCCCCAGCACCTCTTATCTCTACACCTTTCAGGTGCTGCTGCTCCTGGGAATATGGCAGCCCTGGGCTCAAAGGAATGTCTTCTCAAGGGAGGAGTTGGTCAGGTCCACAAATCCCTTCTATTTGTGGTTTTACATCAGCTTGAGGGCACACAGCTGGGTTGCAGAAAGTGAGTGGACAAAAGCACAGGGGGAAAGCAGGACAAACCTGTCCCCAGAGCAGCCTCTGCAGTGCTGGGAAGCCCTGATCCCTGCTGGCACGTCTGCAAGCTCAGTCTGTGAGGATGATTTCAGCATAGGGGTTGTTAGTGTATCTCCTAAAGCACCTGACCAGGCTTTGCTGCTGCTTCATGAGGTAGAGAACAAGAGAAAAGACCTGGCGATGGTCTGAGGCCAGCACTCAAATTCAGCCTGTGCAGCGATGACCAAGCAGCTGGCCCGGAGTCATCTGCCATGGGCATGCAGGTTCAGCTGTGAGGGCTGGCAAATGAGCCTGAGCACAGAGGGAGCTGGCACACTGCACTGGGAGATGGCAGTGGGGAGGGCAGCAGGGTTCACCAGCTGGCTGGTCTCAGGTGATTGTGGGCAGGCTACAGGCGCACACTGGCACCTCTTTAGGTGCTGAGCTTTCTTGTGGTCCCAGTTACACTCCCTGGTTTAGAAACTTCCAGGCAGCCCTGGGAGCACTCATGCAGCTGTGGCCCCTGCTATGGGTGCACAGTGAGACCCACACGGCGCCAGGAGGCTCCTGCTGCACACAGAGCCTGCGTCCTCCTCTGTCACACTGCTTGGCTGCCATAATGACGCTGGGCACAGCAGCAGGGTGGTTGGCCTTGCTGGTCCCAAGCACCTCCCTGCAACAGCATGCAGACCCTGCTGTCTTTAGCTGGCTGGTGCTTGGAACTCAGTCCTTAATCCTTAATGTGTGCTAACATCTTTGTTTTGACACAGGGCTCTGCGTCTTGCCTGTCCCACCATAAAGCTACAAAGAGCTTAGGCTGCACAGTTGGGTGGTTCCCCAGGTAGCCCTGTCATAGATGTACAGAATGGTTTGGTTGGAAAGGATCTTAAAGACCAGCTAGTCCTGACCCCCCTACCATGGGCAGGGACACCTCTCACTAGCCTGAGGCCTCGTCCAACCTGGCCTAGAGCACCTGCAGGGAGGGGGCAGCCACAACCTCCCTGGGCAGCCTGTGCCAGTGTCTCACCATTCTTACTTTAAAGAATTTCTTCCTGGTGTCCAGTCTAAGTCTGCCCTCAAGCTTCAGTTCTTTCCCTCTCATCCTATCGCTCAAGCCCTTGTAAAAAGTCCCTTCCCAGCTTTCTTGCAGCCTGCTGGAGGTACAGGAGCTTTGCAGGTCTTCCTCTGGAAGCAGAGCCCATGTGAGCCCCTGGAAGATGACTCTTCCCAGCAAGTCTACAGAAATGCCACATGTCCCTCAGCCTCCATGTCTGAAATCGTGGCTCTTCATTCTTCCAAACTCCCAGAGCAGAGGTGGGATTTGAGGTGGTCACTGTGTCCTGGAGCCACTGCTCTGCTGAGAGCAGAGATCTAGAAAAGGTTGATTACAGATGGGGATGAGTTGCTTGTTGTTCTGTCCCCTACAGAGATCCTGGGGACTGCTGCTTGCAGGAAGTTTCAAAGCAGCTGCAGTCCCTTGTGCCTCCCAAGTCCTCCCTGGAGCAGTTAGCCATCATCTGGTGGAAGGGCAGGCAGGGGAAGCACACAGCCTGCAGTGTTTCTGACTCTGCCAGTGACCCCAGGCAGCTTGCCTTAGAATGGTAGGGGTTGGAAGGGACCTCCAGAGAGCACAGGATCAGTGGTTTGGGCTGGAAGGGACCTCCAAAGGTCATCTAGTCCAACCCTCTCTGCAGCTGGCAGGGGTATCCTCAACTAGATCAGGTTGCCCAGAGCCCTGCCAAGCCTCACCTTGAATATCTCCAGGCATGGGGCTCAATCACCTCTCTGGGCAACCTGTTCCATTGAGTCCAGCCCCCTTGCCAAATGAGGATCGTCCAGGGCAGCTCACACAGGAGCGCATCCAGATGGGACTTGAAAGTCTCCAGAGCAGAGAGCTCCACCACCTGTCTTGGCAGCCTGCTCCAGTGGCTTGTTTTGCAGCCTCAGCTGCTGGCCACACAAGCTCAGGACAGATGTTGTCTCTGCTCTGGTTGCTGGGGCTGTGGACGGTGACTGTTAGTATCTTGCAGTTGTCCTTCTGACTTGTTGTTCTCTCAGAAACAGGCAAAAGGAGGTGTGTGGAGGTTATGGTGTCTCCAGGGCTGATTTGCTGTCTTGTCTTGCTGTGTTTCTTGTGCCATGTCTCTATGTAGCACTCTCTCCAGGACTGCTGAGCTGTGGAGCAGATGGGTCAGAGCTAGACTGACACGAGCACATCAAGGGGTGGTAATGGCAATTTCCACTTCCCAGCATCTCCTTCAGACACCAGAGCCTTTCTGTGAGGTCCATGCAGGGGTGGCCAATCATTAGCTATTTACATGTAAGTCTGTAGCTTCTCTCTCACATTCAAGGCTCTGAAGTAAGCAGTGGCAAAGCTTAGGAAAGGATCAAAGCTGCTGTCACAGAGGACTGACTGTAGTACATCCAACAGTGAAGGATCAGCTTCAGAGTGACAGGAGGGCACAACATCTCCCACTGCAGGACTCAAGGACCTCTGCCTGGGCACCTCTCGTGCTCAAGGACACTCAACCTTACACAGAGGACAGGGAGGGGGTGGGAAGAGACCTCCAGAGATTATCAAGTCCAACCCCCCTGCTAACCAGGTTCGCCTAGGTCAGGTCACACAGGAATGCATTCAGGCAGGTTTTGGAGGTCTCCAGAGAGGGAGACTCCATCACCTCTAGGTAGCCTGTTAGAGTGCTTCATCATCTTCAAACCAGAGAGGCTTCTCCTTGAGATGAGGTGAAACCTCCTGTGCTGTAGGTTGTACCCTTTGCCCGTTGTCCTATCGTTGCCCACTACTGAAAAGTGGCCAGCCCCCTCCTCATGACCTCCACCAATGATCAGCATTGCTAAGATCCCCTCTCAGTCTGCTCTTCTCCAGGCTAAAGAGCCCCAGCCACAGACCTCCAGCCAGACCCTACACTGATGATCTCTGTGCTCTGTTATTTGACCAGTTCCCAACCTACCTCCCTGCTCACTCATCTAACCCACACTTCCTAAGCTTACCTATGAGGGTGTTAAGGGAGACAGTGTCAAAGGCACCTCAAGGTAGACAGCATCCACTGCTCTCCCCTCGAACCAGCGGGTCACACCAGCAGAGAAGGCATAGCCTGGGCAAGCATGATTTCCCCTTCAGGAACCCATGCTGACTATTCCCAGTAATCCTCTTTTCCACCACGTGCTCTAGAATGAGCTGTTCCATCAGCTCCCCAGGACTGGACTGAGGCTGACTGGCCAGACTGGAGTTTTTCTGGGTCCTCCTTGCCCTTTCTGAAGACTGGAGTGGTACTGGCACTCCTCCATCCTTCAGGCACCTGCCTTCTTCTCCATGTCCCTTCAAAGATGATGGAGAGTGGCTCGGCACTAACCTTGGTCAGCTCCTTCTGCACGTGTGGGTGCACCCCATCAGTGCCCATGGGTTTGTGGGTATCCAGCTTGTCTAGGTGGTCTCTATAGCCCGGTTCTCCTTGACTAATGGAGAGTCTTCCTTCCCCCAGGCTTCCTTTCTTGCCTGCAAGGACTGAAGGCCACTCTTAGCAGTGAAGACTGGAGCAAAGAAGGCATTCAGTAACTCCACCTTCTCTGCTTCCTCTGTCACCAGGTCACCCAGCTTGCTCAGCAGCAGGCCCATGTTTTGCCTGGTGTTCAAGTCCATCAGCAGGAAAAGGAAGCCCTTCTTGTAATTTCTTACTTCCTTTGCCAGGTGTAATCCTAAGAGGGCCTTAACTTCCCTCATAGCATCCCTGTATACCCTGGCAGTGTTCCTGTACTCCCCACAAGGGGCCAGTCCCTTTATCTACGTATTGTGAACCTCCTCCTTCTGTTTGACTTTTCCAGGAAGCTCCTTGCTCATCCATGCAGGTCTCCTACCTGCCCTGCTTAATTCCTTAGTCATGGGAACAAGCTTGGTCTTGAGCTTGGAGGAGATGGTGCTTGAATATTAACCATCTCTCCTTGCCCACCCCCCTCCACTTTCTAGAGCTCAAACCCATGGGATTCCTCCAAGAGGGTCTCTGAGGAGGTCCAAGCTGTCACCTCTAAAGCCCAAGTTGCAATCCTACTTATTACCCTGATACTTCTTTGCATGGTTCTGACCTCCACCATCTCATGGGCACTGCAGCCAAGGCTGCCTCCAGTATTCACATCCCTAACCAGACCTTTTTTGTTAGCACAAGGTCCAGCAGCACTCCTCTCCTCCTAGGGTCCCCCTGGCTGCCCAGCCTATTCTCTGTGCTTCTGGTGCTTCTGGTTGCCCACTCTGCCTGGGGAGCTGCTCTTGTACAAGAGGGTGTTGGCTGCCATCACCCTTCTCACCCATGCAGAGTCAGAGCTGCCCCTTGCAGGAGCTCACACTTTAGGACAGGGGACACCCTCCCCCCAACACCTCCCTCCTCTGTGCTTTTGCCTTCACCCTTCTGCCGTGGTTTTGTGCTTTAGGAAGGTTCCTGTGCAACGATCCTCCACTCTGGAGCCCTTTGCCTCGGTGGCTTCCTCAGTGACTGTCCCTGTCCCCTCTGCAGAATGGCACCAGCTTCCATGTGTTCGACCAAGGACGCTTCGCCAAGGAGGTGCTGCCCAAGTACTTCAAGCACAACAACATGGCCAGCTTCGTCCGGCAGCTCAACATGTGTAAGCTCAGCCTCCACATCCTGCAGGCACGAGGGAGCCTCGGAATGGAGGGAGGAGGACACACACACAGCAGCAGACAGCAAAGAGAGCTGTGGCCACAGCAGCTGAGCTCTCGCACACACACGTCACTGTGGCACCATCCGTTTTGCTGAACAGGACCTGCCTCTCTGATGCCAGGGGAGCAGTTTCTTTGTATGGACCTTACAGCTCAGCATGGAGCTTGTTAGATGTGCTCTAAGAGTCTTCAGCTGCCAGCTTTTGAGCTTCTCTTTTGAGGGCGGCAGGCCCGGAGCTGAGCCGTTTCCCAGCCTTGTGGCTGGGCTGATGATGGACAGTTCTCCCTGCAAGCCTTGCCTGGCTGATTGCACATTGTCATCCCTTATCAGAGGTTCTGGGCCACATCTAGACCATGACTGTGCTAAATAGAGTTCTTTATTGATGCTTCTGGGAAGGTTTTTAATGACTAATTCACAGAGTTCCTCAGTGAAGTTTTAACTTTGCTGTACAGCAGCCCTGTTGTGATTTTTAGGCCACTCTGTAATCTGCTTTGGTAACCTTTCTAGGATGTCAGAGAAGTACCCAAAGCAGAGTCCCAAAAGCTCAGGGGACCCTTTTATTTAAAAATGAGACCTGATGCTGGTCTGTGCCTTTGAATAACCTTCCCCTGCACCCCTGTGGCTTGCAGATCAAAGCAGGGATTTTGGAAAGGCAGGTGTTTCAGCTCCTGGCAGCCAGACTGGCATGGCCAAGGCATTGCTGGCAAGACTTTCACAGTGTGGGCAAGTGGCAGAGGGGGCCAGCAGGATGCACAGAGCTCTCTGCTGCTGGGTTCCTTGTAGATATGGCCCCAAAGCAGGCCTAGCCATGCCTTGAGCACTAGAGCAGCTCTAAGGGCAGGGTGAGCCAACAGAAATGTCCTCAAAAGTGATGGGATGGAAGCAAGGAGCAGGGCCGAGGTCTGTCAGCCCTTCACCCACATCTCCTCCATGCAGATGGCTTCAGGAAGGTGGTGAACATCGAGCAAGGGGGTCTGGTGAAGCCTGAGCGGGATGACACTGAGTTCCAGCACCTCTGCTTCCTGCAGGGCCACGAGCACCTCCTGGAGCACATCAAGAGGAAGGTGAGAGGGAGCTCTTTGCTCTCTTTTGTTTCTTTGGCTCTTGCAGTCATAACCTGAGGACAGTTCAGAGCCTGGCGTGCATTGTCTGTCCTAATACTTCAGCACATCAGAGCCTGGCTGGTGGAAGTTCTGCACCTGAGCCACAGCAGTGGTGGCTCATGACAATTCTCATGTTGGTAACATCTGCCTCTGATTTTTCTTCCTCAGGTGTCAGTAGTGAAAAGTGAGGAGACCAAGATGCGCCAGGAGGACCTCAGCAGGCTGCTGTATGAGGTACAGATCCTGAGAAGTCAACAGGAGAACATGGAGTGTCAAGTGCAGGACATGAAGCAGTGAGTTGAATCCTCCTTCTGCTTCTTATAAGCCTTTGCTTCTCCAGAGTTGTTGCTCCTGGGCAATGCTGGAAAGAAGGAGGCTTGCACAGCTCCCTCCCAGCTCTCTCTGTCCACTGCCAAAGCTTAAGACTGGCCTAAAATCTATGAGAACACAAGAACTGCTGTGCTGTTTAAGCCCAGGGACCCATCTCTCTGAAGACTCTGTCTTCTGTCGAGCCCAAAATGGTTGTACAAGAGCAAACCAAGCAGATGTGATGCTCCTTGCTGCCTGACCTGCAGATGTCTGAGTCATGGTCGCTAGGAAATCGGTACATGGCTGCAGTCAGATTAATCAGTGGAGGTGGAGGGAGTTTTATTTGCCTCCAGATTTTCAATCCTCACAGAGGTCTTTGTTTAGAAAGTACCTCAATAATCAAAAAGACCCCAGACTCTTCTTTTCTTAATGAAAGCTGATGTTCATACCTCACTAGATGAAACTGGGCATCCTGGGCCTTGAGAGAGAACCATCTGCTGTGAAACCTCCTTCCAGCCCAGCTCTTCACCTGAAGGGGATACACATTTGTATCCTACCTCTGTTTTTAATCACTCCCACACTCAGCACACACATAAAATGGCCTCATAAACCCCAGATGCAGTGCCAAAGAAAGAGTTTCTAGGCTTGCATTTCCTTTAACTTTGAAGGAATTCCAGTACTGATGACTTGGCCTTGCTTTTAGGTTATTCTCCCTCTCAGTTTGCTTGCTTCCTGCCTCCACCTGGCCAAAGGCAAAATGGCATTCAGCTGATTAAAAGAATTCAAGTCCTATAAAGTAAGACAGGCTGAAAGCCTGTCAGGAAGTTGGCTAGTGAAGAGCTGAGGACATCACTCCAGGACAAGGAAAGCTGCTTTGCTGAAGGCACTGTCAGTGCCAGGGCAGAAAGTTTGCTGCAGAGATTCTCACTGTACAAGCCACCCTGCTAGGGCAACTACAGTGCTCTTTTGGAGCTCTGGAACTTATCTCCCCAGCTCTAGCACCAATCCAGGCTAGAAAGACTGAAAAGCAAAAGGGTTTACAAACCTATGTGACAGGTTTTGCTGGCCTGTCGGTTTTGGCAGCTCTCTGAACTCCTGAGGCACATCAGCTGGCAAAACCGTTTATGGTGTGGGCTCGGCTAGCGCCCAGCTTTGGAGGCAGCACAGTAAGTAAGCTGCATCTCCCCATCCCACTTCCTGGGGCTGGCAGCTCAGAGAAGCCTCTGAACAACTCCGTTGTGCACTGCATTTGCAGACAGACGTTAAAGATGCTCTCTGCACTTGCAAGCTGGCCACGGGTCTGTGCTGGGTGAAAGCAGTGACTTGCACTAAGAAAATCACTGTGGTCTTTGTGGTTCAAGGCTGTCAGGCACAGCAGCAGCAGTCCTTTGCCTGCTCCACTCCCAAACATGCCTACCACCAGGTGTGTGAGGTTTTCAGCAGGCAGAATACATCCAGAGGGTGGATCTCTTGGTCTTTGTGGGTGCTGGGGGCAGTGGGGAGACAGTTTACAGAGGCTGAGCTTTCTTG
The DNA here is from genome assembly GCA_013400475.1 of Tricholaema leucomelas. NCBI lineage: Eukaryota > Metazoa > Chordata > Aves > Piciformes > Lybiidae > Tricholaema lacrymosa > Tricholaema leucomelas. Next base: position 327,067 of record WAAF01019521.1, read on the forward strand.
GCTCCTGCACCAGAAACAGTCTTGGTGACTGTGATGGGTTGCCCAGGGAGGTGATTGAAGCCCCATCCCTGGAGGTGTTTAAGGCCAGGCTGGATGAGGCTGTGGCCAGCCTGATCTAGGGTAAGGTGTCCCTGCCCATGGCTGGAGGGTTGGAACTAGATGATTCTTGTGGTCCCTTTCAACTCTGACTGATTCTATGATTCGAGGGAGATGGTAGAAGCAGTGAGGCTGGCTAGGGCTCTGAGCAACCTGATCTAGTGTGCAGTATCTCTGCCCACAGCAGGGGGGTTGGAACTAGATGATCCTTGAGGTCTCTTCCAACCCTGACAATTCTGTGAAAGCAAGCCTGAAGTGAGCACATCTCAGCTGTCCCCCTGGCTTCCAGCTCACCAGCAGCCTCCTGCCTTCCAGTCAGCTCCAGTGTTTGCAGTGTTCTCCCGCTTCCCGGCTGACAGCCATCCCTAAGTCATGCTAATTAAGGGAGGGACTGGAATGCTTTAAAACAGCACTCTTCTGCTGCGGGTCCCTCACAGTCACAGGTTGTTCTATCACTGTTTAGAAAGAAGTTCTTCACCATGAGGGTGGTGAGACCCTGGAATGGGTTGCCCAGGGAGATGGTCAAAGCCCCATCTCTAGAGGTGTTTAAGGCTAGGATGGAGAAGCCTCTAGACAGCCTGATTTAGTGTGAGGTGTCCCTGCCCACAGCAGGGGGGTTGGAACTGGATGATCCTTGTGGTCCCTTCCAACCCTGACTGATTCTGAGTCTATGATTCTATGACTCAAATCACTCAAAAGTCACAAATTGCTGAAATGCTAAGTTTGTCCCAAATGTTTGGTGAGAACTAAAAACTCATGTCCCCTTGTTACCCTCCCCTGTAAATGCTGCCTTCTCTCAAGGTGTTTTCCCTCTGTGCTTTGGTCTGTGTTTGTTTTGAGGTCAAGGAAAATAAAAAGGCAAGGAAAAGAATTTCAACCCCATTTGGGGCACTTGAGAAGAGCAAAGCACTGCAAGAGCCCCAGAGTGGGACAGGCTTTGCAGACGTGTGCCTGCTGTGCCTCATGGCTTCTGTTTCCCTTGCAGACAAAATGAAGTGCTCTGGAGGGAAGTCGTTTCTCTCCGGCAGAACCACTCACAGCAACAAAAAGTGATCAACAAGGTAGTGTGGTCATGGCAACTCCAAACTCACTTATGCTTGATGGTGTGTGTCCTCCTCTGGCTGCTTTCCTCCTGCCATAACCTTCTCTGTGCCCTATCGTGATGTCTTTATTGTCCTTCTCTTTTAAACTGTGATGCTCTTGCATGTCCTGTGGGAAGTGGTTGGATATTAGGGCAACTTTCTTCTCCAAAAGTGTTGTCAAGCCCTGGAACCTGCTGCCCAGGAAAGGGGTAGAGTCACAATGCCTGGAGGGGTTTAAAAGCCACATAGTTGTGTCAAGGGACTTGTTGTAGTGGTGAACTTGACAGTGCAGGAGAGAGTTTTCCTTTCCTGTCAGTTGTTGCTGTGATGTCAGAAACCACTTCTCTGTCCAAGTCCTGCACAAGAGAGCAGAACTCTCACCCACTGCCTTGTTGTGGCTCCTGGTTTTACTGGTGCCTTGGGGCCCTCCTTAATGATTTCTCCCCCCTTAGTGCAAGAGAGGAGCAGTGAAGCTGCAAGGCAGCAGAACTGGTTGGCCATTCCCCCAGCTGAGACCTCCAGCAACCAGCACATGATCTCCAGTGCCACTGATACAGCTGAGCAATCTTAGACTGAAGGAGCACTGCAGAGCTCCCCCCCCTCTTTAAAATGTGGTGCAGTAGCACTAGCAAAAGCCTCTCGGGTGACTCCCAGGTGGCGCTGACGTGTCTGAGCACGTCACATTTCCCACGTTCTGACCCTCCCGTGGCATCAGGGAGTCACTGGACTGGATGGAAATGCATGAGGCTATCAAACCGTCCTCTAGCTCCAGGGCTGCACCAGCCACACCGCTCATTGTAGAGGCATTTGGGCAGCCCTGGTTTGTGTTGAGCAGTGAGTAAGAGACAGCTGTGACAGATAATAATAATATAATAATGCTCTCTTTGTTTGGAGGTCAAAGCAGAGCATTAGGCTCAAGCTGACCTGGGAATACGTTGCTAAGTGATTCCTCTCCAAAGCCATTCTGCTTCCTCCTAGTGTCTTGTTATATCACCACTGAACTTCAACAGGGTTGAAAAAGTCGAGTTGAAAGAGCTAAGGCTCCCATCCAGTGGTGTGAGTCTCTGGCCTCTTTCACTTGCAAAGCCTTCATCAGACTTCACAGAGCCTCTCGCAAAGGTCTCTGAAGACCTTAACAGAGGCCCAGCCTAACTGCAGTCCTGGGAGGATTTGCTTGTGAACCCCACAGGCAGATTCCCAAGTCTGATGGAGTTTGGCAGGCAGAGAACCGGGGAGAGAAAGCATTGGGCACAGGCAGCTGGCAGCCCGCACACAGAGCAGGCACCCGGCTGGAGGCCATTCAGGTTCTCAGAGAGCTTTAGTGCCGTTTCAGCCCCCGATGCCTCTTGGACTTTGGCTCCCCCAGTTCCTGGCTGCTGCCAGCTTTGGGGCGGTGTTGGGAGGGAGGAATGCGTGAGGTGAGAAGGGCTGGGAGGGCAGGGAGTGCTGAATCACTCTGCTGATGAAGGCTGGATTCTGATCTCTCCTGACAGCTGATTCAGTTTCTGTTTGGCCAGCTCCAATCCAGCCCCAGCAGCGCTGGGATAAAGAGGAAGCTGTAAGTAGCCTTGTGTGGTGTGCACACGCTCACGGGCACATAATGCCACCCCCTGACTAAAAGCACAAGCTCAGCTCGCCCGGGCGGGCGGTCACCGGACCAGGGCACCATGGTGACGGGCGATGAATGGGCCGAACTGCCGAGTCAGACCTGCTGACATGCCCCATTCAGTGCTCTTTACAGAAGCACCGTGTCAGCTCTTGACCTTCCTTTGGGCAGCAGGCGGCCCGCTGGGAGGTGGGAAGGCTGGCTGCAGAGAGGGGAAAGGGCAGGGCCCACCGCGGGGCCCTAGGTTCCACTCTTGCCACTTGTTGTCAGTGGGAGCAGGGCTGGACCCAGGCGGCCCACAGACACCTTTAGCCTGACCCAACCGTCCCTGAATGGAGGGCAGCGTCTGGCACAGGTTTGGTGGCAACCTGCAGGCCTTACAGAGAGGAAGAAAGATTTTAGCTGAGAGGTGTCTTCAGATGGACCTGGAACTGTTAGAGTCAGTCCAGAGGAGGCCAAGAAGGTGCTCAGAGGGGTGCAGCAGCTCTGCTGTGAGGACAGGCCACAAGAGTTGGGGCTCTGCAGTCTGGAGAAGAGAAGGCTTGGAGGAGACCTTGGAGTGGCCTTCCAGTATCAGGGAGTCACTGGACTGGATGGAAATGCATCCTACAGGAAGGCTGGGGAAGGACTGTTGACAAGGTCTTGTAGTGACAGGACAAGGGGGAATGGGTTTAGACTGGCAGAGGGGAGATTCAAACTAGCTGTTAGGAAAGGGTTCTTTGTAGTGAGGGTGATGAGACACTGGCACAGGTTGCCCAGGGAGGTTGTGGCTGCTCCCTCCCTGGAGGTGTTCAAGGCCAGGTTGGATGAAGCCTTGGGCAGCCTGTTCTGGTGGGAAGTGTCTCTGCCTATCTGGATGAGCTTTGATATTCTTTCCAACTTAAACCATTCTATGATTCAGAGTCATAAATAAGCTCATCAAGGCAAGTGAATAGACAAGCTTGAATTTGGAAGCTTAGTGCCTGCCAGGAGAGCAGCTGTGCCTTTCTTGCTCGGTGGTGCTGGTGATCTAAAGAGGGCAGAGGAGCTACTAAGAGGAGTTTGCCTTTGTGGCTCAGGCTGAGGGCAGGGAACTGCCTCCAGCTCCCACCTTTGTAACCTTGTGGGCTTTAGCACCTCAGAAACTTCAGAGAAAGGAGGCAGACTTCCTAGGAGGGAGTGCTCAAGGGAGTTGGTTTGCTTTAAGCCAGCAGCTTTGTCCTTGGCTCCTCTTGTGAGGATTGTGAAGGAAACACAGGAGTAAATGAAGGAGCCCACACTTGGTGCGAGTGAGCTGGGTACCCTTACCTCTGCCTACCATCACCTCTGCTGAGCCTCTTAGAAGGCTCACTGCAAGCAAGGAGAGGATGGCTCAAGGGGAGGACAGCAGCTGCTCTGAGTCACCGAGGTTCATGGGTGGGGAAATTCACATAGGACAAGTGGTGATGGCTTTAAACTGAAAGAGGGCAGATTCAGATTAGATATTAGGAAGGCATTTTTTGCTGTGAGCACGGCAAGGGCACTGGAACAGGCTTCCCAGAGACTCTGTGGGGTCATGATGTTGACATGAAAGTACCCTACAGATAAGGAAAAGCAGAGTGCCCTGGGGAGAGCAGCCCTTGGGTGAAGGACTTCCAGGAACCAGTCAGTGTCCCTGTTTCTCTTCGCAGCCCTCTGATGCTTGACAGTGGGATCTCAGCTCCACAGGTGTCCAAGTTCAGCCGGCATTTGCCTGCAGACGCCCTCCACGACCCCTATTTCATACAGTCGGTAGGTCGGCACCAGCTCCTGTCCCTGTGGGCTTTCTCTGGCCAGGGTGGAAGAGTGACTGAAGCAGTGTTAGAGGTTTCAGAGCCGGCAGTCTGGCAGTGAAGAGGAGAGAAGGTTTGCAAAGCTGAGCGGCAGGCTTGCCTGCAGTGGTTGCTGATGTGTTCAGGTGGGAGGGAAAGGCAGGTCCCACATGCCAGCCTTTCTGTGGTGTGACCCCAGCCTGGATCACCTCAAGGCCAGAGAGGCATAGCTATGTTCTAGGTGTGGGTACTGTGATCTTTCTGACCACAGCCAGACCGGGGCAGGCACTGAAGGATCCTCACCACCCCAACCCACCAAAGCAGACACCAGGCACATGCCATGCAGTTCAAATGCTTGAGCTAGCACAAAAGACTCATTCCTCCATGCTGGGGTGGTTGAGATCTTTCCCTCCAGAGGAATCCAAGCAGTCTAGGAAAAATGTCAGACCTGGTAAGAATTCTCAGTAGCTGCTGCTTCAGCCACAATGCTTATTTTACACCTTTGCCTCTGTGTGGTTGGAGGAAAGACCAGAGGAGATGATAGTGTTGCATAGGAGATAAAAGCTTTCGTGGTTTCCATGCAAGGAGGGCTCTAGGGCACAGTGAGCAAATCCTAACATCTCAGTGCCTTGGGCACATTCTAGGACTCAGAAGGATAAATCTATGTGATGATTTGCTTTCCTCTTAGCCATCGACAGAGCCTGCCTCTTGCTTAAACAGCCCTGCAGCTGCTGGAGGACCCATCATATCTGATGTTACTGAAGCATCGCCAGCCAGCCTCATAAACATGCAGCCCCCTCCTGAAGGCGACAGGTAAACCAGGGAGAGCTGGGCATGGGCACACAGTGCTTCGAGACAGATTGTCTCTGGCTGTAATTCTACCCAAGCTCCTGCCTGATTCAAAGACCCACAGAATCTTAGAGGTTGGAAGGGACCTCCAGAGATTATCCAGTCCAGCCCCTACCCATTCCAAGGCGAGACTGACTACCCATGGTAGTCTGCACAGGAATGCATCCAGGCAGGTTTTGAAAGCCTCCAGAGAAGGAGACTCTGCAGCCTTCCTGGGCAGATCTCCCAGATCTCTGCAAAGGTGGTGAGCTGGAGTATTTGCTTCCAGTTTGCAGTGTGGCTCAGAATTCCAGAATGTGACTCTCTAATGTGTCTCAAGCCTAGCCCTCATCTCGGGAGTAACACCAGCACAGCTGAACACCTCCTGTCTCCTCTTGGAGAACTATTACCTGTCGCTTTATGTTTTACTCTCAAGACCAGAGCTGTCTCAGGCTTTGCCAAAGAGTGAGACACTGAGGTTGTTTGAGAGAAAGGAAGTCTCCTTTTGGCTTTGGCAGAAGTCTTCCAGTATCTTAAGGGGGCCTGCAGGAAAGCTACTGAGGGACATAGGGTGCTGAGCAGTGGGAGGACCAGGGGGGATGGAGCAAAACTAGAAGTGGGTAGATTCAGGTTGGGTGTTAGGAAGAGGTTATTCAGCATGAGTGTGATGAGAGACTGGCACAGGTTGCCCGGGGAGGTCTTGGAAACCTCATCCCTGGAGGTTTAAAGCCAGGCTGGTGTGGCTCTGAGCAACTTGATCTAGTGTGGAGTGTCTCTGCCCATGGATGATCTTTGAGGTCCCCTCCAAGCCTGCCGGTTGTGTGAAAGAGGAAGCAGAATCAGAGTGTCGATCTCTCTGCTAATGAGAACAGAAAGGTTGCATCACAACAGCTTCCGATGGTGGACAGCTTTTCTCTGAAAAGGTCCCAGCCACTCAAGAAGTGAGTGCAGAGGTATTTTCGTGCTTATCTCTTCCTGCCACAGACATGCAGTGCATCGAGGGCTAGCAGCAGAAGAGCTGCGACTGTGTCAGTGGAAAGTAAGCAGACAGATGAATCATGGAAACTGTTTCTCAGGGCAAGGCAGTGAGGCTCTAGACATTGTCTGCAAATCTGCTTTGCGCTTGAAACTGTAGCCAGAAAATTAGCTTGCAGCATGGAGAGGGCTCCAGATTAAGTAAACAAAGCCAGGAAGCCATTTTTAAAGCGGTGAGGGGGGGGAAGAGCTATAATCGTTAAGTTGCTTATTTCTGCTAATTCCTGGGTGCCATCTGGTGGCCTCTGACCTCAGCTGTGTCTGCATGATTGCAGTGAACTCCACCAGTTCAGGAGTGTGGTACTTGCTAAATCGACAGGAGCTTCTGAGGGGAGTTTGGGATTCATAAGATGAGTAGATCATCTGAAAGGGTCACTGTAACACTGGAACAGGTTGCCCGGGGCTGTGGTGGAAGCCTCGTGGCTGGAGATATTCCAGGTCAAGCTTCAGCTCTGTACAAACTGATCTAGTTGGGGATATTGCTGCTTACTGTAGTTGGGAGGTGGACTAGAGGACCTCTAGAGGTCCCTTCCAACGCAGTGCCCTGTCTGTTTCTCTACCATGCCATACGTCTGACACCCCTGTGAGCTGTCTGGCAGCATAACCCAGTCTGTAAGTGCTGGAGGAGAATACTTATTCAGCACAGCTGTCTGTGCCCTGCACCTCTTGGTCTCTGTGCCTTTGTGACTGGCTCCAGCTGTCTGTCTTCCCAGGGAGCTGTCAAATCTCCTGGGAGTGCTCCAGAGATTTTTACACAGATACCTGCCCTATGTCCATCTCGGAATAACGTTGAGTGCCTCTCCCACTGCAGATCTCTGCTTCCAAACAAGTAAAGCACCTGACTGGGTCTGCAAGATCTTGGCAGCTTCTGTTCCAAATCCTTGCCTGTGTCACCAGGATCTCTAGAGAGCTTGCTGGTCCAGGGAAGATCTTACTGATCCCATTCCTACCTCCACAGTGGAGACTTTCTCAGGGGAATCCCTCCGGCCTCGTGACCCTTTAACATGTCTCAAGCCTAGCCCTCACCTCGGGACTGACCAACGTGTGGAAGTGTATTTTCCATAGTCACAAAACAATCAAGGGTTGCAAATGATAGCTATAGCTGGGGAGGTGGCTGAAGCTGTTCCAGCTGAGCTTGTTTCTTGATGAAAAGAAGCCTGCTGGTTTCTTTAGCTTGTGTAGGGCAAAGCCCCTGTGGTCAGTACAATGGGAAGCAGAAGCAAGCCCTCATGTTGTTGCCCTTCTCAGCAGCATGCAAGGGCTTTGTGGAGCAGATGTGTGTGTGGTGCTGAGTCTTGTCCTCTGCTGCAGAGAGAAGTGCCTCATGCTGATCAAGGAAGAGCCAGTGAGCCCTGGACTGAAAGCCGCCATGGAGCCTGAGGCACCCCTGCCGGGCTGCAGGGCTTGCTCTGAGCCCCCCGTGCTCCCTGTTGCCATGGTCCAGTCTGTTCTGGAAGGCAAAGGGAGCTGTGCCACAGCCACACCAGGGACCTCACAGCCATCCGAGAGGAGAAGTAGAAGGGCATTGCTGGACAGGTGAGGGAGAGCTGTGGCTCTGCCTGTCGTGGCCCTCTTTTCCATCAGCTGAGGGGCAAGGCAGGCTGCTTTTATGTCACCTGGAGCAGCTGGGTGAGCTCCATCTTGCACATGTGGCACCTGCTTATGGTTTCTACTGGAAGGTGTCCCTGCCCGTGGCAAGAGGGTTGGAACTGGATGATGTTTAGTGTAGCTTCCAACCCAAACCATTTTATGATTCTGTTTTCCTTTGGGTCCTTACAAAGAACCCAGTTGCTCCTTCTAAACTGCCAAACCCCCATTTTCTTAGAAGGAAAAGAGTCATTGGTTTGGTTTGATTTGTTTTTTTAAGACTGTGGCTTCTAAGAGAAATGTTTGTAGCATTCAATGGAGGTGAACCACAGGAGGTCCTCACAGTTGTTCCTTCAGCTGAAGGTCTTAGTGACTGCAGCCTGCAGGTAAAAGTCACTCCTTCAAAAAGGGTGAGTTAATATCAGTTCAGCCATCCTGGCCCCAGAAGGATGAGGATACAGCCTGTCCTGCATCCCAAGCGCCTTTCTGGAAGGAAAGCTTGATTTCCCCCAGTCTTGAGCAGCTGTGCAGAGACTATCCACCCCCAAACCGTGTGTCATCCAGGAGAGGAGGAGTCTCACTTGTTGGCCAAGCAGTTCAGTCCCCTGTGTGCTCTAATGGCCTTTAGTTCTGGAATGAAACCGAGTTATGTGGCACAAACCCAAGCATGCCCATGGATTCTTGGTTTTCAGACTCAGCTTTAACGTAAACCCCATGCTGGGAGGCTGCTTGGTCCTGCTTGCTCTATGCAAGCCTCACTGAGGACACTGTTTCCCCTTGTCTTTTCTCAGAACAGATATTCCAGACCCTTTGGAAGGCACGGACTGGAGCCTGGAAGGGCTGCAGCTGCTGCTGAGGAGCCAGCAGTACAGCCTGGAGCCCAGCAGCCTCTTGGATGTGAGTGTTGGGCGGCTGCGAGCTCTTCTGCCTTGTCCTCGGGCTGTCAGTGGGACAGACCATGCTGTGTGCTCTCCTGTGGCACATGCCTGTGTTTTAATCTGCTCACAGAATTGGTAGGCTCTTAGGCTTTAAATGATGCTTTTCTACAGTTCTTCTAAAAATAGACTTCTTTGAACTCCTAGGAGTACAAACCAGTACATTTGGTGAGGACAGCATCGCTAACAGTTGGTCTCAGTGATCCTAAAGGCTTTTTTGCAACCTAAATAATGGAATAACAGAATGCAACAGGTTGGAAGGGACCCTCAAAGGTTATTCTTGGCCAACCCCCCTGCAGTTAGCAAGGGAGATCTCCAACTGGACCAGGTTTCTCAAGGCCCCATCGAGTTTGACCTTGACTGTCTCCAGGGATGGATGCTCCACCTGCTCCAATATCTCACTATAAAGAACTTCCTCCTAATGTCCAACCTAAATCTGCCCTGCTCCAGTTTCAAACCATTGCCTCTCAACCTGTTGCTGCAAGTCTTCCTGAACAGTCCCTCCCCAGCCTTCCTGTCAGGCCCCTTCAGATATTGAAATGCAGCTCTAAGGTCTCCCTGGAGCCTTTTCTCCAGGCTGAACAGCCCCAGCTCTCTCAACCTCTTTTCACAGGAGAGATTCTCCAACCCTCTGATCATCTTTGTGGTCCTCATCTGCACCTGCTGCAGCAGGTCTATGTCCTCCTTGTGTTGAGGCCCCCATAGCTGGACACAGCACTCCAGGTGAAGTCTCAGCAGAGCAGAGGGGCAGGATCCCCACCCTCCAGCTGCTCACCACGCTGGTTTGGATGCAGCCCAAGATGCCATTGGCCTGGGCTTTCAGTGCTCATTGCTAGCACATGTCCAGTTTCTCACTCACCAGCACTTCCAGTCCTTTTCTGCCAAGCTGCTCTCAATCTCATCATCCCCCAGCCTGGATTGATACCAACTCTTGCCCCAACTCAGGCGTAGGATCTTGCTCTTCACCTTATTGAACCTCATGAGATTCTAGAACCTCTCAGTGATTCTATGAGACCAAAGATGTTCACATAGAATAGATTTAATACATCTCTCTAGCTCGTCCAATGATTGCTTTGGGTTAGCTTAACTTAAATTCTACATAGTCTACACCTTGGATACTCATAGCCTGTGCTTAGCTCTACTACCTTTCCTTTTTCCTCACGTTCAGGGAAGTGTAACTGCTGTCAGAGTCCTCTGTCCTCTTTGCTGAGATACTCATCTGTCTGCAGTTCTTAGGTCACTGTAAGGTACATGTAAGGTACACTGTAAAGTACATGAAGATTTTCTTGGTTCTCTCTTTTATTCTCTATCTTGCCCCTTGCACATATGGTTAATACAGGAAAGGGTTTTGTCAGCCATCAAGTGACTCTGTACGTAAGGGAAGAATCTATATCTCAAAGTTATGCTCCCTTGAGGAGGTGTTTCAGGCACAGGGTGAGCTTGCCTGGAGAAGCAGAAACAAAAAAAATCACTTAACAGATCAATCTTTTTCTCTTAAAGCCATTTCCCCACTGCTTCTAATTGATTCTCACTTCACAGAAAGCTTTTCTAAGGCCCTGCCTGTCACTGCCTCCATTCATTTCTGCTTCTTATTTCTCATTAGGAGGTATTTTTCCTGGTACTGAGACACTTTTCGCTCTCTCTCTGCACCACTGAACATCACAAGAGTGAGAATGAGTCATAAAACTGCCCTCTAGGTTAGCAGTTCCTTTCCACAGCTTGCTCAGGCTTTTCTAGAAGTTGCCACCAAGGCACTGACTCAGCAGTAAGCTCCCTTCTGTAACTGGTTTGTGATGCTTCTGAAACAAAGCTGGAAGCATCCTAGGACCCAAGAGCAGCAACAGAGGGCTTTGACTTGCCTGTGAAGTGTCACCATGGCTTATACCATGGCTGCATTGTCCTTTGGTTGGCAGGCAGCAAGGCGTGAGGCTCAGCCTCAGTACCCACTTCTCAGCCCTTGCTGTTCTGGAGCCTTTGCCTGTAGCTTCAGTTCCCGTGGCAGAACAGCTGGAGCACAAGCAGCAGTTGCTCTTTGTCATCTCTGCCAGCAGCCAGCCAAAGCAAGCAGCTGAGGGTAAGAGCACCTCAATCTGCTGCACCTTTCAGAGCCCTAACTGAGTTTTTCTTCCAACAGGTCTTTAATCCCAGTTTATCTCTGAGTGAGTGGAATTTGGCTGAAATGGAAGCCAGCCTGTCCCCGGTAAGAGCTGTCTGTTTGAGACATGGTGATGATAATGTAGTTGGGCAGCAGAGCTTGTGCAGGAGAATCTTCAGTTACTTTACAGCCAGAGAGGAGACTGCAGTAAAGCACAGCAAGCATTTGTCTCCTGAGGGTAGGCTGAGAGAAGGACTTGGAGGTGCTGGTTGAAGGAAAACTCAGCATGACCTGGCAGCGGTGAGTGGCAGCCCAGAAGCCAGCTGTGTCCTGGGTGACATGGCAGTGCAGGCTTAGTGTTTGGAATTAATCTTAAGGGCTTTTCCCAGCCAAAACCATTCTGGTTCTGTGGTGCAGCCTACACTTAGGCTTGCTTGCCCTGCAACAAATCATGAGCACAGAGAAGCCTGGAAGTTAATACCGGCGGCAGCTCCATGCCTATCTCCCATAGTCCTTGCCTTCAGGCACTGGGGAAATATTAGGCTGGATATCAGGAGAAACTTTTCCACTGAAAGGATTATCAAACACTGGAACAGACTCCTCAGGGAGACAATCGAGTCCCCATCGCTGGATGGGGACCTTTAACATCCCTGTTAAAAGACACGGAGATGTGGTGCTGAGGGACATGGTTCAGTACCAGATTTGGTGGAGTAGAGGATGGTTGGACTCGACGATCTTAAAGGTGCTTTTCCCCCCCGGACAGCTCTGTGGCTCTCCGTCTGCCCTTGAGCACACTCTCTTGGCTGGTTGAACGGAGTGCAGGCGAGGCAGGGAGAAGGGGCAGGGCAGGGAGGAGATGCTGGCTCACCGGTGGCTGCTGGGCAGCGCTGCTGAAGCGCTGGTTCTCAGGCATGGCCTAGCTCTAACAAGCTCCCCTGTCTTTGTATAATTGTACATTGTAGTTTGTATTTTTGCACCAAGATGCAGCGGCTCACAGCGGACCTGGAGAAGACTGCGGCTGAGTTGCCCTCCAAAGTCTTCAACCCACCCTTTAACGGCACCTGCCCAGGTAGGAGCAGCAGCAGCCCTTGCAGCCTGGGGAAGGGGCAGCTTAGTAAGGTGCCAGATGCCTCAGCAGCTGGATGCAGCCCTGCCTGTTTGCCACTTTGAGGGAGCAACCCGTGTCTTGTATTTAGCTTTGGTGGCTGTCAGTCGGCAGTGTTGCTACAGCCAGCTGGTACTGGGGGGGCTCTGCGGCAGAAAGTAAAACCTTGGGGGGAGGACAACACAAGTTCATGGAGTCCCAGGGCAGGGGGCACACAGTAAACTGGGGTGGGCCTGCACTTGGCCTTCTTAAATCTCATCCCATAGGCCTCTGCCCACCCATCCACACTACTGCAGTAGTGCAGTAAACTTTTAGCCTGGAGAAGGGGAGGCTCAGGGCAGAGCTCATTGCTGTCTACAACTACCTGAAGGGAGGCTGTAGCCAGGTGGGGTTGGGCTCTTCTGCCAGGCAAGCAGCAACAGAAGAAGGGGACACAGTCTCAAGCTGTGCCAGGGGAAGTCTAGGCTGGATGTTAGGAGGAAGTTGTTGGCAGAGAGAATGATTGACATTGGAATGGGCTGCTCAGGGAGGTGGTGGAGTCACTGACCCTGGAGGTGTTGAAGCAAAGCCTGGATGAGGCACTTAATACTATGGTCTGGTTGATTGGCTAGGGCTGAGTGCTAGGTTGGACTGGATGAGCTTGGAGGTCTCTTCCAGCCTGGTTGATTCTATGATGCTGCAATAACAGGCAAGTTGGAGTCAGGTGTGGAAGTCAGGCTCTTCTCCCAAGGAACAAGACAAGAAGGCATGGCCTGAAGTTGTGCCAGGGGAGGCTTAGGTTGGATGTTAGGAAGCTCTTCCTCATGTTAAGGGTAATTAGACACTGGACTGCACTGCCCAGGGAGGGGATGGAGTTGCCGTCCCTGGAGGTATTTAGGGAAAGCTTGGATGTGGCACTTAGTGCTATGGTCTGGTCGATGTGCTGGTGTTGGATCATAGGCTGGACTTGATGACCTTGGAGTCTGTTCCAGCCTCAACAGTTCTGTGATTCTGTGGCAATTCTTCAGTGTAGGAGATGAGAAACAGCTCTCACCTGCTTCTCCAGCCCTCTTTCACTTCTTATGAGGCATCTCAGCACTCAGGCAGAACCCAGCTTGGCAGCTTGCAGAGATTCACATTGATCTTCAAGGAAGTAGTTTACAGTGAGGATGGTGAAACACTGGCACAGGTTGCCCAGGGAGGTTGTGGCTGCTCCCTGCCTGAAGGTGTTCAAGGCCAGGTTGGATGAGGCCTTGAGTGACCTGTTCTAGTGGGAGGTGCCTCTGCCTATGGCAGGGCTTTGGAACTGGATGAGCTTTGAGGTCCCTTCCAACCTAAACCGTTCTATGTTTCCAAGCATTTTTTTGCCTGTCACCTCCTGTTGCAATGAGGATTTGCCACATTTCAGTTCTGCCTCCACGAGGCTGCTACCTTACCTTCCAAACCTGACTTTTCTGTTGCCTGCTTGCATCCCTAGGGAAAGAAGTCATTGTGGAGAGCACCCAGCAGTTCCTCCTTGACCGCCAGTCAGTCTTTGGGAGCGACCTCCTCAGCCTGCCTGAAAGTTCATCCCTTTATGCTCCATCTGACAACATGGCTTCCTACCTGTCCTCTGTGGGTGTCCAAGGGGACATCCCATTAAACCTGAGCTCCTCAACCGACACCAACCAGTGATTTCCCTCCCAGGAAACATCATCTCCCTCCCACCCATCCAAGCATCCACAGGTTTGAATGTGAAGAAACACAATTAACTCAGAAACCCAGAGGACAGCTTCTTTTTTGTGCCCTTTCTTCTGCAGCAGATGGAAATGGTCAGTAGCTGTTGCTATATCATTGCTTTATGCCCCCTCCCTGAAATCATTCAAGGTCAGGTTGTCTGGGGCTCTGAGCAACCTGATCTAGTTGAAAATGGCCCTGTTGGCTGCAGGGGGTTGAACTAGATGACCTTTAAGCATCTTTTCCAACACAAACCACCCTGTGATTCTTTACCATCTCTGCACCTGGGAGTTTTAAAACACTGCACCTGGTGCTTGCTCCTTTGAGGAGTGAGAACTTGGCAGGACCCTTTTTTTCCTTTCTTTTCCTTGAAAATGTTTTTAGAAGTTTCACATCTTACAACATTTAAGAGAGTTGCAGCTTGAAAGTACATCAGGGACTTCACAAAATTCTAACTGATGCCTGCAAGAGCAAAGCTGTTGGATTTTATTTGGGCAGCACAGGTGAGCTCTAAGGTGCTTGACCCTCCTGGATGCTCTTCTTGTAAATGGGAAGATAGTTCTATAGCCCAGTCCAATGCCCCCAGAAGATTCTTTTATCTACTTTTTGGTTCTGATGGTTTTGCACCTCACCCTTAGCCTCCTAGCAGGAAAACTAAGATCTTTTTGGGTGTGCAGAAGACCATTTCTGAGTGACCACTGCAAGAATGTGTCTCTGGCTCCTAGGGAGACCATTGCAAACTCACAAATATCCCAAGCTGAGTTGGGAGGGTCCCTTAGCCTCCTAGCAGGGAGACTAAGATCTTTTTGGGTGTGCAGAAGACCATTTCTGAGTGACCACTGCAAAAATGTGTCTCTGGCTCCTAGGGAGAGTTGGGATTTTTTGTTGTTTGGGATTTTTTTTTGGCCCAAATTTTGCTTTCTCTAACATAAAGGCAGGGAACTGCATGCCTTAAAAAAGGGATATGCTCTTCTTGGAATGGGCTGCCCTGGAAGTGGTGGAGTTGCTGTCCCTGGAGGTGTTCAAGGAAAGACTGGATGAGGCATTTAGTCTGGTTGATTGGATAAGGCTGGGTGCTAGGTTGGACTATACAGTCTTGGAGTTCGCTTCCAACCTGGTTGATTCTGTGATAATAATGAAATTGTGAGGCAAAATGAGTCAGTATGAAGGTAGGAAAATGAGCTGGTTAGACTTCATTGCCTTTGTGAAGTCATTCAAAGTATTAAGTCTCTTCCAGCCTGGTTGAGTCTATGATTCTGCACAGCCACTTTTCCACATGCTAAAGGGGCTGAGGGAACCCACTCTGGTGCTGGATAAGTATTCCATGCCCAGTTCAATGATCTACTCTGGTGCTGGATATGTATTTCATGCCCAGTTCAATGATAATTGTTTTATCCCCATTGGCCTTGGCCTGTTCCCTTTCCCCTAAAGATGTGCCTGTTGATTTATTGATTCTGCTAAACCAGTTCAATTGATTGGGTCTCCTTTTTAGGACTCTCAGCTGCTCAGCATAGGAGGGAGCCAGAAAGGGTTAGTCTACCACATCCCACCGCTTTTCTTCTGTCCTTCGTGCCCCTGAGATCAGCCTCTAAAGGTTGAATTGATCTTAGAATCATAGAATCAGCCAGGGTTGGAAGGGACCACAAGGAGCAGCCAGTTCCAACCCCCCTGCCATGGGCAGGGACACCCTACCCTAGAGCAGGCTGCCCACAGCCTTATCCAGCCTGGCCTTAAACACCTCCAGGGATGGGGCCTCAGCCACCTCCCTGGGCAACCCAGTCCAGGCTCTCGCCACTCTCATGCTGAAGAACTTCCTCCTCAGATCCAGTCTAAGCCTACCCACCTCCAGCTTTGCTCCATTCCCCCCAGTCCTGTCACTCCCTCCTAGCCTAACAAGTCCCTTTCCAGCTTTTTTGTAGGCCCCCTTCAGGTACTGAAAGGCCACAAGAAGGTCACCTGGGAGCCTCTTTTGCAGCCTCCACAGCCCTGACTCCTTCAGTCTGTCCTCACAGCAGAGCTGCTGCAGCCCTCTGATCTTCCTCTTCCACGTGGTTTCTGACAAGTGAGTTTCTCAACAAAGCAGAGCTTTGTTTTTTATGCTGTAGTTCCCATGAGAACGTATTATTTATCTCAGTATCCTCTACGGGAGCTGCTTTTCCTTAGGAAAGCTACCTAAAGGCAGTAAGGCAGACCCAGGAAATTCAGCTAACTCAGGCTTCCTAAGGGCTTAGACAGGGAGGTAGAAGCAGTGCCAGTATCCTCTGCCCACTTTCATTGCCATGATGATTCTCAGTTCCAAACCAGATTTCTGAGCGCCTTGAATGGGCAAGCAGCATCCACCCCAAGACGTAGTCAGTCGGCTGAACGCAGTCTCAGGGTCTCCTTAGTAAGAGGAACAGGCTTTAGATGGACCTTCCTGTCCCAGCCCTTCCTCCATCCATTTATGTGCTCATTCAGAAAGATTCACTTTTGAGCCCTTCCCCCCCACCCCCAGCTCGCTACTGTGCACTGGGAGCTCTGTCGCCACCTTGGTGGTGCAGTCTTTGCAGGACAGAGAGTGTGAGAGCTTCTGAATGAGTTCCAGCCACTGTTTTTGTCTTCAGGACTAAGGGAAACTTCTGGCAGCCCCCACTGGCCTGGTCTTTAGATGATGTGCTTGAGTGTGTCATGGGCAAGGTTTTGCCTTCCTGGTGGGTTTGTGCCTAGGAAGTTCACCTAGGTCAGCGCTTTTGCTGACGTACTTTGTTGTTTCCAGCCTTGAGTTGCACTCTGTTTACTTCTTCCTTCAGAGGAGTCTGAAAACTGTCTGGTGCCTCACGTGGCCTAGCAGTGTCTGTCATCCCTGCTCAACATTTCCATCCTTCTCTGAACCTTCACAGGCTAGATTGCCTTCCTGTTAACGCCAAATCCAGTCAGGTATGGAAGCAAGTGCTCGACTTCAGGCTTTGCTGTATCTTCATGAAGCCTGTTAGACACAGGCTTCAGTCAGTGTCTTGCTGGATTGTCTAGTTTGGGTTGACAAATGAACCATCTTAAGAGAGCTATTTGCAGGTAGACAAAGGTGCAACTCAACCAACAAGGGGGCCTGGCACCACTTGAGGTGGCAGACTGCACTCACTGCCCCTCAGGATGGTTCTTGGGTTTTTCTTTAGGCTTTTTTGCTCTGCTATAAATGGGAGATTGGAGCTTGGTGGTGAGAGAGGAACCTCTGTTGGAGAGCCACTCCTGTGAAGAAAAGAGTTTGTGTTCCTTGGCTTTTTACACTGTTAATCTTCCTTGAAGGTGATGTTTTGAGGCTGTTTTTGCACTATGCTGTACATTTGTAAAGTTTTACAGGAAACACTAATTAAACATGTTGCCTTTTTCTCATTTAGTCCTGCTCTGCTGTTTTGCTACTTTTGCCTACTTCTTACTCTCCTCCTTCCCAGCTCCTCACCACTAAGCAAAAACAGCTTCCAGGAGTTCAGGAGATTCACCTGTGAGATGATGTAGGGCTGCCGATGAGGTTTGATCACCTGTGTGATAGACACACACAACAACAACAAAATCAACAACAGCTGGAGGCATCTAGAATGTGAAATGTGGCAAGGCACACACAGCTCAGAGCCATGGAAGTCTTCAAACTGAAATGCAGGTCAGGAGCCTAGCATTGTTCTGGTGAGACCTCACCTGTGTCCGGGTCTGGAGCCCTCAACACAGGAAGGACTTGGACCTGATGGAGCAGGTCCAGAGGAATGCCATGAAAATGATCTGGGGGTTGGAGCAGCTCTGCTATGAGGACAGGCTGAGGGAGCTGGGGGTGTTCAGCCTGGAAAAGAGGAGGCTCCAGGGAGACCTAAGAGCAGCCTTTTATGGTGTGGTTTGGAGCCGTTTTCTTACCACCAGATGGCTCCTAAGCCCAGCCAATTGGAAATCTGTCATTTCAGTAAGCCCAGAGCAAGATAATTTTTCCCTTCACATATCCACACCTCCAAGACCTGTTCAATTGTATTTATCACAAACAATCAGAAGTTTACAGAAGTATGAAAGAAGACCTCCACCTAAATTTGGATATGGCTTAATGAAGTGAGGGCCCTTAAAAGCCTCACTGATTCCTGATGCTGTGATTGTTCATTATATCATAAAACCAGTCTTAGCCTTTTAAGACAAGGCCAACTCTTTTCTGATGAGCTTAAAGAGTGCACAGTCACTTTTCTGACTGGCTAGAGCAGCTAATTCTCTGCTAAGGAAAGGAGGAAACCTGTTATTGCCTCAGCAGCCAAGAGACTTGATCTCCAGAAGTCCCTTCCAACACCTACCAAAAAAAAAGAACATAATTAAATAAGTAGATAACTCAAAGGAGTTGTCTGTTTCCCCCAGTGTCACAGAGGAAGCATTGCTCTCCTGCAGTCTCCACTCTCTTGAATGTTATTCTCTACCTAAGAAAGAAATGGGGAGGGGGAAAGGATGAAGAGAGAGCCTGTCTGAGGCCAGGCTGTCTTCTATTACCACTCCTCCTACCTTCTGTTTCACTTTTGCACAAGACTACTGCTGTGTGAAAGAGAGAAGCTAATGGGAGAAGACTTTGTCCAAATGGCTTTTCATGCCACAGCTGCCAATCTCCAGCAGCTCTGGCAGTGGGAACACAAGATGCTTGCCTGTGGGCTGGTTGTAGGCTCTGACACAACTGAAAATCCTGCCCTGAAGAGCAGGTGCTGGAGGCCACAGCAGCTTCTGCCTGAACTGGAACACTCAGCCCTGCAGTTGAAGGGCAGTGGGGTTTTTATTCACAGCAAGTGTTACATCACTGTGACTATCAGACCCACTGCTGAGTTCTGCATTTTGGGAATGACCACAAGCAGCCAACCAGGCACTGGGCTCCAGATTTGGTCTGGTTTTTCAAAGTGATTAATCTAATCCACTCTCACTGTCCTTGTCAGCCTGTGCTTTGTGAGGACATCCTTCCTACCCAGCCAGGCACTGCATTTCTCCATCACTGCCATGCCCTGTTCAAAGCACAAAGTGAAACTCGGTGGTGGACTTTAATGCTGGGAAAGAAAGGTAGAGCCCTATTTTAAACAGCTATGTCAATAAGTCAGCAAGCAAGCACCATTTAAATGCCCAATTTATTAGAGTTCACACAGCAATAAAAGGAGGAGGTGATTCTTAATCTAACAGTGGATTGAACATTCATTCAACAGGAGATGAAAAAACCCTTACTCTTGGTGTCTATGTGCCACCCACATTTCTTCTCTGTGATTAATTATGGCACTCTAGTCTCACTCTCCTCTCCCCACGGGTTTGTGTCATCTGACTCATTGCAAACTGGTGACAAGAGCAGATGATCCTCAGGCTCAGTGATAACCTCCTGTATCAAAGGCTTTGAGGGGGTCACTTGTCTGTCTTTGCTTTCCTCTGGGTATCTTTCTGAAGCAGCAGGCTCTGTAAGCAAGCTTTCAACAAGGGGTCTTAAGTTCTTCCTGTCTCTCTCTTTGTGGATCTTCCACACACTTGAAAAAATTGCTGTTGGAGCTTCTTCTGTTGAGTTCTCACGCAGGCTTTTGTTGATTTCCCCTAATGCAGAATGGCTGTCACTGGTCGTTTCAGAAAGTACTTCAATCTTTGGGTGATGTTCCTGCTGTAAAGGTAAAAAATGTAATTGAAAATGTCTTAGTCTGGATGTAAAACCTGGCAGCTGTGTAAGTATCTCTTGGATCCACACAAGAGTTGGCAGCTTTGTTCTGTTCTCCCCAAACCCAAGCAAGATGTGCTTCACTCATAGCTTTGCTGCTTTGTGGGTGGATCTTAGCTTAATTGCTTCTCAGGCATAAGTGATGGACTAACAGCTCATAAAAAGAAAAGCTGTTGCAGCAGGTCCTTTAAACAGAAGGACCTGACTAACGTCTTCATCTGACTTCAGTGAAGTCTTCATGAAGCCTTTTGGAGCGTGACAGCTGCCAACACAATACTTCTTCTTTGTTCTCTTATCTTTTAATTGTAGGCTTTGTTGGCCCAGGCATTTTGCAACGGCTAATCAGTGTGTGACCAAAGGAACAAATCAGTTCCACGCCTGACACTGACTGGAGAAGTTTGCTTTATCTTGGAGGGACTTGCAAAAACTTGTACTGCATTGGCAAGGCAAGAATGAGTCAGCATCAGCAGGGGAACCGAAGCTCAGTTTTTCATCTTAGTTGCTTTCTTATTGATTTCTTTTCGAAGTTTTTTGCCTAGCAGATCAGTTTGAGCCCAGCCCTAATGTGGGCTTGGACTGCCTTGCATCTGACCAGCCCACAGCAGAGCAGGAAGGTTTCATCCACTCTGTGTTTTCAGTGGAAAAGTCTGATTTTATTCTGCACCAAGTAATCTGTTCAGTCCCTTGCAGCACAGCGAAGTATAGTGTAAGAGTAACCTTTAAAACATCACATGCTACAAAGGAATTCATCTTATTTGACTGCTGCATTACTTAATCTTAGGTTTTCATTCTCTTGTTGTTGCAGCACAATAATGTAAACTTTTTTTGTTAATTGGGTTTGTTCTGAGTGGCAAGAGAAGATCTGCTGAAACATCTCTAGTAGTTTATAAATGCGTGCCCAAGCACTTCAAATCAGCAGGTCACAGCTCAGGTGATCCCCCATGTTGCAAAACATCTGTAAATGTGTCTAGAGAGGTTTCCTCACTGGAATGAACAAGAATCTTACCTCTAGAACAAAGATTTCTTCTTCTGGGGACAATTCATCTTTATCTATATCTTCCAAATCAGGCAGTTCCTGAAGAGGAAGGACAAAATCATTAGTCAGTGGGAAAAGCTACTGTAATCAGTAACATCCAAATCTGTAGCTCATTGGGAATCTTCTTCAAAGCAATGTTGTCAGAATCACAGAATCGTAGAACCAACCAGGTTGGAAGAGACTTCCAAGCTCAGACAGGCCAACCTAGCACCCAGCCCCAGCCAACCAACCAGACCATGGCACCAAGTGCCTCATCCAGTCTTTGCTTGAACACCTCCAGGGACGACGACTCCACCACCTCCCTGGGCAGCCCATTCCAATGCCAATCACTCTCTCTGCCAACAACTTCCTCCTAACATCCAGCCTAGACCTGCCCTGCCACAGCTTCAGGCTGTGTCCCCTTCTTCTGTTGCTGGGTGCCTGGCAGAAGAGACCAACCCCCACCATTGACATTACTGGCCACAGCCAGCAATATCAATCTGTCATCCTCCCCAGGATGCCAGTTTTCTCTCTTAAGCACATGTAGGCAAAGGAAAATTCATCTCTTCCCAGCCATAGCACTTGGGAAAGCAAAAAAAAACCATGAGTGCATCAAGAAAAGTTTGTCCAGTAGGTCTAGGGAGGTTCTCCTCCACTCTGCTCTGCCCTGGTGAGACCACACCTGGAATACTGTGTTCAATTTTGGGCTCTCCAGTTCAAGAGAGACAGAGATCTATTGGAGAGTGTCCAGTGGAGAGCTATGAGGTGATCTGGGGACTTGAGCATTTCTCCTGTGAAGAAAGACTGAGACAATTGCAGCTGTTGAGCCTGGAGAAGGCTAAGAGAGGATCTTACTAATGTCTATATGTATCTGAGGGGTGTCAAGATGAAGGTGCCAGGCTCTTTTGGGTGGTGCCCAACGACAGGACAAGGAACAATGGGTATAAGCTGGAACACAGGAAGTTTCACCTCAGCATAAGGAGAAACTTCTTTACTGTGAGGGTGCTGGAGCCCTGGAGCAGGCTGCCCATAAAGGCTGTGAAGTCTCCTTCTCTGGAGACTTTCAAAACCCATCTGAATGCATTCCTGTGTGACCTGCCCTGGGTGATCCTGCTTTGGCACAAGGATTGCACTCAACAATCCCTAGAGGTCCCTTCCAACTCCCACTACTCTATGATTTTCCAATTATTGTCTGTTATGCATCATTTCATCTGCCAGCACAGAGAATGACATTCAGTCACCACTATGGCATGTGCAGCAACACGAGCTTGTTTCTGCTTGACAGAGGGATGTCACAACCACCATATTACAAGTCCTCCTCCACTTCTTTTTCCTCCCTTGTATCACTACTCAAACCACCTATTGATTGCAGAGCACCAGTGCTGCTCCAGAGCTGCTCACCACTGGCATCTTCACAGCCATTCCCCGCGATGTCAGCGCTGAGTCTCTTTGGGAAAGCTGCGATAATGTAAGTACCAGAGGTTGGTGGGAGAAGCTCTTTGCATTCCTAAATGGCAGCTAAGGAATGAAGACCCTGCAGTGTGTGTTTGTGTGAGACATGGGCTTGTTTTGTCTGCAGTAGAGTTGCAGTAGTCACACTTTGTCTGTCGAAAGAAACCCTCTGCGTGCATGCTGATGAGTTCCTTTTACACTCCTTGATTTTGAGCAGAGGAGCTTGCTGTGGTGCAACAGAGCACCAAGGAAATGCAAGCACTGGATCTGGTTGATCTTCACACTGTGGCTACCTGCAGTATTGCTACTGATTTATTTAAAGCTTTTATTTCAGTCCCTACAAGATCTGCTGATAAAAACAACATTGTATACACTTGGAATTGCTGCCAGTCCTCTCCACTACCCTTGTCAACCCCAAGATTGCAAGCAGCCAGGTCAGGATGAAGCCTTCAATTAACAGATAGATAACAGATAGATTTTTTTTTTTCCCCCCCCCAGGAAAAAAAAAAGATTCAAGAGACTTTTCTAAAATATCCCAGGAAGAATTCAGTTAAGAGTGTAAGGGGTCAAGGAGTGCATTAATTGCTGTGGGAAATCATAAGCTCAGAAGTTTGTTACTGCTGGTTACGTCATAATCTGACACAAGTTAGTTTAGCAGCAGTGTCATAACCAGAGCACACTGAAGGGCTCTCCTTTGAAGTGAGACTGTGTCAGTGCTATCCACGTCCTCCTCACACTTAAAGGTGGCTAAATAAGTTGAAATGTTTGCATCTTAGATAAAAGAGCATATTACAAGTAACAGTTGCTTATTATCTACCCGAATCTGAGTCTGCTTTTCTTGGATATATACCTAAAGGTTCTGGCTTGAGAATTAATTTCTCACTCCTAATACTGCCAGCCAACAGCTCCAGTGAGTGGGTGACTGTTTTGTCCTTATGCTTGTTCTGCAGTAGTTCACATTTTCCATTCCCTCTTTCATTGGAGCTTTGCTCATGAGGGCACATAGATCCTTGAGATTTTTTTTGGCTGTGACCTTGATTTATTACATGAGAGCTTTCACTAACTCCTCCAGAGAAATCATGAAAGGATAAAATACATTTTGGAGGTGGTGGTAAATTCTTTGCATTTGATACAGTGCAGAGAGAGAACCCCTACAGCTTCACTTTTTCTCTTCTCCTCTCTCTCCCTCACTGTCCCTCTCTCCCTTTCTCTTCCTCTCTCCCTCTCTCTCCCTCTCTCCTCTCTCCTCTCTCCTCTATTTTTTTCCTTTCTCTCTCTCTTTCCTCTCCATCCTTGCCTTTCCCATATAGTGTAATTAACTAAAACTTGCAAGACTTAATATGGGAGCAGACAATACCCAAATCTGAACTTCTCAAAACCTGAATCCAATACATACATCAAGATAAAGTTTCCGTGGTGTCTCTGGTTGGATCTGTTCAGTGTCAGCATATTCCTCCAGCTCAGTAGCTGCCTTCTCTCTTGGGAGATCTGGAGGACAAACCATAGTCAGTAGCAGAGAACTAGTTGAACAGAGAACTTTCTGCAGTGCAACAGCAAGCACTGCAAAAGCAGGTTGATGGGGACCTGACAATCACCACAGAGTTCATAGCTAAATCCAGCACTTTGCCTTTCCATCATATTCTTGGTCTCCCTTATATTAGATAAATCAATATTTGCATGCTGCAATAATGTCTGCCACTAACCTACAAAAGCCTTCTTCCATGCATGAAGGTGCAAAACCATCTCTGAAGGGATGTCTGGTTTCTGTGGGCACACAGACCACACAGTTGACATGGGAGGTCCCCCTCCATGAGAAGAGGAATTCCACCTTTATGTGGCACAAGCTGCAGGTTGAGCCCTCAGAGTTTTTGTTTGTTTGTTGCACTTAAAGAATATTTAATCTAATGTTACTATTTCCAGCTACCCACTGTGGAAATGTAATGTTCTTCTCTGTGAATCAGCTAGTTTGAATCCCAACAGAGGTGGTGCCATGCTGGGATATCATTGTCTCATCACCTCTGATCCCTCAGTTTGGTTGGGTTCTCCACTGTGTCCATTACCATCTGTCATCCTGTTGAAGTTTGAGCATTTGTAAGAGTTTGATTCTTGTGCATCCTCTTGAATTCTAGCAGGAATATTTCCAGCTGGGAGGTCTGTGTTGTCTCCTTTATTTGACAGATGTGTTATCACTTCATCAAGAGCATCACAACTTCTGAATGTCTCGGTCTTCTCTGGAGTTTCTTTCTCTTCTGATATATTTGAAGTCTCTGATGGATTTCCATCAGTGTCACCTGAATTTGCAGGTGCTCCTATAGAAGAAAGAAGTTCATTAAAACTGCTGAGTGAATCTAGTATTACTCCTTCTAAAAATTCAGACTTTATTTCATGCTCTTAATAGCTTGGCCTAAAATATGCATCTCATCTACTCCTCTACAGAAGACACTCTAGTAAACAATGCTCTGATATCCATGGCTACTTTAAGAAGACTCACAAGTGACTACACATTAGCCTCTACCTACCTGCAGGAGAAGTTTTACTTGCTGGGCAGCTGTGTTTGATTTCAGAGCCTCTGAAGCTCAAAAATGTATTAGATGTCCTCTTTGCTGGATTGGAAACTGACTGTTGGCCAGGCCCAAAGAGTCATGGTAAACAAAGTTAACTCCAGTCACAAGAAGTGTCCCCCAAGGCTGGGTATTTGGGCCAGTTCTGTTTAGTATCTTTATCAATGATTTGGATGAGAGGATTGAGGCACCTTCACCAAGTCAGCAAATGACACTAAACTGAGCAGGACTATCGATGGGCTCGAGGGTAGGAAGGCACTGCAGAGAGATCTGGACAGGTTAGATCCATTGACTGAGGCCAATGGGATGAGGTTTAATGAGACCAAGAGCTGGCTTCTGCACTTTGGTCACAACAGCCCAAAGCAACACGGGTTTTACAGGTTTGGGGCAGAATGAGTGGATAAGGATCTGGAAGTGCTGATGGACAGCTGAACATGAGCCAGCAGTGAGCTCATGTGGCCATGAAAGCCAACAGCACCCTGGTCTGTATCAAAAATGTGTCCAGTAGTAGGGAAGTGATTGCGCCCCAGTACTCAGTCCTGGTGAGGCCACAGTTTGAGTACTGGGCTCAGTTCTGGCTGCCACAGTATAGGAAAGACACTGAGGTCCTGGACTGTGTTCAGAGAAGAGCAGCAAGGCTGGTGAGTGGTTTGGAGGGTGTCATACAAGCAGCAGCTGAGGAAGCTGGGATTGTTTAGTCTGGAGAAGAGAAAGCTAAGGGGAGACCTCATTGCTCTCTACAACAAACCTTCTAGGATGTCTGTCGCAGCTCCGTTTCCACCTTTTGTGCTTGCATCTCTTTCTTCCATATACTTTTGGGTTTTCTTTGCCTCTGCTTTTTGCCTGATGGCTTCTAAAGCATTGAAGCTGTCTTGGATTTTTTTTCTGTCTCTGGTTTCCCATTTTTCCCTTTCTGCTTTCTCAGCTTCAAGGCCTCCAACAGCCCAGGCTTCTGCGCAGGCTCTAATGAAAACACAAAACCTCACTGTAATACAGCTAGAAAAGCCCATCTTGAACTTGGAAACCTGAGAAGAGCTTGCAAGGGTAACAAGCATACAGCAGTGACAATCCCTTATGCAACAGGGATGCACATACATCTCATCATCTATCTGCAATTGCAACAGAAGAAACAAAGATATCTCAAATGCTGGTGATTACACCACCAGAGATCTGCCAGCAGTGCTGGTTGTGGCTCTGCTTTCCCAGACACCTCTTCAGTTTCTCTTGAAATCAGGATTTGCCTCTGCTCTACAGACCTGGTATAAACCAGTTCTGTTCAAGAGTTCTCTTTTTTTCTAAGTATGTTAGACATGGAACTCCATAGTTCTTGTACTTAAAGTCACCCATCCTCAAGAAATTATACCAGTCTGTCTTCCCTCCCTTCCATGACCATAGTGACAAAAAAAGGGATGAGTGATCATTAGCACTGAATAGAATAGAATAGAATAGAATAGAATCACTTAGGTTGGAAGAGACCTCCAAGATCATCCAGTCCAACCTAGCACCCAGCCCTAGCCAGTCAACTAGACCATGGCACTAAGTGCCTCATCCAGGCTTTGCTTGAACACCTCCAGGGATGGTGACTCCACCACCATGTAAGCTTTCTGGCTCTGTTTCGTACCTGTCCTTTGGGAAAACTGGCCTGTCATCCAGGAATGTCAGCAGCTTTAGTCGGACAGTAAGTGTTTTCCTATAGTTAGCAATTTTCTTGATCACTTGGTTTCCTGTCAGATCCAACACACGCTAGAAAAACAGAAGGAAACAATTTGTGCAGTTGAGAAGGAAAAAAACCCATCTGCATATGCACTGTCTCTATCATTTCTACCCCAAGAAATGCATAAATCTTCTTAGGTATTCCAGGTAATCTCCAAAAACCACAGAAGGGTTTCCTTTGGCTCAGGACCTGTTGTGCACTGAACTATTTGACCAAACCATTTAATGGGAATCACCCAAGTAGAAGATACAAACCCTCAGCTACATCCAGCTTACCAAATTAGGCATGGTCTCCAGGACAGTTATGATGCTGGGATCACTGAGATGGTTGTGGGACAGATCAAGAACAGAAATACTTGGGCATTCTTGCAGGTGTTGTATGTCTTGCACTGTTTGCAATTTGTTGTGGGCGATCTGCAGAGTCTCCAGGACTTTCAGACAAGCTGTGGGACAAGAGCAGCTCAGTGAAAGGAGAGCTAAGAGTCACTTGCTTCATAAAGGTTTTTCCCTCAAAGCTTTCCTGTCAGAATCATTGTTTAGATTGAATTAGGAGATTTTATTCTAAGTTTGTTGTTCTGCTATGGGCACTTTTTGGCTTGGCCTCCAAGGCTGATTTCTTCGCCCAGTAGTTGTCTGGTTCTAGGGTAGAGGTTGTTTTGAAGTAGTGTTTCCAACTAGGCAGTTAAAAGCCAGAGGTTGTGCCTCACATTACTCCCAGTAATGATAATGTATTTTTTGCTGAAGCTGGAGCAAATCCTTTAGCAGTCATAAAGGATTTGGTAATCGTGTCTGTGACTGCCAAAGCACATTTTAACTGTAAAGTAAATGGTGAAAACTGGCTTGTCAGCCTGTCTGTAACACAGACAAGTATGAGATGCTATTAAGAAGTGAAGAAAATGACTTCACTGTCCTAGCTATTCACAGAATTAACCAGCCTGGAAAAGACCTTTGAGATGATCGAGTCCAACCTGTCACCCAGCACCTTCTAATTAACTAAACCATGGCACTAACTGCCTCATCCAGCCTCCTTTTACACACCTCCAGGGTGTACCACCGCCCCTGGCAGCCCATTCCAATGCCAGTCACTCTTTCTGTGAAGAACTTATTCCTAACATCCAGCCTGAACCTGCCCTGGCACAGTTTGAGACTGTGTCCTCTTGTTCGGTCACTGATTGCCTGAGATTACAGACCAATGCCTACCTGGCTGCAGCCTCCTTTCAGGTAGTTGTAGAGGGCAATATGGTCTCCCCTGAGTCTCCTCCTTCCCAGGGAACACCATATCTGCCCATTTCCCCTACCCCCCTGCAGCACCTGGGCTCTCCAGGTGTGACCACTTTGCCTTCCCCACCCGCTCACCTATTTAATTGTCCCCAGGTAAAGCAGAGAGCCTAAGCTGTGCCCAACTGGGCAAAGGGATCCTCCTCCTGTCGTCACTGGTGAGTACCCATGGTGCACACAGGGTGAATGGGGAAGGACAAAGGCTGGGGGCCTGGTGGCCCCCGGTTAAATAGGAAGAGGGTTGATGGTCACTCCACTGTCATCCATGTGTGCTGGCTGGGTCTCTTCAGTGGGGCTGAGCTCCTCTGTGTGGAATTTTAGCTGGTCGAGGGTCTTGCCCCAGGCTCTGAGATGAATCACAGGATGTCAG
The DNA here is from genome assembly GCA_013400475.1 of Tricholaema leucomelas. Classification (NCBI taxonomy): domain Eukaryota; kingdom Metazoa; phylum Chordata; class Aves; order Piciformes; family Lybiidae; genus Tricholaema lacrymosa; species Tricholaema leucomelas. The sequence continues at coordinate 354,960 of WAAF01019521.1, forward strand.
GGGTTGGAAGAGATCTCCATAGATTGAGTCCAACCCCCCTGCCAGAGCAGGCTGAACAACCCCAGCTCTCACCATCTCTCCTCACAGAGCTGTGCTCCAGCCACCTCACCAGCCTCAGTGTCCTTCTCTGGACACATTCAAGCACCTCAACATCTTTCTTACATTGAGGGGCCCATAATGGGACACAAGATGCAGGGTGAGGCCTAACCAGTGCTGAGTACAGGGGCAGAAGGACTTCCTGGTCCTGCTGGCCACACTATTCCAGATACAGGCCAGAATGCCATTGGCTGCCTTGGCCACCTGGCCACGTTGCTGGCTCATGTTCAGTTAACTGTCACACAACACTATGTCTTTTTCTGGCTTTCTCATCTACTGATGACTGGCTAGGGCTGGGTGCTAGATTGGACTGGATGAGCTTGGAGGTCTCTTCCAACCTGGCTGATTGTGTGATTCTATTTGAATTGCAAAACACATAGACTCTGCTCTTCAACAGAAGCCTTGTGGAGCTTCTTACAGGACACTGTAGGCAATTTTAACAACAATAAAACTCCCTTGGAAGCAGTGCCACTAATAATCGCTCAGCTTGGCCACAGCTCCTCACAGGTTAAAACACATTGCACCAACAGTTCTTACAGAGGTTCTCAATGGTCTTAATGCAGTTGTTACTGATGTTGAGGGAAACCAGCTTCTGTAAGGGTTCCAGGTTTTCAAGCTTGGTAATTAAATTGAGCTGCAAGTAGAGGCAGCGCAACTCGGTCAGCGCCTCCAAATTCTCGATTCTGGTTAGGCCGTTGCACTGCAGCCACAAACACTTCAAGCCAGTGTACTCCTCGAGGTTCTCCAGGCGGTCAAATCCTGCAGGGAAAGGTGTTCCAAAGGAGGAAAGAAAAAACAAAACACCTCTTTGGAGGAGCAAATGTTGTTAGACCAGCACCACTGAAACAGTTTGTGAAACCCTTGGTCTCTATTTCATGCAGCCCTTTAGGTACTCAAGTGAAAACAGCAATACTAAAGCCAAAGGTAGAAGGGAGGAAAACTATCCTTGAACCAGCTAACTGTATCATGCACAGAGATAAGAAGATAATCCACATTCTTTCTAACAATTTCTTTTTTGTTCAGTAGCATTTGAGATCGTGCAGCAGGTGTTTACACTTTGTTTTCTTCCTGACCGTTTTTACTTGGCAGTAAAACGTGTCCCTAAAGTGGAGAAAAGCTTCTTTACACAAACACGTTTGGAGGCAACACCTCTATTTTACTCTGAATGCAGCCTAGAGCAGTAGTTCAAGACATTTCTCAGAGTGTACTCACTGGGAAAGTGTCCTTTGATTCCTGTTAATACTTTGAATCACTTCACAAAGGCAATGAAGTCTCTAACCAGTTCACTCTCCTACCTTCATACTGAACTCTTTTTGTTTCATTATTATCATAGAATCAGCCATGTTGGAAGAGACCTCCAAGCTCATCCAGTCCAACCTAGCACCCAGGCCCAGCCAATCAACCAGAGCATGGCACTAAGTGCCTCATCCAGGCTTTTTTTTTTAAACACCTCCAGGCACGGTGACTCCACCACCTCCCTGGGCAGCCCATTCCAATGCCAATCACTCTCTCTGCCAACAACTTCCTCCTAACATCCAGCCTAGACCTGCCCTGGCACAGCTTCAGGCTGTGTCCCCTTCTGCTGGCTGCCTGGCAGAAGAGCCCAACCCCACCTGGCCACAGCCTCCCTTCAGGGAGCTGCAGACAGCAATGAGCTCTGCCCTGAGCCTCCTCTGCTGCAGGCTGCACACCCCCAGCTCCCTCAGCCTCTCCTCACAGGGCTGTGCTCCAGGCCCCTCCCCAGCTTTGTCGCCCTCTTCTGGACACCTTCCAGCATCTCAACATCTCTCTGCAATTGAGGAGCCCAGAACTGAACACAGCACTCAAGGTGTGTCCTGAGCAGTGCTGAGCAAAGGGGCACAAGAACCTCCTTTGTCCTGCTGGCCACACTGCTTCTGAGCCAGGCCAGGATGCCACTGGCTCTGCTGCCCACTTGGGCACACTGCTGCCTCATATTCAGCTACTGTCTACTTGCACCCCAGGTGCACTCCCTTCAGGTATTTGTAGACAGCAATGAGATCACCCCTGAGCCTCCTCTTCTGCAGGCTAAACAAGCCCAGCTCCCTCAGTCTCTCCTCATATATAAAACTAAATCATGTTTCTAGTCTAACAAAGTATCTAATCCTTTAAAATTAGCTTTTAGGTAGTTTAGTGAGCCATAAACTAGATTCTCTGCTGTTTGGAATGGGGAATCTAAACAAGTCATGTTCATGTCCTACCTTTGTAATGCAAGTAAAGTGTGTCATTTAAGCAGGGGGTCCAGTATAATTTCTGCTGTTTACAGATGTCTCTCAGAACCTTTTTTGTCATTCTGAAACCATAACATGAAGAAACAATAAAAAATGTCAGTGCACAGATTTCCATGCAAAACAAATGATACTTCTTTTTGCAAGAGGGAAAGTTACAGCTTCCAGACTCTACTCATAGAACCAACTAGGTTGGAAGAGACCTCCAAGATCATCCAGTCCAACCTAGCACCCAGCCCTAGCCAGTCAGGTAGACCATAGCACTGTGTGCCTCATTCAGTCTTTTCTTGAACACCTCCAGGGACGGTGACTCCACCACTTCCCTGGGCAGCCCATTCCAATGCCAATCACTCTCTCTGCCAACAACTTCCTCCTAACATCCAGCCTAGGCCTCCCCTGGCACAACTTGAGGCTGTGTCCCCTTGTTCTGTTGCTGGTTGTCTGGGAGAAGAGACCAACCCCCAGCTGGCTACAACCTCCCTTCAGGTAGTTGTAGACAGCAATGAGCTCTGCCCTGAGCCGCCTCTTCTGCAGGCTGCACACCCCCAGCTCCCTCAGCCTCTCCTCATAGGGTCTGTGTTCCAGGCCCCTCCTCAGCTTTGTCGCCCTCTTCTGGACACCTCCCAGTACTTCAACTTCCCTCTTAAATTGAGGAGCCCAAAACTGGACACAGCACTCAAGGTGTGGCTTGAGCAGTCCTGAGCACAGGGACAGAATAATCTCCCTTGTCCTATTGGCCACTTTTTTTTTAGCTACAGCTTTCAGACTCTACCCCAAATAAAAAGTAGACCTTTTTAAAGGTTTCAGACTCTACTCCAAGCAAAAAGCACACTTTTTTTTCATTCAGAGGCTTTCCATTTCTACCTGTTTGAAGGAAGCGGTAATTACTCTCAAATTCATCTTCAAAGCTGTTCTCCTGAATTAAGGCTCATATGTAGAATAGTAAAACTCCACTGACTTTGGTGATGCCAAGATAAAAGCCATCCACAAACAATTTATTACCTTACACGGCCACTCTTTTCTTCTGTCCTTTGGCTGAGTGATTTGTCATCACCATCTGATTTTTGCTCACTCTGTTGATCTGCTCTGGATGTGTAGCTGACAGCTTTCTCTTGAGTTTTAACATCTTTAAGTAAGAAAAGAAGTTACAAGTGAACAGCATGGCTGTCATCTTGCTAATTCCTTCAGGGAAATACTGAAAAGCACTTCAGTATGAATCTCAAGAGCGGTTCTAACCAAGATTTTTGCTGACATTCTTAATGATAGGAAACTTAAGGGGGTTTTGAAGGCAAAGTAGTAAAATAGCAGCAAAATAAAATTGAAGTCTGCCTTTTTTCATTTTTTCAGAAGTCAGGTATTACCCACTAAAGATTATTGTAATGTACAGTGACAATCGAGTACTGGCACCAATGTTCTTATGGTCTTAGACATCTACTATATAATACATAGCCCACCATGTCCTACACATCTACTATGCAATATACAGCCAACCGAGTGCTGGGCTGCAGCAAGAGAGGCAGGGCAAGGGAGGGGATTCTCCCCCTTTACTCTGCTCTCATCAGACCCCACCTGGAGTACTGTGTGCAGTTCTGGAGCCCCCAACACAAGGACATGGAACTGTTAGAGCAAGTGCAGACGAGGGCTACGAAGATGCTCAGAGGGCTGCAGCAGCTCTGCTGTGAGGACAGGCTACAAGAGTTGGGGCTCTGCAGCCTGGGGAGGAGAAGGCTTTAAGGAGACCTTGGAGTGGCCTTCCAGTATATGAAGGGAGCTACAGGAAGGCTGGGGAGGGACTATTGACAAGGTCTTGTAATGACAGGCTGAGGGGGAATGGGTTTGAACTGGCAGAGGGGAGATTCAAATTAGCTGTTAGGAAAGGGTTCTTTGCATTGAGGGTGGTGAGACACTGGCACAGGTTGCCCAGGGAGGTTGTGGCTGCCTCCTCCCTGGAGGTGTCCCTGCCCATGGCAGGGGGTTGGAACTAGATGATCTTTGAGGTCCCTTCCAACCTAAACCATTCTATGATATTATAAGTAACAGTAATTTGAGTTTAACAAGACTGCCAGTTTCCCATGTAAAGAGATGGTGGATCTAAGCCATCTCAAGCACTGTTTACTAGCCTAGTTCTCCTACAAAGGTACCCTTCTGCACTCTTTGGAAGATGGTGCTGTACTCATCCACATTGTCCTTAGACTGCCTTTGATTAGCTGCATTTTTGGTACTTTTCAGATTCTTGCTCTGCATCTTGCCGTTGGTACACTTAAAAAGAGACAGTGCAAACAAATTGATTGGACCAGGTCATTTATATGTGACTGTGATTAAAACAGGATTACAACACAGCACAAAGCTGCCCAGGGAGGTGGTGGAGTCACCATCCCTGGAGGTGTTCATGAAAGAAATGGATGAGGCACTTAGTGCTATGGTCTAGTTGACTGGATAGGGCTGGGTGATAGGTTGGACTGGATGATCTTGGAGGTCTCTTCCAACCTGGCTGTTTCTATTCTCTATTAAATCCCTTCAGCAGGGAGAAAAGAAACAGCAAGAGTGGTAAAGAAAAGGCACAGCTGGGCAAGTCTCAATTATGGTCAAGAATTTCAGGGATTTTGCTGAGAGAAAGAATAAATTCATACTTCTTCCAGGTAAGGAATGACAGTTTGATGTCTACTACAGGTTTACTCTAAATGAGTCCTAGCTGGAAGGGCTCACCTGTGTTGCCAGAACTGCCTTCACTTTCTGCTGGGGTAGCTTCGTTTCTGCTGCCATCCATAGAGCCACCTGACACCTCTTGCACAGCAACTTCCCCTCCAAGGCTTTTCTCACAGTCTCCAATTTGTGACTGCATTTTGAGATACGACTTAGGCAAATGGCAGCCAGGTCAGTGCTTGACTTACGACCCTGCTTTTCCAGTCGACACGTCTGAAGGTTTTAGTAGGAGAACCTGTTACAGACAAGAAGACTATGGGTCAGTGCTGAAGCCTGCATGGAACTGTCAGCCTGGGGCTAGTCACTGGGAAGATACCAAAAGGCTGGGAGAGTTTATCTTAAATTGTGCCTCGGAACAGTGAGGATCACGGCAGAGAAGCCTCTCAAAACCACAGCAGGTCTCCTTTCCCCCTTCAAAGCTGTCCAGTAACCTTGGTGCTCCTTGGAGCCCCAGCCTGCTACTGCCTGTCCCACTGCAAGCCTGGTGACAGCCAGCCTTAGCCTCCTGGCAAGGACTACAGATGCTGTCACGTCTCTCCGCTGCACTTTTCGCTGCTGTACCCAGGAGCTCTCTAGATAAGCCTCGACTTCTGGAGCGCACTGCTACGTCTCCCGTTAAACCTCCAGCTTCCTTTACCCGTCCCAGCAGCCAGGCTGGACCCGACGTTGGGAGCCGTGCCCTAGCCCACCGGTCGGCGGTTTCGCCACGGTATCTCCCAGGCGGCAGGAGCCGAGAATCCCGACAGGCCGGGAAGCAGCCCCGAGGCCGAGCCCCAGCTCCTGTCCCAACCGCCGCTGCCGTCGCCATGGTAACGCCGCGCACAGCCCCACAAGGCCCCGCGGCCGCTCCCGGCGGCCCCGCGCGGGAAGCGGCGCTGCGTGCGGGGAGGGCATCGGCAGCGGCGGAGGGCCCGGCCCCGCGGGCCGCAACGGGCCCTGAGGTGGCGGGTGAGGAGCGGCCGGCGGGTAACGACCCTTGGGGCAGGTGAAGGGGCGGCTCCCCGCGCTGTCATGCCCGCGGGCTGCAGCTGCTGGCTTGGTTTGCCTCCGTTACAGCCTGGCTGGATCCAGCAGGGCCGGGGCTGAGCGCGTCGGAGCGCAGAGCCTGGTGGTCCCTTTGGCTGGTCGGCGAGGGAGTTAACGCTCCCCGGAGAGGTGAGGCCTACTGCCGGGAGGGCGTTTGACCTCGGTAGGCCAGGGGTATGGGCCCTGAAGCAAGCGGCGGTAAGCCGCCGGTCCCGATGACAGGTCGGTCGCTGGGTCTTGTGCTTGCTTTAAAGAAAAATTCACTAGTGAAAGCCATGGGAGGGGTTCTGCCGAGAGCCGGTGTGCGATGTGAGACATTCGTGCGCGGCGCTGCCCCGTGGCTCGGGGAGGTGGTAGACGCGCCGCATTTGCTGGGAAAGGGCTTCGTGATGGTGCTAGGGTCTCAGGCTATGCTTCTGGTCAGGCATCAGAATAGGTTGTCCTGGGGGGTGCCGGAGTCACCGTCCCTGAAGGTGTTCGGGAAACACGGACATAGCACTTTCAGGGTGCAGCTTAACGGCCATGGTTGGACTCGATGACCTTAGAGGACTTTTGCAGTCATAGCATTCTGTCATTCCCCAGGCCACGGTACATTGTGCTGCTCGCACCTCTGTCCCTGGCTTCTCATCTTTCAACGCAGAAGCTGCGGGACATAGTAAAGGGACGGGGGAAAAAAGTCCCGTGGACCAGACTGGGCCATAAGTTGATGGTTGGAACTCAGTGATCTTAAGAGGTCTTTTCCAGCTGAAACAATTCTGTGCTTCCGTCATTCTGGCATTTTTCCTCAAGTAGCTTTCAGTGCTAGGAAGAGTGTGGTGTTTCTTGCGTGCTCAGCTTTCTCTTGTTAAGAATCTTTGCCTCTTTTGTAGGTGAATCCTCACCTTCAAAAATTAGGTTTTACATGTTGAGCTCCCCTTGTCTGCTTGGACATGAATTGCTTTATTTGCAGCATCGTCAGTGCTGTTATGGTGTAACTGATTAGTAGCTCAAGCCTCGAACAAGGGCTAAACTAGCGAGGATGATGGTAGGTGAAGTAAGCTTGTGGATTTCCTTCTTCATAGGTGCTCAGACTGTGACATGCTGAATCTCTGAGGTTATCCATCCAACCTGACCAAATTACAAGGTCCAAGAAGCAACTGTCATTGCCTGTGTCTCTTTTTCTTCCAGGCTTGCCATCACCATGGCCGCGGTGGATCGTTTCCACCTCTTGTACAGAGAGATCAGTCGCTCCTGCAGCTTTTACATCGAGGCCCTGGCTATAGTTGGAGCTTGGTACACGGTCAGGAAGTGTGTCTCTCTTGCCTTCAACACCTATGGCATGCTCAGGCTGCATGTCATTCCCAGGCTGGGCAGCAAGGTTGATCTTGTCAAGCAGTACGGGAAATGGGCTGTGGTCACTGGTAAGAAGACTGAATTGTTTGTGTTTGTACAATGTTCTATGCCAGTACTGTAAAACTTGCTAGCTCGTGTTCCTGGATGAGCTTTGTGTCACAAGCTAGGGCCTGCCTAATCTCAGCTTGGAAGTTAATGTGATTGAGCCAAGAGGCTGATGGTATCCTGCATCAACAAGAGGGTGGCAAGCAGGTCGAGTGAAGTTCTCCCCCTCTACTCTGGCCTCAAGAGGCCTCCTTTAGAACACCAAGTCCACTTCTGGGCTCCCCATTTTGAGAAGGACAGGGAGCTGCTGGAGAGGGTATGGCAGAGGGCTACAAAGATCATTAGGGGACTGGAACATGTCTTATGAAGAAAGGCTGAGGGACTTGGGGCTGTTTAGCCTGGAGAAGAGAAGGCTGACAGGGGATCTCATCAGTGCTGATCAATACTTAATGGGTGGGCATCAGGAGGATGAGACCAGTCTTTTTTCAGTGATGCCAAGCAACAGGACAAGAGGTCATGGGCACGAACTTGAAGCAGAAAGTTCCATCTAAACATGAGGAAGAACTTTATGCTGAGGTTGCCATAGTACTGGAATAGGCTGCTCAGAGAGCTGGTAGAGTCTCCCATCTCTGGAGTTATTCAAAGCCTGCCTGGATGCTGTCCTGTGCAGCCTGCTCTACGTGAACCTGCTGTGGCACTGTATTGCCAGAGGACCCTTCCAAACCCTCCGATTCTGTGAGCTGTAACAGTTGTTGAGTACCTTACAAAATTCAGTTCCTCAGGAGGTGGGCAAGTGCAGTGTGGTGACTGAGGGCTGATGAAGGATGACAGCAAATTCTCCCCCAGCATTGCAGTATGCAACCCAAACACCTACAAGCCTTGAAAAGATGCAGAAAGGGTCTGATTTTTGCTATGGTGTTTTCACATGTGCTCAAGTTCTTAACAAGATTTAAGTCATGTACCTCTGGGGACAGTTCTCTTTAGTATCTTTATTAATCATTGAGGGCACAGTCAGTAAGTTTGCAGACTGACACCAAGTTGGGTGTGAGTGTTGATCTGCTGGAGGATAGGGAGGTTCTACAGTTAGCCTGGGAAGGCTGGATCAATGAGCCAAGGCGTGTCAGATGAGGTTGAACAAGGCCAAGTGATGGACCTTAAATTTGGATCAAAACAACTCCATAAATGCCCCAGGTGTGGGGCAGAGTGGCTGAAACTGTCCAGCAGAAAAGGACCTGGAGCTACCTGGTTGGTAGCTGGCTGAACATGAGCCAGTGTGTGTGCAGGTGGCCAAGAAGGCCAGCAGCATCCTGGTCTGGATCAGGAATAGTGTGGCCAGCAGGGATCATCCCCCGGCAATGGTGGGGCCACGTCATAAGTGCTGGGTTCAGTTTTGGACTCCTCGCTCCAAGAAGTGCATTGAGGTGCTGGAGCAGGTCCAGAGCAGGGAAACAAAGCTGGTGGAGGGAGGGTCTAGGGAACTGGTCTTGTGAGGGGCAGCTGAGGGAAGTGGGGTTGTTTAGCCTGGAGAAAAGGAGGTTGAGGGGAGACCTTCTGGCTCTCTACAACTCACTTAAAGGAGGTTGGAACAAGGTGCAGGTTGGTCTCTTCTCCCAAGTAACAAGCAAGAGGACAAGAGGAAATGGCCTGTAATTGTGCCAGGGAAGGTTTAGGTTGAACGTTAGGAACAGTTTCTTCCATGAAAGGGCTGCCAAGCCCTGGAACAGGCTGCCCGAGGCAGCAGTGAAGTTGGCATTGCTGGAGGGACTGAATAGCTGTGTAGATGTGGTGCTGAGGGACATGTTTTAGTGGTGAGCTGTCAGTGCTGGCTTTAATAGTTCAACTCAGTGATCTTAAAGGTCTCTTCCAAAGCGGCTCTATGGCAGCGTTGTCTTTATTGTGGTTTTGCCATCACCATATTCAGTGCCACATGATCTTTAGAGAAGAGACTAAAGCTACAACGAAAAGAATTGGCCAAAGAAGGCTGAGGCTGCTCTGCTGTTCACATCTTATTTTGAATAGAAATTGCTTATTTCTATTGCAGGTAGCACAGATGGTATTGGGAAGGCATATGCTGAGGAACTGGCAAAGCGTGGGGTCAACATCGTCTTAATCAGCCGCAACAAAGAGAAGCTGGAGGCTGTCTCTAGAAGCATATCTGAAACTTATAAAGTGGAAACAGATATCATAGTAGCTGACTTCACCAGGGGGAGTGAGCCTTACTCAGCCATTAAAGAGGCACTGAAAGACAGAGAAATTGGCATTTTGGTCAATAATGTGGGAATTTCTTATCCCTACCCGGACTATTTTACCAACCTGTCTGAGGATATCCTGTGGGACATGATCAACGTAAATATTGTCTCTGCTAACATGATGACCCATATCGTGCTGCCAGGCATGGTAGAGAAGAAGAGAGGGGCAATTGTGAATGTTTCTTCTGCATGCTGTTGTCAGCCCACACCACTGTTGACCATCTATGGAGCCTCTAAAGTAAGTTGGAGTGTAAGGTTTAATGGTATACCCAGAAAAGCAGGTGCATTTCAGGTTGGTCGATTGCAAATGCATTCCAAAAGGATAACAAAATATGCTTGAACGTTTTCTAGAGATGGGTTCAAGTATCAGAGGTGAATGTCAGATGTAATGGACAGTAAGCTCCTGATCCTCACCAACACTGAATTTGGAACCAAAGGCAGCGCTGTTTGGGTGGTGTGAACTGTGGCAGGAATAATGGTGCCTTCTTGAGGGGAATAGTACACAATGCAATATGGCAGTTCTGTGACCTATTGAAAGGGTCAAGAATTTCATCTTTTAATCAGCTGAGCTCCTCACACACTTGTATTTGATGGCAAGATGGGCTACATTCATGCTCAAGCCACTGCTGTGACAACAGCTGTGACCAAATCAAGCCCCTGCTTCACCTAACACCAAGGGGCAGTTGGTTTCTTTACACTACCACCTGTACAGCATTTGGGGAGGAATGAGAACTTCCCACAGTTGTTTTTCATGAGGAGAGCCAGTCAGTAATGAATAGGATGGGGCAGCTGGGTGGTGCCCAAAGTGCCAGTGCACGTGGGGCTGTGGATTTACACTGGATGACTTGCTGCCCAATCTACAAAAGCAACTGAGACTGCAGATGGATCTTGCCAAGATCCGGTGTCTAAAGAGATGTGGTTAATTTCTCTCAGCTGTCAGAGGCTGCCCTCTGCTGCAGCCTCACTCCTGCACAGCTTTGCTCCTGGCATAGCTCTTGCAAGTACTTCTTTTGCCTGGAGCAAAACCACCTTGTCACCCTGGAGTGTAAAGCTCCTTCTTTAGTAAAGAAACTGTCTTTCTGTTGCAGATTATCTCCTGCCTTGGTTGTGCTAAACATATGTAGAGCTGCATTTGGAGCTCAGTTGAAAGGCCTGAATGAAAAAGAGCAGAACAAACCCAAGTGTACCAGAGTTTCTTCCTTTAGCTGCCATCATTAATCCAAACCCTGCATCAGCAGTTGAGTTCAAAGCCTGGGCTCTTTGCAGTTACACTGGCACAGAAGTGGGAGCAAGCTGCTCTAGCATCCCAAGCCTCTCTTGTGTGTTAACAGTGTACAAAGTGGTTGGTTGGCTGGTTTTTTTATCTAAGACAGGTGGAAGGGTATTTGTAGAAGATGCTTTCCCAACATTCTGCTGTAAATGGAGCTTTTGTGAGGCCATTTGGGAGCAGAAACCTGTTCACTTGCAAGCTGAGTCTAAAATGCCATTTTCCAGGGATGTCTGGATGTGTGGCAGCACAGTAGCCTCGGCATGGCACCAGTGTTCCTGCCTTGCTAAGGCTGAGCCGAGTTCATTTTCCTGCCTGTTTAATTCCAGCAATCCCAGTTATCAGACTTGTGCTTTTTTTATGCTGTTACAGAAAAATAAGATTAATTAAAGGAACTAATACAAATACACCTAAACAAATGCATGTTTAATTTTGCAAGAAGTAATTAACCTTCAGGGGAAGAACAGTTGAGTACCAAATTCACCTGTAAATGCATTTTAAAAGTGGGACTTCCTTTTGACAGCAGTAAGCATAGTTAGCTTGGAATGTCCCTTGCAGCACTCCTGAATTAAGTTTGGTTTAGGTGAAACAAACGTTTCAGTATTGTTTCTAAGCAGAAATTGTTAGATTATTTGTTAGATCCACATCAGAGGCTTAAGCAGTTGCTTTGTCCTACAACTTGCTGCACTGTTAGAGGTTTTTAGCAAAGAAACAGCAGATAGAAATGTTTGTAATGCTTTAGGAATGTGGGGTTTTTTATACTATTTATTCAAAGTGGGTTTTTTTTAAGCTGATGTATAAAACATGCTACCACTTTTCTATAATTTTAATAAAAGTCTGCTTTAATAAAAGTCTCTTTCATTTAAAAAAAAAAAAAACATAAAGAGAAATGTCTCTTTCTGTCTTTGTCTTTCCAGACCTACCTGGACTATTTCAGCAGAGCACTACATTATGAGTATGCCTCCAAAGGAATTTTTGTTCAGAGCTTAACCCCTTTTGTCATTGCTACAAAAATGGTAGAGTTCAGCAACATTGCATCAGAGAGATCTTTCTTCTTTCCTTCTGCTGAAGAATATGCAAGCCATGCAATTTCTACTCTTGGGTTATCCATAAGGACTACAGGGTACTGGAAGCATGCAATAAAGGTAATAGGATTCATTAAACTGTTTCATGCTTGTCAGTAGAAGTAAATAAGCTGTTTACTTTCTTTAGGAGTCAGAAAGAAAACTGTGCTCCTAAACTGTCATTATATATACATTATTTCAGGACTTAAGGGCATTGAGTTGTATTTCCTCACTAATTCTGCTTTTAATTGTGCTTGGATCTGCTTATTTTTAGAATGAGAGAGGAACCTACACTCACTTAAAACGTGCAGGAACAATGGGAAAGGGACAACCTTTTTTCAAAAGCACAGAGTATTTTGCCTAGGGTATTGCTGACTGGGTGAGCATTTAATTGCCTTCTGTGAACAGAAGTAGGTAGTTCAGTCTTAATTTGAGTGTATTTCTTCTTTGGGCAGGGAGGATGGAATAAGAACAAAAAAAAAAAGGTGCCTATTTTTATCCTAAAATTGTGGGAAGCAGGTCCTTTGAATTTTAGATTTTCATTTTTAGGGGCAGACTGTGTGCTCCAAGGTGATTTTGTGCATGTTGATCACATCTCATATGTCCTCCCTCATGGCTTTCTATAGCATTAGGTTTAATAGAAGAAACTGAAGAATTCTGTCTACAGCTACCTGAAGGGAGGCTGTAGCCAGATGGGGTTGGTCTCTTCTGCCAGGCAATCAGCAACAGAACAAGAGGACACAGTCTCAAGTTGTGCCAGGGGAGGTCTAGGCTGGATGTTAGGNGATTAATCCAAAAGGAATAAGGAATGGGAAGGGTTCTGGCAGGATGTGGCAATTAAAGACAGTGGACAGCACTGCTGTTATGAACTTGAACCAACCACTTCAGGATTTGTTTGTGGAATTTAACTGTTCAGCTGTGAGCACTACTTCCAGAGTGGGTTAAATGTATTTACTTCCAGGAGTTTGAATGAAAGCTTTAGTTACTGATGTTCAAGAAGGTTTTTGCCTTGCTTTAGTGATAACTTGAGATACTGTTTACTGGGACATGTCTTAATCTGTCCCTTTTTCTTTTGTCTCCCTGTGCCTCTCCACAGTTCACGCTGGGTGAATGTGTACCTGAACGGATCTGGGCATGGCTGGCAGTATATTTTTTCAGATACATATTCAGGGAATCTTAAACATGCAAAGAGAAATAGGAGTATCCAGATGTCCTGCATACTGAGTATGATATTCTGATCAGAGTGCTGCGAAAATGTCTAGTGGACTTTGATGGATTCACCCATACCTCACTAAACAAGCCATGTGTAACCTCGACATCAGATGTCTGCATCCTCTCTGCATTAAATAAATAGCTCCTCCTCTGCTTTTCCTCCACAACAGAGAGTTGATGGTGTGGAGTTGAATCTCTGTTCTCATTCTCTTCATGGCAATTGGGCAGGAGTCCAGTTCTGACAGTAAATATTATCTCTTGCACAGTGCTCTGTGATGTCAACCTGCGAAGTTGGCAGGATTTGAGAATCCTCCAAATGTGTCAGAAAGGGGTTCCCCAGAAGTCATGCTGTTCAAACAGACAATCCTACTCAACTCTTTGAAGTCTCTTTAATATCTTTTTGCATAGCTTTTCTGTCTCCAAAGGGTAGATGTTTGTATGTTAAGTGTAGATGTTGTTACTTTTGAATGATGATGTTATTTAAGGAACTTCTCAACTTCTAAGGTGTATGGTAAGGGTACTGTTGACTTGGGGGTTGTTTGAATGACTGAAATGATGCAGCAGAGCTGTAACAGAACTTGGAGATAAGCTTGTATGCTCCAAATGTGAATGATCTTGATAATAGTTTATTGCTTCAGCAATCTGAAATGTGGCTAGAGAATTGAATAAAGCATGTGAAGAAAAACCCAAACAACCACTAGCCAAAGAAAAGAACAATAATGAAGAAATGTCTTGATTTAAAAATACTGCTTAGTTTCCTAAGATGATAATAAAAAAACCCAAACCAACTCACTGGAGTTTTGATGTTGTTTGTCTTTGATAGGTTTGTTAATACATGTCTATTTGTATGTACTTGCTAGAAGTCATCTAGTATCATACACTGCTCATCTGTGTTGCAGGCTCTGTGTCTTGGGGTCAGGAAGGCTGTCCTTTCTGTGTAACTGCTGCCTGATCTTTCAGGAGGATGACTGAGGAAGGAGGTTCACCAACTTTCTGGGTTTGTTTCTTGTTTTCATGAAACTGGCACTAGCCTTCATAACTGAACGGTCTGATGTGTATCAAGGAACTACTGGAGAAAATCCAGTGGAGGTGATGAAGACACTGAGGGGATGGGAGCATCTCTGAGGAGGAAAGGCTGAGAGCTATGGGGATGTTTAGCCTGGAAAATAGAAGCTTGAGATGACAATGTTTAAAGGGTGAGGGGGCAGAGGATGGGGGCAGACTCTTCAATGGTAATAGGCACAAAGTGGAACTCAGGAGGCTCCATCTGAAGATGACAAACTTCTTTGCTATAAGGGTGCTGAAGCAGGCTCCTCAGAGAGGTTGTGGAATCTCCTTCTCTGGAGAGTTTCCAAACCTGTCTGGATACTGTGATCTGAGCAAGCTGCTGTGGGTGACCCTGCTGTTGTAGGGCAGTTGGACCGGACGTTCTCCACCGGTCCCTGCCAGCTCCTGCCGTGCTGGGATTCTGTGGTACTTGCTGGGTCATGCTTGCATTTATTGCCCAGAGGGAAACTCAGGCCATGATTCTTATAACAAAGGAGCTCCCTCTCTTGACGCTTGTTAACCACTCTGTTAGGTGCAGAGATCCGTTAAGCAGTTCTGTCTCGTCAGGTGCAAAGATCCATCAAGCAGTTTTGTCTGCCGCTGCCCTCCCGTTTACCGGCGTCAACCCCGGCTGACCCTGCAAGCTGTTTGCTTCAGTCGTGCAGTACACAGTAAGTAGTGGCCGTTGATAATAACGATGTCTGTTTGCAAACGGGACTAAGACAATACATTCACTTTCGGCAACGGCTTCAGTGCAGCTGTGGAACAGCTCGGCGCCCATCTTTCCCTCCCGCTCCTCAGGCGCTGCGGGTCGCTGACCTCCACATCCCAAGTTTTCCTTGCAGGAGTTGAACGCTATTTAAGCACATTTGAGTTACCTTCTCAGATGCCTTCCGCCGCCAGCAGCGGCGCCGCCAGCCCCGCGGCTGCGCCCGCCCTTCTGCGCGCCGTGCGCATGCGCCCGCCCCGGCCGCCATGGGGCTCTCGCGAGAGCGCGCTGGTAAACACCGCACAAAATGGCGGCGGCGGCGGCGGGCCCGGCGGCGGCACGGTGAGCGCGGCGGGAGCGGGGCGGCGAGGGAGGAGAGCTGGGCGGGCGCCGGCGCTGCGGCTTCTGCCTCCGCCCCGCCGCTGCGGCGAGCGGGCCGGGGTCAGTGCTGTGCTGCCAGGCTTCGGGGGAGCGCGGAGCAGGGGGACGCTAGCCGGGCCTGCGGCTGCCGGCTGCCGGTTGCCGTTGCCGGTTGCCGTTGCCGGTGTTCTCTCTGCACCGGGCTGCTGCTGCGCGCAGGTCTCGCTGCTGTCGCGCTCTCTGTCAGCCTTTCCCGGCGGTGGGGCACGAATGGCCTGCGGTAATGGGCACAGGACGGATGAGTTTCCCCGTGCGCTGGCGGTGGCAGCAGCCAGTTCCCTGAGGTGATCGGGAGCTCCCTGCCTGTCCGGTGCCTGAAGCCTCGGAGGCGGCTGCCGCCTGAGCCTGTGTCAGACAGACATCTCTGCGGGGTTCCCACCGCTTGGTCTGGGGTATCCTCGCTCCACGAAAACCAAGGAGTAGCTCTAGGCATAGCTGTGTTAGGGGATGGACAAATTGGCAAGTTTGGGGTTTTGTCCAATCCCTCACGCTAAGGGCATTAAACAGAGAAAAGTTGTGAGCCTGCAGTGCTTTTGCTCTTAGTTTCTGGTACACTTCACTGTCTTGCTTACATACAATCTGTTATCAGCTACAGGAATGTTTGTTTTACTCATTTGTGTAGTTGTTTTTTGATTTTATTACTACGGGAGTTATAAGCTAACAAAGTGATAAGGCAGGCAGAGCTCAGCCAAGATCAGCAGTCCAGGAGCTGTGTCTAGTTTAGGGATGAAGAGGAAACTAACCACAAGCAGTTGACACTGCCGTGGTGATGTCAGTCAACTAGAAGGAAACATTCTCAAGGACTGAATTCCCCTCTAAAGAAAAAGCTAAATAGAGATGAAGTAAGAGCTGTCACAGCCAGACTCAGTTTGTTGTTGTGCTGTGAGGTCAGCCCATCGTTTTCAGGAACAATCTGAGTCTCCTAATAAAGCTTCTACTTTTCCACTCTGGTCACTTGCAGCAGCAGTATAGAGTCGTCTTCTGCCTCTCCGTGTGGTCTGATGGACCAGCTGATCGTTTTTTTTTCTCTTCACTCATTTCTTAATGGCCCTTTATCTATCAATTGCTGAGTAATTAATGTTTGGAATTTAGATTGCAGGGTTTTTTTTTTCCCAGGGCTTCCTGAGTCTTGGAATTTAAAGGGAGCACGTTTCACCTCTGCATGAAAAACGCTTTCAACACTTCTCTTTTGCTTCATATTATTGCATCTGTAATCTCAGCCCTCGTTTTCTCAGGTGACCACGTTGTAGTCACTTCCATCTCAAGAAAGTCTAAAATACGTTTTTGATGCTCATTTTCTCCTTCAAGCACAGATAATGCAAGTTTTCCTCCTGTAGTATCTCTTATCAGCCCCTTAGAACAGAGTTTGAACCTGATTGTGTAAAATGATTTTCATTTCTGCCTGGAACCAAAAGCTACTACACTTCTTTTAAGTATCTGGGAACAATTTATGTCATCCTAATACTTGTTTTTCTTCCTGTGACACTTGCATATCATTTTGTTCTCTCTCTTCTCTTGCAAAGGGTTATAGTTTGGTTGCTGCTGTCACCTGTTCTATTATGTGAGGTTCATGCCTGTTTCACGTCTGCTGTGGGCTAGGAAGGGACTTGAGTGTTCATGAGATATTATGAAATTAAATCCATGAACAACTTCTTTCCTCTTATTTCTAATGCTACCTGTTAAAGGTGTCTAGTTCTTACATTTTTCAGGCTATACAGCTGCACAGACATGAGTCTAATTATTGTCTCTCTTACAGGTTGGCTTGCAGTCAGCTTTGTCAATTCTTGTGAGGAGTTAACTTTGTCATCAGAAATGGAGAACAGGACTCAGCTGCCACATCCTGAGTGACCGAATCCTTTTAGTCCAAAATGGAGAAGAAGCGTAGAAAGAAATGAGCCTGTTCATAAGGCTTTACCTCAAAAGACCATGAAATCTCAAATGATTTTGGACACAGCTTTAAGACTATCCAGTTGATCAGCACAGTGAAAGCAACGCTTACTGAAGGAAAAATGAACTAGTTTATAAAGAAGAAAATTGCAATTTGAATATATGGAATTGCTGGAATGAAACCATTTGCTTTTATGACCATGAAGTTTGCAAACATCTGGCTTGTTCTGGTTGTTATTTTACTCTGTGGCAAAAAACACTTCGGTACCAGACTAGGGAATTCCTCTCATGAGGCTCACGTGTGTCCTGGATGTTCTCGCCTTACTTTGAAAGTGGAATTCGCTTCGACAGTCGTGGAGCATGGTAATAAAGAGTTAAGCAGTCCAAAAAACCTCTCCCTCTGAAGTTCAAGTGTATGGTACTGATTGGTGATGCTTGTGCAATTCAGAGAGTTTCTGTGCAGAGAGGTCTGCTAAAGTCTCCATATTCCAAAAGAGAAACAGATTTTTTTCAAAGGTTCCGGGTTTAACTGGAGACAGGATTCAAAGCCCAGGAGAAGAGAGGAAAATAAAGAGGGCATTAGAATTGGATATGGAGTGTGAGAGCTCAGGTGGGCAAGTCTGGTCACTGCGGTGTGTTTAGTGGCTGTTGCAACCCAGCCAGTGATGTGGTTGGGGGTCTTATATGAAATGTAACCACAGGTGGGCCTTGAAGGTGCACAAGGAGAAGAAATCTCTGGGTTTGTTAATAAAAAGTTTGAAAGTGCTAATACATGCATGGAAAGATGGGAAAGATAATTGTGAAGGAAGCAGATGAAGGGTAAAGTGAGGCAAACACCACTGGAGGGATGGCAAAGGACAGCAGTAGGACACTGCAACTTACTGCCTGTAATATACCCAGAGTGAGCTGCGTGTGTGCCTGGGTGCTTACAGGCAGGATGCCTGAAGGGACATTTCTGTTTCACAGTAGCCAGAGACTGAGTGTGGTGAACGTGGTGGTGTGTACTGGAGCTGAAGTCCATTCACCAATCACTAATCCTGACCAAGAACTGGACCAGCTTCCTTCTCTTTGCTTGTCGTACTTGGTGCCAGTTACTGTCACTAAAATTCAACATATATAGTCTAGATGCCTTTAAGTCACACATGTCAAAAAGCATATTCAGTTGGCATATGAAACGCTTTGTACTGCTTGATATGCCTTAACTCTCTTTCATTTCCCTTGCTCCCCCTCATTTTTTCACCTATGACATTTACAGTTCTTCTTTTCAAGGTTCTTAGGAGTTTAAAATAGTGCAGGTTTCCTGGTATAAAAAGCAAACAAACAAACCCAAAGCATTACGTAGTGCAGACATAAATTGCTGATTCCTAAAAGCAGCAACAATGACAAAAAAGCCTCAAACTGTGATTATTTGTTCTGGTGAGAGAAAAAAAGAAAAAAAAATATTTGGACCTTTATGGTGTAAGTGTTTGAGCAAGCTGCTAAAGCATGACTTCTGATAAGTTGTGCTCTTCTTCCAGAGTACATCGTGGCTTTTAATGGATACTTCACAGCTAAAGCTAGGAGTAAATTCATTTCAAGTGCACTAAAAAGTAGTGATATTGAGAACTGGAGGATCGTACCTCGCAACAACCCAGCCAGTGACTACCCCAGTGATTTTGAGGTTATTCAGATCAATGAGAAGCAGAAAGCTGGAGTACTGACGCTGGAAGATCACCCCAACATCAAGCGTGTGACACCTCAGCGGAAGGTCTTCCGATCACTCAAGTATTCTGAGTGTGAGTCATTTTCTGTGTGGTTGCATGGGAACTGATTTAAAAAGTCTTCTCCATCTTCCTTCAGACCACCAGCTTAGCACTGCACAAGTGAGCAGTGTCCTGCAGTTCTGACTTGATCTGTTATTGTGACTGTGAAATTATGAGGGGCTTGTCATCTCACTGCTAAAGCGCGGCAGCAGTTCCATCTGCAGTCACAGCAGTCGCTTACCTGAGCCTATGGACCACTGTATTCCTGGGGGATAAAAGCTTTTGCTGATTCTGATGGGAGGCAGTGGATGCTCATTTAAAGCATTTGTTGTATCAGCATGATGTGTATATTTACATAAAACCCTGGTCTTTTGTGCTTTTCCTTATACTCTTTTTTTTGTCTCCATCCTCATTCTGTGTAGCTGATCCCACGTTGCACTGCAATGAAACCAGATGGACTCAGAAGTGGCAGTCATCTCGGCCCTTGAGAAGAGCAAGTCTGTCTTTAGGTTCTGGCTTCTGGCATGCAACAGGGAGACACTCAAGCAGGCGTTTGCTGAGAGCCATCCCACGCCAGGTTGCTCAGACCTTGCAGGCAGATGTCCTCTGGCAGATGGGTTACACAGGTCTGCTTTTGACTCTTGGTTTTTAGAACAATTGCCTTCTTTTGGAAACTGAAGTGTGAAGTATGAGGAGAGGCTTATTTACCTCTGTGTGTTACTCTCTTTTTGGGTGCCAGGTCTGGAAAGACTGAGATGTATTTGTTTATTTATAGAGTGCTCTTCTGAGTGTGTTTTGCCTGCTGAGGAGAAATTAAAGATATTGGTGATCTGTGGTTGAATTTTGAAATTGGAATATGTTTTCTTTAAGACCTATAACTGAATCAGAAAGGTTGATAAAGGTTTTTCTTTTGTAGGTGCTGGTGTGAGAGTAGCAGTGTTTGACACTGGTCTGAGTGAGAAACATCCACATTTCAAAAATGTAAAGGAGAGAACAAACTGGACTAATGAGAGGACTTTGGATGATGGTGAGTTACTGTCTAAAAGTGTGCAACTATTCCTGACACTGCTGTGTTTCCATTGTAAACCTGCCATTATAGCTGCTGTGGTGCTAACATCTGTTGAAATTGTATGTCTTGAGGTTTTGAGCTTGGTTTTGCAGTGTCAGAAGCCCTTTCTACTCTGTATAGGGTTCTAGGAGGGTGTTTCACAAGTCTCCTTTGAATCAGATGTGCCATTTCACTGTAGCATTTGAAAATGTCAGGGCAGGAAGGCATTGTCCAAGCAGGTGTGGGGGAGAGCAAACCCCACAAAGAGCTTTCTGTCCTGTTCCTGTTTATGCATTCTGCTCCTTCACAGCACATAATATTTCCACACTTAGAGGGGAGAGCATTTTTGGTTTTCATTGTTTGTGTGATTCCTAAGCTAATCAGAGTTTTGGAGCCTTCCTGTAAAGATTATTCAATAGTGGTTTGTTTTTTTGGGGGCCACTCACTATGAGAAGGACATTGAGGTGCTTGAGCAAGAGCAAATAAGGGCAGTGAAGCTGGTGAAGGATGAGTGGGCTGGGGTTGTTTAGGCTGGAGAAAACAAGTCTGAGAGAAGATCTTGCTCTGTACAACATCTTGAAAGGAGATTGGAGCAAGCTGGGGATTGGTCTCTTATCCCAAATAACAACAGGATGAGAGGAAGTGGCCTCACGTTGTGCCAGGGCAGATTTAGATTGGATTTTAGAAGGAACTTTTGCACTGAAAGCGGTAATTAAGCTCTGGAGCAGGTTGCCCAGCGGTGGTTGGGGCCCCATCCCAGGAGATATAAAGGGTGAAGATCGACATGGCTGTGGGCAACCTGATCTACTTGAGGATACCCCTGCTTACTGCAGAGGCTGCTGGACTACGTGACCTTGGAGGTCCCTTCCATCGCAGACCTTTCTGTGATTCTCAGTGTTTGGAAACCCTGTAGATGAAACGCTTAGGGACATGGTTTAGTGGTGGAGTTGGCATTGTTGAGTTAATGGTCGGACTCAATGATAGTGGAAGTCTTTTCCAACTGTTATGGTTCTGTGATTCTACTCTGTATGATTTTCATCAACAAACTCTGTGCTGGCCCATGCCCATCAATATTCCAAAGAGCTTTCTGTGGTCTGCACTATGTTTGTGTTCCTTTATCCTGTGTTGACTGCACCTTGCCCTGACCCTATGCTTTCACAGATTATTAACTTCATACAGTCTGGGTCAGGGAATCAGTAGAAGCCCTTAAGTGTTCAAGGTCTCTGCATATCTCGTTCAGTCTTGTGTGCACCTCTTTTAGTTTTGTCACCTGCAGTACTACATTGCCTTGCAGCACCTGCTTTTGGTAGCACTTCCTATTGTTTCTGTGCCCAGATGCTTGCTGGGGAGGCAGATGTGGAGTACAGCAATACCATGCAGGCAGTTCAAAAACCAAAAGCTAAATTATTCTTTGAGGAGAGGAAAAAAATGGTTTCTTGTTTCATTGTTCATATTTAACAAAATCCAGAGTTATTTCAGGGTCAAGATAAAGGTCTTTTAAAAGCTTACTTGAAAATACATTGCCTTGCAGCTTGTATTTTCCAAAACAACCTTTTTGTCTCAAAACTGCTTTTTGTGGTTCTTGATTTCATTAGTAGTAATCAGGGCTGGGTAGATTGGAGGATTCTATCACTCAGAGTTTCCTCAGCTCATTGTCTGGGTACTGGAAATCTTGTGCCCACTGAAACCAGCAGCAAACCATGATTCAAGGCTAGGACTGCACCTGGAGAATTCTATCACTCAGAGTTTCATCAGCTCATTGTCTGGGTACTGGAAATCCTGTGCCCTCTGAAACCAGCAGCAAACCATGATTCAAGGCTAGGACTGCACCTGGAGAATTCTATCACTCAGAGTTTCATCAGCTCGTTGTCTGGGTACTGGAAATCCTGTGCCCACTGAAACCAGCAGCAAACCATGATTCAAGACTAGGACTGCACCTGGTGTTTGTGATTTGTTGTAAAGTCTGTTAGATTGATGTGATTTTTGGTGTTGGTGGTATTGAACAGCACAGACAATGAAATGGTTTGTCTTCAAACATTTGATTTCCTTCTCCCTCCTGTGACAGGTTTAGGCCATGGGACTTTTGTAGCAGGTGTAATAGCCAGCATGAGAGAATGCCAGGGATTTGCTCCAAATGCAGAACTGCACATTTTTAGAGTGTTCACCAATAACCAGGTAGCTGTTTTACATGTTTTTCAATTTCTGCCATGCCAGATCAATGCTGTATTAATCTTTTCCATTGAGAATGTTGCAAGTGCTCATAAAAGTTGATGTACTTCCCTCCCTAAGTGAGAAGAATGCATCTTTCTCTTTATAAGACTTACTACAAGATTAGCTTACAGTTTCAGGTGTATTTTTCTCAAGAATAATATGTGAAACTCTGCTCTGGGTATTATTGGAGCAGTCACTCAAATAGAGTGAGCACTAGAAATACCACATTGCCACTTTTGTGCCTTACTTTGGTGTTGTTTCTCCTCTCTGAAGTCAGCACTGTCGTGGAATCACTGGATTTTCCAACGATAGCTTTCCCCCGCCTTCTCTTTCTTACATAGGTCTCATATACATCTTGGTTTCTGGATGCCTTCAATTATGCAATTTTAAAGAAGATAGATGTCTTGAATCTAAGCATTGGTGGGCCAGACTTCATGGATCATCCATTTGTTGACAAGGTTAGGAGGAGGAAATAAAAGTGGTCACTGTTTATATGCCTCACACGAATGCTGGGCTTGCAAAGCTACTTGTTTGCCACAGTTGCTGACAAGTTTTGATGCTGCTAGTAGTTTGTGTGGAGTTTTGTTTGCATGAGAGAAATTTTGTACTGTGGAAAGGCTTTGAGCAAGGGAAGGGCTTAAAAGGACTAAATGCAACCCAAATATTGACAGAGCTGGTAGGAAAAGGCTCTTTTACAGAATGCTCTATGTATTGCTAGGAAGTGGAGTCTTAATAGAAGCAGCTTAAGTGAAATTTACCCTTATTTCTCTTCGTATCTCTACATGCTTAGTTTATTTCATGGTAAAAATGTGTAACATGAATTCAGCAGAAAATTGTTTAAGAACAGTTTTAAAGTGCAGGTAGTTGATCGATTCATCTGTGGTAAGAGACTTGTGTCAGAATGACTGAGACAGTAGTGTGCCCTTGTGGTCAAGAAGGCATCCTGAGGTGCATCAAGAAGAGTGTGGCAAGCAGGTTGAGTGAGGTCCTCCATCCCTTCTACTTTGGCTTGGTGAGGCCACACCTGGAGTGCTGGGTGTAGTTTTGGGCACCCTGGTTAAAGGAGGACAGGGACTTGCTGGAGAGGATACAGCAAAGGGCTACAAAGACAATTAGGAGACTGGAACATCTGTCATAGGAAGAAGGGCTGAGAGAGTTGAGTCTAGAAAAGAGCAGACTGAGGGATCTCCTAAATGCTTGTAAATAGTTAAAGGGTGGGGGTCAGGTGGATGAGGGTAGGCTTTTTTCAGTGGTGCCAAAAGACAGGACAAGGGATAGTGGGCACAAACATGAACATAAGAAGTTCCATCTAAGCATGAGGAGGAGCTTCTCTAAGGCCAACAGAGCACTGGAACAAGCTGCCCAGAGAGGTGATGGAGTCTCCACCTGTGGAGACATTCTAAACCCACCTAGACCTGTTTCTGTGTGACCTTCTTTACGTGAGCCTGCCTTGGCAGGGGTGGTGGACAGGATGAACTCCAGAGGTCCCTTCCAGTCCCTACCATTGTGTGAATCTGTGATGAGACAGAATGAGGCTTCTGTCGTTGTAAATGTCACGGTTCTCTGAATTGTTGACCTGTCCTTCAAAAGCACTAAGTGAATTAATTTGTGTGTTCTGAAAGAATAAAGCCTTTCTTCCTAAAGGATAATTAAGGGGGTTGAGGCATAGAAACTCTTCCCTTTTTTTAAATGATAACTTGCATTGAAATTTAGTTTGACAGCAACTTCACTGCTCTCCTTAGAGCATTACTGGAAGGAATTGAGAGTAGTTTGGCTTTGGCCCCTGGAGTGCTTTGTTATGGACAGGTTTTTTCCCTTTGGTGTAACCTAAATATGTATTGTCAGCAGTGTCACTGTCAAGGCTGGGTTATTGGTAACCTAATCCTAAGAAAGTTTGGAGCTTAGTGTTGAATATACCAGTGATCTGTAACTTATATGTTTAGACTAATTGTTTACTTAGGTCAGCCCCCTTGGAACGTGTGTACTTTTGCTAGAAAGGTCTCTCCTTTGGTAGCAGAGCCTTACTGTAAATGTTATTTTTGGTAGGTATGGGAACTGACAGCTAACAATGTCATCATGGTCTCTGCCATTGGCAACGATGGCCCTTTGTATGGGTGAGTTTCAATGACCACTTCAAAGAAAAGCAAATATGTTGTTATTATATGTTTCTGGAAGTAGTTGTGCTTAGTCAGGAGGTTTTCCCTCCTCCTTTCTGCTGTAATCTGTTCCTAGAACATGACATTAAACTCCCTCTTCCCACTGCCTCTATTATTTTCTGTGCTAGTACAGCAATTTGTGAAGTACTTGGCTAAATATTTTCCACTGAACCAGTGAAAAGCCAGTAAAAGGGCAGTATTTCCAGCTGACACTTCCCTCTCCGTGTGAGCAGACATCTCTGAGAACTGATCTTGGCCCGAAGGGGTATAAAAAGGGATCAAACTAGAATGATTTGTGGTATTTCTCTGAAACAGATGCCTGAAAATAAATTTCATTTTGTCTTCAAGATGAATGATTTGGTAGTCTCTGAGTTAGTTACTGACTTACTAGCCACCTGAAGAAGAGGGGAGATTTAGACTGGATGTTAAGTAGTTTACAGTGAGGGTGGTGAGGTACTGCAACAGGTTGCCCAGGAAGGCTGTGGGTGCTCCCTCCCGGAAGGTGTTCATGGCTAGGTTGAACAGAGCCTTGAGCAACCTGGGCTAGTGGAAGGTGTCCCTGTCTGTGGCCAGGGGAGTTGGAACTATATCCTTAAGGTCCCTTGCAACCCAAACCATTTTATGATTCATTCTAGGAGTCTATGAAAAATTGCTCTCACTGCTGAGCATGGCTGTTTCTGGGGGGCGGGGGGTTAAGAAGAGTGTCTGACAAAATGTGCTGGCAGCATGTCCATTATCAAGATAAACTTAACACTGAGTCTTGGGTTTGTTTTTTGTTTGTTTGGTTTGTTTTGTTTCTTGTCTTTTTTGTCTCCCAATTTGTTCTAGGACTTTGAATAACCCTGCTGACCAGATGGATGTGATCGGAGTAGGTGGCATTGACTTTGAAGATAATATCGCTCGCTTTTCATCTAGGGGAATGACCACTTGGGTAAGATACTTCTGACTAAGGCCAGCCAGAGTAAAGGCTGTCTGCAGACAAAATACAGGCCTTGGAAGGCTAGCCTGGTTTGAAGGGGTAATATCCTTCAGATTGTATGATGAAACAATTCATCAAAGATCAAGATAGTTAAAGATCGTGAGACTTCACACAGCAAGCTTAAGGTTCTCTACAGGGTTTCTTGTCATTAATCTTGACCACTGTTGGCATTTTTGATGGATTTGTAAGATGCCCAATATCTTGATTTATGGTGAGGATGTGCCTGTGTGGTTAAATCTGCCAAAGTGAAGACCTGCTCTCATTCCTCCTTTAGCTCAGAAATCTGAGCATTTCCAGGTGCTGCATGTAACCTGCCTGCTTGCCTGCCATGTTTACCTGCCTGTTGAGCTGGGGTGGTGGGACTGCACACATGAGTTCAGATGAGATTGTTTTGCAGTCTTGATTCAGGGAACTGTTACATGTCTCTGGGCTGTATCTTGTTCTCCCAGGCATCCAGTGACAGAACAAGAGGACACAGTCCCAAACTGCACCAGGGCAGGTTTAGGCTGGATGTTGGGAAGAAATTCTTTGTGGAAAGAGTGACTGGCATTGGAATGGGCTGCCTGGGGAGGTGGTGGAGTCACCATCCCTGCAGGTGTTTAAGAGGAGGCTAAATGAGGCACTTACTGCCATGGTTTAGTTAATTAGAAAGGTTAGGTGATAGGTTGGACTGGATGATCCTAGAGATCTTTCCTATCTGGTTGATTTGGTGATTAGCCACCCAGTAGTGTGGTTGTTTTGTTAGTGCTGTCATGGTTAGCACACATAGAAGAATAAGCAGCACTAATGCCTGGAAGCACTGAGAACAGGCTCAGAGAGTTTGGATTGCTCAGCCTGGAGAAGAGGAGGCTCCAGGAAGACCTTAGTGCAGCCTTCCAGTATTTGAAGAGGGCCTGCAGGAGAGCTGGAGAGGGTCTTTTTACAAAGGTATGGAGTAATAAGATGAGGGGTACTGGCTTCAAACTGGAAGAAGCTGCATTTGGATTAGACTTGAGGAAGAAATTCTTCCCCATGAGGGTGTTACGGCACTGGAATAGGTTGCCCAGAGAAGTTATGGAGACTCCAGACCTGGAAGCGTTCAGAGCCAGGTTGGACAGGGCCTTAAGCAGCCTGGTCCAGCAGGAGGTGTCCCTCCCTGCGGGTAACAGAAGGATTGAAACTAAGTGGTCCTTGAGGTTCCTTCCAACCCAAAGCATTGTCACAAACAGCTCGAGTCCTTCTGTAGGTGTTATATACTGTCCTGGTGCTCAGCCTCTGCTGGTTAAGTGGGTAATTTGCATACTGAATGACCTGCAGTTAGTTTAAATGCCCAAATGAAACAACCATTATGTGCTCATTATGTACCAGGGCCATAATCCATCTGTTTTCTTTTGCAGGAGCTGCCTGGAGGTTATGGTAGGGTGAAGCCTGATATTGTTACTTATGGCTCAGGAGTGAGAGGTTCTGGTATGAAAGGTGGATGCCGCTCACTCTCTGGGACAAGTGTGGCATCTCCTGTGGTGGCAGGTGCTGTTACTCTGCTAGTGAGGTGAGTTTTAAATAAGAACCTCTAAAATGATACTGATGCAGGAGGGTCATAAAAGGCACTTAAAGGAACCCATCCAATAAAATGTAATCGTGTTGAGATGTAGGAAAACAAACTCGGAGGATAAAATCAGGATTATTCTGCTGTGTGCCTAGCTGTGAAATTCCAGGGGTAAAACAGAACTACTGAGGGAGCTGGCTGAGGAGGAGACTGAGAAGTGACCTCATTAATGTTTATAAAGATACGAAGGGCAGTGTCAGGAGGATGAAGCTAAGCTCTGCTCAGTGATGTCCAATGGTAGGACAATGGGCAGTGGGTGCAAGCTGGAGCACAGAAGGTTCCATGTGAACAGAAGGAAAAAGCTTTCACTGTGAGGGTGACAAAACACTGGAACAAGCTGTCCAGAGAGGTTGTGGAGTCTCCTCTGGAAACATTCAAAACCTGCATGGACATGTTCCTGTGTGACTTGCCCTAGGTGATCCTGCTTTGGCAGGGGGAGTGGACTGGGTGATCTTTCAAGGTCCCTTCCAACTGCTAACATTCTGTGATTGCGTGACCACAAATACTACAAAGTCTTTTTGTCCCATTTTTTAACCATCTTGACTTGCTGAGCATCTGTCATCTGTGTTGTAGGAGAACAGCTGCTCCAAGTAGGCACCTGCAGCAGGTGATTATCTAAGCACTTGTAAATTTTATAGCATTTAGGGGTTTATGGTTCTTATCCGGTTGCGTAAGTCATCTGTTGCACACCCAAGAACCTGAAAGGAAGGTGGGAGCTGCAGGGCTGTACTTTGTGTTTGCCTTTGCTACTGCATAAAGAGGAGATGAACCTTTATTTGAGAAACACATCAGTAATTGAAAGCCATCTTTGTATTTCCTCTGGGAAACGCTGCACTTCTCCTTAAGCATCAAAGCTTTTTTTCCCCTCAGAAGTCATGAGATTTAACGAAGCCAAGTGCAGGGTTCTGCACTTTGGCCACAACAACCCCAAGCAGTGCTACAGGCTGGGGACAGAGTAGCTGGAGAGCAGCCAGGAAGAAAAAGACATGTGGGGTACTGGTAGATAGCAGCTGAACATGAGCCAGCAGTGTGCCCAGGTGGGCAGCAGAGCCAGTGGCATCCTGACCTGGATCAGGAACAGTGTGGCCAGTGGGATGAGGGAGGTTATCTGCCTTTGTACTCAACAATGGTCAGGCCACACCTTGAGTGCTGTGTCCAGTTCTGAGCTCTTCAATTCAAGAGAGATGTTGAGATACTGGAAGTTGTCCAGAGAAGGGTGGCAAAGCTGGTGAGAGGCCTGGAACACAAGGCTGTGCTAGTCTGAGCCTAGCTGGGATATTTTGGTGAGAAGAATTAGATTATAGGCTGTGAAAAGGAAACAGTGGTGATGTCCACTCATAGGCCTGCTGAGATGTATAAGAACAAGAACATAAACATAGATAAGAGAGTTGCTCTTTGGGCTCTAGGGCTCTATGAGGAGAGTCTGAGGGAGCTGGGAGTGTGCAGCCTGGAGAAGAGGAGGCGCAGGGCAGAGCTCATTGCTGTCTACAACTACCTGAAGAGAGGCTGTAGCCAGGTGGGGTTGGGCCCTTCTGCCAGGCAAGCAGCAGCAGAAGAAGGGGACGCTGTCTCAAGTTGTGCCAGGGCGGGTCTAGGCTGGATGTTAGGAGGAAGTTGTTGGCAGAAAGAGTGATTGGCATTGGAATTGTCTGCCCAGGGAGGTGGTGGAGTCACTGTCCCTGGAGTTGTTTAAGAAAAGCCTGGATGAGGCACTTAGTGCTGTGGTCTGGTTGATTGGCCAGGGCTGGGTGCTAGGTTGGACTGGATGACCTTGGAGGTTTCTTCCAACCTGGTTGATTCTGTGAAGAGTCATGTTGCAAAAGATACTAGCAAGCTTCCAGTTACAGAAGCTTTGATTTTTCAGAATACTTCAACATCTCAAGACACTGCCCTGCTTGTCACGGAGCACACTGCAAGGAGCAAAATCTGTGCCATACTGGTTTTTAAGAGAAATGTGTTACAAACTTAGCACTTTTCCTGAGCAATTCCAGTGAGAAATCAAGTAACAATAGACAGATCTGCACAGAAGATGTTACTGACAGGAAACTGATCTTTTAATTGCATTTTCTTGAAATCAAATGACTGTTGAGGCAGAAATAGTAAACAGAAGTAGGTAGAAACTATGATCAAAGCCACCTAATGTGATCTGTTGTTTGCTCTCTCAGCACAGTTCAGAAGCGTGAGATGGTGAATCCGGCAAGCATGAAGCAGGCACTTATTGCGTCGGCACGGAGACTTCCTGGAGTCAACATGTTTGAGCAAGGACATGGCAAGCTGGATCTTCTGAGAGCTTATCAGATCCTCAACAGCTATAAACCACAGGCCAGGTTAATTTTAATCCTTAATTAATCAGTGCTTTGCATTATAATCTGCTCTGTTTCTTCTAAGAGAGCAGGTGTTGCATGTGTAAATTGGTTGAGTAATTTGTGCTTAGGTAGGCAGCAAAGAGAGCTTAGAAAGATGTTAGGGAAGAGTGAAGCATGAATTCTGAGGAGAGAAAGGATGAAGAGTCTAAAGTGTTTCCTGCCTAAGTTATGGCAGCTTAGGGGATGAGCTGTCTGCAAGAGCTAAGTGTACTTCCTCTTCTAGCCTCAGATGTTATTCCTAATGTAATCTGGAATGCAGTGGAAAAGGACTTGAATTCTGACTGAGTATTTTTACTGTGCTGAAAGGTTTCTTTTTGTGTGTGTGGGTGTAAAACTACTTTCTCAAACCTTGAAATAAAAAAAAAAAAAACTAGGAGAGGATTTTTGGGGAAGGTGTGGGAAGTGAGGTGAGAGCTTGATAGAAACTCTGATTGCAGTGTTTTTTACCTGTAGCTTTTTCAGAGTTAGATTTAGCAACATCAGGTGTTTAAAAGGAGACTGGATGAGGCACATGGTGCTATGGGTTAGTCAATTAGAAGGGGTTAGTAATAGGTTGGACTCAATGATCTCAAAGGTCCTTTCCAACCTGGTTAATTCTGTGATTCTTCTGTTTATTGATTCCCTTCTCCATCCTGCTGCAGTTTGAGTCCAAGCTACATTGACTTGACAGAATGTCCCTACATGTGGCCCTATTGTTCTCAGCCCATCTACTACGGAGGGATGCCCACCATTGTTAATGTCACTATCCTTAATGGTATGGGAGTCACTGGAAGAATTGTAGACAAGGTAAGATTTAACATTGTTCCAAGTCCTGACTATTAATGCTCCTGAAAGCTTTCCAGAAAAAAACATGGTTTAGCTTTGAATTTTATAGAACAAATCAGGTCTTGTACTGCTGAGAGCAGGAGGTGCAAAATCTTTGTTCTTAAAGGACACACCCAGGTTGGTGAGAATTGTCAAGGTGACCTGTCTGCAGTTTTTCAAGCAGCACACACGTTTCAGGGGCATGTCGTGCTTTGTCTTTAGAAAACCAGTTTGGTTAGAGCTTTCTTTGTATTCTCTGATAGCATTTAAAATCTCCTGCATAGACTTTCCTTAACTCTTGGGGTTTTGGGTTTTTTTTTTGCCTTTTTTTTTGATCTGGAGCATAAGCAATCTCAGTAAAGAACTCTGACATCATAAATCATGCCTCTTGTAGGGGTCAAAATGACCTCACTGTAGTGACCTACCAAGATCTGCTGCAGAACTGATTCTTTTACACAAGTGATGTTGAGCGTGTTGGTTTGAGTAGGGAGGATTTTAACTGGTTTGGGGGTTGGTTATTTTTGGTTAAGCTTTGAGTTTAAATGTAGAACAGATTTGGGAATTGATACAGGTTAAATAAGGCAGCTATCTCAAAACTCTGGCCAATGTAAATGAGCTTAATCTCAACATTATAGAGTGAAGCCTGAGGCCTGGTTTAGATTTAAGCCTACATTAAAGGGCTTTGAAGCTCTTATCCAACGTCATTAGCTTATGGTAATGTAATACTCAGACAAAGCTGATGCAGTTTGCTTCTCTCTGTTATGTTATTAACTCTCTTCTACCAGAAGGAAATGTTGTGGGTTTACCAATGAATTTTTGCAGAGGACCCCCCCAGTGTTAAGAAAGGTACACTTGGGCAGCATGCTGTTCAGATAGCTCTGTGGAGAACCCTGCCTCTGAAAAGCCTGTAGTTGTGATTAGGTTGATTAGGTTGGTGAGGGTACTGGTGGATGAGAAACTCAACGTGAGCCAGCAGTGTGCACTTGCAGCCCAGGCTCTGGTTGGCTTTCTGGGCTGCAGCAGGAGAAGTATGGCCAGCAGGGCAAGGGAGGTGGTTCTCCTCCTCTACTCTGCTCTGCTGAGGCCCCACCTGGAGTACTGCATCCAGTGCTGGAGCCCCTGCGACAAGAGGGATGTCGAGATGCTGGAACATGTCCAGAGCAGGGCCACGAGGATGCTCAGAGGGCTGCAGCAGCTCTGCTGTGAGCACAGACTGAAAGAGTTGGGGCTGTGCAGGCTGCAGCAGAGGAGGCTCCCAGGGGACCTTCTTGTGGCCTTCCAGTATCTGAAGGGGGCTTACAAAAAAGCTGGGGAGGGACTTTTTAAGCTCTCAGGGAGTGCCAGGACTTGGGGGAATGGAGCAAAGCTGGAGGTGGGGAGAGTCAGACTGGAGGTGAGGAGGAAGTTCTGCATGAGAGTGATGAGAGCCTGGACTGGGTTGCCCAGGGAGGTGGTTGAGGCCCCATGGCTGGAGGGGTTTAAGGCCAGGCTGGCTGAGGCTGTGGGCAGCCTGCTCTAGGGTAGGATGTCCCTGGCCATGGTAGGGGGTTTGGAACTAGATGATCCTTGTGGTCCCTTCCAACCCTGACTGATTCTTTGATTCACTGACACAGCACCAACCTCTGGGGCTTTGTGGGCACTTTAAAATTACACATAATTGCCAGAAACCCTAAGATTTGGTATTTCTTTGTGCAGAGGCTATGTCTCTGCACAAATTAGTGTGGCTGCAAGTACTATTTTACCTGTCTTCTCTGTTCTTCATTTCACAGCCAGACTGGCAACCCTATCTCCCTCAAAATGGGGACAACATTGAAGTGGCTTTCTCCTATTCCCCTGTGTTGTGGCCTTGGTCTGGATACTTAGCAATTTCCATCTCTGTGGCAAAGAAAGCAGCATCTTGGGAAGGCATTGCTCAAGGTCATGTCATGATCACAATATCATCCCCTGCAGAAAATGAAGTAAGTTCTGTGCATTTTGGTTTAAAGTTTGTTAATAATTACTGCTTCCAGATATACAAATGCCTTCTTCTAAGGTGTTGTCCTGGTCCTGTCCTTTGGAGCCTATGTTAGCTGAGGGTCAAGAAGGTGAAGAGTACAGATAATGATCTTCACAGTTGAGAGCAGAATTAACCTGCCCGTTGGATATGCTTCAGAACCAGTGAACTTCTCTTTGAGACTTAACTGCATAATTTCTTTTTGTTCTGAATTCTAATGTGTTTTGAAAGAGGTTATTTAAATTTCTTCTGGAACCATCCTTAATTGTTCCTGAGAAGTTCTGAAGACTTTGAGCTATTGAACCAAGTCACAGTTGTAACATATTTCAAGTATTTTACATTCTAAGTGTATCCTGGGATGCATCAAAAGAAGTGGGGCCAGCAGGTCAAGAGAGGGGATTCCCTGCCTCTGCACCACTCTCATGAGACCCCACCTTGAGTACAGTGTCCAATCCTGGGGCTCCTGTTACAAGAAAGATCTGGAGATGCAGGAAGGTGTCCAGAGAAGGGCCACGAGGATGATCAGAGGGCTGCAGCTGGTGTGCTATGGGGACAGACTGAGAGAGTTGGAGCTGTTCAGTCTGGAGAAGAGAGGGCTCCAAGGAGACCTTACTGTGGCATTTCAGTGTCTGAAGGGGACTACAAGAAAGCTGGGGAAAGAGTTTTTTGGGTGTGGGGCAGTGATAGGTCAGGGTGGGAATGAATCCAAGCTAGAGGATGGGAGATTTAAAGTGGATATTAAGAAGAGGTTCTTCACCATGAAGGTTGTGAGACAGAAACAGGTTGCCCAGGGAGGTGGTGGAAGCCTCACCTTTGGATGTTTTCAAGGCTAGGCTGGGTGTGGCTCTGGGCAACCTGATCCTCATGAAGAGAAGAGGAGGCTCAGGGCAGAGCTCATTGCTGTCTAAAACTACCTGAAGGGAGACTGTAGCCAGGTGGGGTTGGGCTCTTCTGCCAGGCAAGCAGCAGCAGAAGAAGGGGACACAGTCTCAAGTTGTGCCAGGGTGAGTCTAGGCTGGATGTTAGGAGGAAGNCGAGTTGCATTCCATCCCTGACAATTCCGTGGCTCTGTGAACTGTTGAGTGCATTAAAAGTCCTCTGGGGATTTAAGGCATTATTTCTCTCTGTCTTCAGAGCTGGCACTGGTGACTTAAAAGTAGGTTTCATAGCTCTGGGTTTTTTTGGTCCTTAACAAGCCACAGTTAGCTGGGGGGAAAGGATTTCACTGTAATTTGTGCTTTTCTTCAGTCTAAGAATGGTGCAGAGCAGATTTCAACGGTGAAGCTTCCAATAAAAGTGAAGATTATTCCTACTCCGCCTCGCAGTAAACGAGTCCTGTGGGATCAATATCACAATCTGCGTTATCCACCAGGATACTTCCCCAGAGATAATTTGAGGATGAAGAATGATCCATTGGATTGGTATTTATCTCAAGTTCTATTCAATCAGTATTCCTTGATTATGTGTTAGTGATACAAGGCAGCTTTAGTGGACACCAGGGAGCTGTGACCTCTTTCATTGTGGCATGGCATTATCTTTTTGAAGGAATCCATGAAGGGCACTTGGACTCTGCCTGCTTTCAGTGCAGGATTTGTTATTTTGCACAAAGTGAAAAGCTTTTAAAATGCACATGTAAGGCACAGAGGGTTTTTTTTTCCTTTCACTTTTGAAGTGCAGCATTTTTCTTTTCTGCCTTGATTTCTCTCAGGAAGTTAAAGGAGGGAGGGGGTCACTTTATTAGCTACTTCAGCATTTGCTTGTCAAAAAAAATATTAACAATTTGAATGAATTGTAAAGAAGAAACTACTTATCAGTGGAGGGAAGCTCTTTGAAGTAGGGCAAGGGTCTCTTGTCTTTCTGGATGAGGAGGGAAAGCACCCATAGAAATAATTGTGCAACCCTGTGAGGATTAATTGGGTCAGTGATCAAAACACAGTTTGGAAAGCTGCGTGGAATGTGCAGATAGGACAGATGGACTGAAACTCTCTGCTGAATTTCAGCACTCATTCACAGGTGATATTGGCTTTTGTGAGGTGGAATTTTGCAGCAGTGTTTGTGAGAAGGAATAATGCAGCAGTGTTTCTCTGCTTGTGATGCAGATGTAGAATTGTGCTTTGTAAGGAACGTGCTCAGTCTCCAGCTTTGACTGTATAACTCATCTCTGTAGCACTCAGAATTAGAGTGATCAGGGAAGAATTTTGCTAAGAGGAGAAAGTTCTTGGGAAAATGCAGATTATCATGTGAAAAGGAAATTAAAAAAGCCACTTTCTAGAAAGGAAACCAAGAAATAACCTATAATTAGAGGATTTAAATCAGATTTCTGCATGCCAGATGTAAGTGACTTCATCACTTTTCTCTTCTCCTAAGGAATGGTGACCATATCCACACAAACTTCAGGGACATGTACCAGCACCTGAGGAGCATGGGGTACTTTGTTGAGGTTCTTGGTTCCCCATTTACCTGTTTTGATGCAAGTCAGTATGGTAAGCAGGAGTTAATTGCCTTGTTCTTCATACTTCCTAAAATGCCCTGGGTTTTGGGAGACCAAAAACACTGGGGGGGGGCACTAAGTAAAACTCTCATAGTAGAAGGAAAAAAAATGGCAACAAATGGGTGTATTTTATATGTTGATATTTAGTTAAGTGTCACTGCAGAAGCTTGCTAGTAGTAGCCTAGTAGACTTAGTGCAGTTTTCTGTCCTTATGAAAAGAATGAGGGGGAAAGTTTGCCTCTGAGTGAGTGAAAAAATCACAGACAGAGCTGTGTTTGGCAGATGATTTTGGCACAGTCAGAATGAATCACGGTGTGAACAGAAGACTGAAGTCAAAAGGATTCATTCAGGTTTATCTTTTCCTCAGCAGTGGCATTTTATAATGTTGATCTCTGTGGATAGGGGAGAGAGTGGGGAAAGTATTTCATCCAACTGTGTGATAGCAAAGCAGTATGGGACTTGTTTCTTCTGTGCTCCTCAGGAAGGAGAATTGATAGATTTGCCAGGCAGGGCACAAGCCAAGCAGTCCATGCTCTTATATGCCACTCTGTTTAACCATGACAGGCTCCAACAAGACCCTGTTCTCTTTTGGGCTGTGTTGTTCTTCAGTGGACTTTAAAGCAAGGGTGCTTGCTCCTGACAGTTTTCTAGTTGTGGAAATGTTGCCAGTGTCTCACCATTGCTCTTTTGAGTTCAGTGGATGTGCAACTGGATTTAGAAATGGTAGCCCTTAAAAATGTAGCAAGATGGTTTCTCTTCTGAGACCTCTAGTTTGATAGTTGATAGAGTAGGGGGCAACTTCTCTCTGCTGTGACTCACCATTACATTGTACCTCCTTTGATGAGTAGTTTGTTGAGCTTCCAGAATTTCCCTGGTGGGAGGAAGTGAGGGGCAAAAAATGCAGTCATCTGTGGTCCATCTGCTACCTCTCCCTATCTACCACCTCCCTCCCTCCCACCAAATCCCTGCAGAGTTGGTAAGGCTGTGCTGTCCCCATCATCCATGTCATTAACATGAATTCTACGTGGATTTCTACAGGATCAGAAGGCTTTCAGACACAGACTGCCTGGCTTGTAGAATGGGCCTGGTGGGAAGGGGTCAGCCAAACTGATTTTTTGATGTATTTCTAAATGCAGTGGTGTTAAATTTCCCATCCTTAAATATGACTTCTTGAGGTGAGCTGCCAGAGCAGGGCACGTGGACCAGATGTTGTGCAAAACAGGCTGACTGGCGTATGGGTTGAGTGGACAATGACAGCCTGGTGAGCCCTTGGCTTTGCATTGACACACAGGGACTTTACTGATGGTGGACAGTGAGGAAGAGTATTTTCCTGAAGAGATCACCAAGCTGAGGAGGGATGTTGATAACGGCCTGTCACTGATAGTGTTCAGTGACTGGTACAACACATCTGTGATGAGAAAAGTCAAGTTCTACGACGAAAACACAAGGTACTGTTTTCTGTCACTTTACTGGGAAGTGAAATGCTGTGGAGTTGGCATTTTGTGCACTCACTCTTCTAAAAATCTCCAATGTGATATGCTGCTTTGCTGCTACTTGTCAGAAGTAGGACCAGGGAAATGAGTGTCCTCTTGTACTGGGCACTGGTGAGGCTGCAACTGGAATACTGGGTACAGTTTTAGGACCCTCACTACAAGAAGGACGTTGAGGTGCTGGAATGCATCCACAGAAGGGCAGCAAAGCTGGTGAAGGGTCTGGAGAACAGATCTAGCTCATGTTTTCCAGTCTAAGCAACCCCAGTTCCCTCAGCTGCTCCTCACCAGCCCCGTTCTGTAGACTCTTCACCAGCTCTGTTGCCCTTCTCTGGACATGTTCCAGCACCTCCATGTCTTGCTTGGAGTGAAGGGTCCAAAGCTGAACCCAGTATTTGAGCTGCAGCCTCACCAGGGCCCAGCACAGGGGCACTATCCCTGCCCTACTCCTGTTGGCCACACTGTTGCCGATCCAGGCCAGGATGCCCTTGGCCGTCTTGGCCACCTGAGCACACTTCTGACTCATCTTCAGCTGGCTGTCAGACAGCACTCTAAGGTCTTTTATTGCTGGCTAACTCTCCAGCCACTCTGCCCCAAGCCTGGAGCATTGCATGGGGTTGTTGCGACCCAAGTGCAGGACCCAGCACTTGGCTTTGTTAAACCTCATAGGATGGACCTCACCCCATCAACCCAGCCTGTCTGGGTCCCTCTGCAGAGCCTTCCTACCTTCAAGCAGATCAACACTTCCACCCAGTTTAGTGTCATCTGCAAACAACACAAAATCTAGTGAGAACTTTGTGTTAGTATTACTTGTCTTCTCCTCAAAAGTGGTGGTGTCACAGAAAGAGCTGCTCACGTGCCCCTGCAGCTCAAGAATGTTTGGAGATACAGTTCTGTTGTTTAATTGACTGAAAGTGTCTGTGTGGGAGGAGACCTGATTTGTCACTGTCCAAACTCTGAGAGTCTGCTCTGTGTGCCAATCACCTGTGTTACACTGACATTTTCACAGGCAGTGGTGGATGCCTGACACTGGAGGTGCCAACATCCCAGCCCTCAATGACCTGCTTTCTGTCTGGAACATGGCCTTCAGCGATGGGCTGTACGAAGGTGACTTTACCATGGCCAGTCATGAAAGTGAGTACTGGAGCCCATTGCCTAGGCAGGCTGCAGTGTGCTGTAGAGTGTGAGAGTAGGCTTGAGCAGGAGTCAAGGGAGATGCTGGGGTTCAGTGAGAAGGGTCTCATAAGCATGCCAAAAGGCTTAACTCCAGCCTAAACTCTCTGAAAAATGGTCAGAGAAGGTATTGAGTGCTGTCAGCTGAGGCAAGTGCTGATGCTCCAAAGAGTATTGTTGGGGTCTGTCTGTATTTGTTTGGACTTAGTTGCTAAGATGAAGCCTTAGGGTTTCAGTTTGCAATTATGTGGAAATAGGAGATTTTGGAGGAAGAAAAGCAATAGGATTTTTTTTCCCTTGGGACACACCAATTCAGACAGGCATCACAAGGCTGCAAATTCCTTCACTTGTCACCTTTTACATTGTTCCTCTTGAAAGGTGTGTGTTTGGTTTCAAGTTCAAACTTTGTAACTGAACCACAGCCCTGTGACTTTACCTTTTACTGACTTTCTAGGTCCAGCCAGTCTTTATGTGACCAAGTCACTGTTTTTCTCCATACTTCCTTTCCAAATCTCATGTCTTCTGACTGGTTCATTTGAAAAATGTATGTGGAAAGAGAAGTCATTGGTTGAAGGAGACAGGTTCTTTGTAGTACCAGTAATGACTGATGGGGTGAAATACTGTGGTTCTCATAGCAGTTGATGAAGCTTTTCAGATTGAGAAAAGATAAAAGGATTTGAAAGCAACATGTATAAGGTGGACATTTTCCCCTCTACTCTGCCCTGGTGAGGCCACATCTGGAATATTGTGTCCAGTTCTGGGCCATTTAGTTCAAGAAGGACCTCAGGGAACTGCTCGAAAGAGTCCAGCACAGAGCCACAAAGATGCTGAAGGCAGTGAACATCTACCTGCTGAGGACAGGCTGAGGGAGCTGGGGCTTGAAGCTTGGAGCAGGTGAGCCTGAGGGCTGCCCTCATTCCTGGTGATAAAAATGTGCAGGGCAGTGTCAGGAGGATGGAGCCAGGCTCTGCTCAGGGATGCCCAACGATAGGACAAGGGGTGAGGAGTGCAAGCTGCAGCAGAGGAGGTTCCACGTGAACAGAAGGAAAAGCTTTTTCACTGTGAGTGTGACAAAACATTGGAGCAGCCTGCCCAGAGAGGTTGTGAAGTCTCCTCTGGAAACATTTAGAACCTGCCTGGATGTGTTCCTGTGTGACCTACCCTGGGTGATCCTGCTCTGGCCCAGAGGGGTTGGACTGGATGATCTTTCAAGGTCCCTTCTAACCCCTAACATTCTGTGATTCAGTGACTTGCAAAAGCTGTGCTTAGAAATGCCTCCTCAGTGGATACCCCTTGGCCAAAACAGGCAGATTGAGAGCAGTGTTCTTGGCAATGTTTTCTTCTTCAGCAGTGGGAAGAGAGTTGGTGCCATTTTTAGTCTGAAGTGCGGTTTTGTGCTGTCTTTCAGTGAATTATGCCTCGGGCTGCAGTATTGCGAAGTTCCCAGAAGATGGCATCGTCATCGCACAGACTTTCAAGGATCAAGGTGGGTACCGCTTGTCTTTTCCCTCTGCTTTGAGTGGGGCTTTGGGGTCGGCGCACAAGCAAAGTTACCAAGTCTGAAGGTGTGAAAATACTAAATTCAAAAGCAGATTGACGAGGTAGGTATTTTTCTGTGTTGCTTAGAGCTCCCAAAGTCCACAGACTCTCTAAAAGCCCTTCCAACCCAACCCTTTCTGTGATGAGTCTGTGTGGTTGGGTGCCTCATGGGCAGCTGCAGCACCACTCTGTGTGCAGTTGTTGTATACTGCAGCAATATCCAGGTGTATGTATGCACTCTTTGGTTGTGAACACACCTGCATGGACATATGTCCTGCATCTGTGCAGAGGAGGAGAATGTGGTATAAATGCATTACTTGTTCATCTTTCTCGTACCTCCAGTGCTGGAGGTGTTCAAGGCCAGGTTAGATGAAGGCCTACTAGGAGGTATCTCTGCCCATGGCAAGGGAGTTGGCACTAGATGATCTTTATGATCCCTTCCAACCCCAACTAGCCTTTGGTTCTAAGGATTGTAGGAAATTTCAAGCGTTACTGATATAGAATTATAGAATCATAGAATAGTTTAGGTTGGAAGGAACCTCAAAGATCATTCAGTTTCAACCCCCTGCCATAGGCAGGGACACCTCCCACTAGAACAGGTTGCTCAAAGCCTCATCCAACCTGGCCTTGAACACCTTCAGGGAGAGAGCATCCACAGCCTCCCTGGGCAAGCTGTCATTGTCAGATTTGGTGGCAGTGTGGTAGCTGTGGTGCTCTAAGGATATAGGTAAGGCAAAGGTTAGTAGGTATAATGTCACCTGCTCCACTCTTGTAAGGGAGCAGTGTAGGCAGAGAGAAAGCCTGTGCTCTCAGACTGGAGTGGTCTGTTCTCTCTGCTTATTCTCTTTGGTTCTGTCATACCTTTTCATTTGTGAGGTGGCAATTCAGAACTGTAACAGCAGCAGTCCATTTTAGAAGACCAAAGTGATGGAGTTTATGAGCCTTTAGGAGGTGCTGTGTAGCACAAATACTCACATGTTGCAGGTCAGGTTTGCATCTATGGGCGTGGAGGGTCTGAGTGTGTGAGCAGAAGCGTGAATAGCTTCTGATGGAACTCAGCAGCTGCCAGAGAAGATCAGCAAGGTCACTGTATTTTTGACTAATGATCTGTAGTAGATGTGATTACCTAGTGGAGAAGTTGTCTGGAAGAGTAAGGAGCTCATCAGTGTGAGCCTCTTGGAGGGGAAATGTTATCCCTGGAATGCTGTGTGCTGCTGGCTTGCATATTTCCTGTTGTCAAAGAGAGAGACACCATGTCAGTTTGGCAGCAACCTGCTAGACCTGATTTTTCTGTTCACTTCCCACTGCAATTCATGAAGCAGAAGAGCTCCAAGGGAGTGTCTCAAGCAAAGGAGACCAAACACTTAGCGTTTGACATTTGTCTTACTTTGGTTTTTGAAAGGGATTTTAAAGGCAGGAAGCTTTTACCCTAAAAACAGCTTTCTCCACTTGATTTTAGTTCCTTTATGAGCAGGGCTGTTTCCCTCCTGCTGTTTATTGCAGCTTTCAGATCACAGGAGATAAAATGGATGGATTTGTAAGATACAAAGGGCAGGTTTATAGCCAGATGTCCTTTGGGTTTTGCTGCATGTCCCCATTCTGGAAAGGTTCCTGTCCTTTTATAATCTTTTCTGTTCATTGATTACCTTAGGTATAAATGTAAACCTCTCACAAACTTGACTTTTAGATTGCCAGAAAGCAATCTGTGAACATGGGCAGGTCTGGGTGTACTGAAAACTGACTCTTGCTGGAGTTCAAAGAGCAGCTGGGATGAGGAGGCAATAAAACTTGTCAAAGGTTAAAGTGAGGGTGGGTATGTGAGAAAACTCAGGTGAGGGTTGGGGGATTTTGCTTAGGTATGCTTACTGGAAAACCTTTTCTTTGTGCCTGAATGGAAAGCTGAACAAAGCACAAGGAAGCTAGCAACTGTGAAGCTGCAGAGAGGTGCAAGCCCAGCAGTCTTTAAAATGAGCTTCCTCTGAAGAGCTGCTTTAAATGAGTTAAATCAAACCTTTTCCATGCAGCTGCTGTTCCCTGTTCTCCCTTGTTCTTTCCATAGTCAATTCTCTTGTAGGAATAGGTAGGCATGGCATCAGAGTAACTTGGGGAAGAGCAGCATGCATTGTGATAACTGATTTTTAAGTTACTGTATCCTGAAGAATTCTGCAGGACTCAAAGCAGGGTTTGTTGTGGTAGGATGAGAAGGAAATGGCTTTAATCTTGAGAAGGAGAGATCTGGACTAGATATTGGGAAGAGATTCTTTACAGTGAAGGTGGTGAGGCACTGGAACAGGTTGTCCAGGGAGGTTGTGTATATTTCTGGTGGTTTGGCTCTAAATTGGGACAATGTCCCCTGCCTGGAGGTGTTCAAGGCCAGTTTGGATGGGGCCTTGAGCAACCAGGGCTAGTGGAAGGTGTCCCTGCCCATGGCAGGGGGTTGGAGCTGGATTATCTCTAAGGACCCTTCCATGACTCTAAAGCTGTTTTTTAAGGCAGGATGTTTTGGATTTAAAACTTCTTGCTGCAAACACAAGGATTTTTCATTGGAGAATATTAAAGAAAGTCTAAATTGTGGTGTCTCTTTCTGCTTCTCCCACTGAAGAGATAAAAACATTGATGTCAGCAGGAAATGTCACAATCAAGGTCTGGGAGCAGTTTTGCTTTTATCATAACCTCATGGGGCGTGTGTGACATGGAGAGTGACACAGCTGCCTTTGTCAGTTTGCAGTGTGGGCTGTGTTGACTTCCAGCTAACCTGATGCTTTGCAAGCCCTGATGTTTATTTGTGTTTTGCTTCAGGTCTTGAAGTTTTGAAGCAGGAGACTGCTGTAA
The DNA here is from genome assembly GCA_013400475.1 of Tricholaema leucomelas. Lineage (NCBI taxonomy): Eukaryota > Metazoa > Chordata > Aves > Piciformes > Lybiidae > Tricholaema lacrymosa > Tricholaema leucomelas. The sequence goes on from WAAF01019521.1 coordinate 396,672, forward strand.
CTGAAAATGTCCCTATTTTGGGGCTGTACCAAGTTCCTTCTGAAGGCAGTGGCAGGATTGTTTTGTATGGTGACTCCAACTGCCTGGATGACAGCCATCGACAGAAAGGTGGGTAAGCTTTGGCACGCAGGGACAGACACTGCCTGCAGCTGGCAGCTGTCCTGAGAGCTTTGCACTGCTCCCATCAGAAGGAGCTCTTCTCTGGAGGCTGACAATTAATCTCAATTCCACAGAGCTCTACCCAACATGCTGTAGGGCACAGCTCAGCAGAAGAGTGCCTCATGCTAAACAGTCCTTTGACAGATGAAAGCATTTCCCTCCCCATAGGCCCTTTGCCTGGTTTGCTGTTCCATGAGCTTTAGGGACTGTTTTGGGGTGGGGTTTTTGTGGGAGGGGTTTGGTTGGTAGGTTTTTTTTCTTCACACAGAATCACAGGAATATTCAGGTTGGAAAAGCCCCTCAGGATCACCAAGTTCAACCTATAACCCTACTCTACAAGATTCACCTTAAACCATATACCTGTGTGGTAAACAGGAGATCCTGGGTTATATATTTTTTTTCAGGAGCAGGGAGGTCATTCTGCCCCTGTACTCTGCACTGGTTAGACCACACCTCGAGTACTGTGTCCAGTTCTGGGCCCCCCAGTTTAGAAGGG
>WAAF01019521.1:397417-476115 GCA_013400475.1 Tricholaema leucomelas
GATACTATGATGATATCCCTAAGCACCACATCCATACGACCCTTGAACACATCCAGGGTTGGTGGATGGCAGCCTGGAACTGGCAGTTCATTTCAGTGCCTGACCACTCTCTCTGTGAAAAACGTTTTCCTAAAGTCCAATCTAAACCCAAATCTTTGGGGTGTTTTTGTTTCCAGAAAGCACTAATAGTTAGGCATGTTGGATCTGAAGAAGCCATTGGGGGTTCCCTTTACCTTTCCTCAGTTGCATTTTCAGAGTGTCTATGTAGTTCTATGTAGTACAGTACCTTGCTCCCTTTGCAACGTTTGCCGTGTTCCCAGTGAGGATTTAGGTAACAGTCAACACTGTTGTGCTTTACTATTCTCAGGCTACTCTATTTTGACAGAAAGCAGCTGGTGTGAATACATCAGAGAGCAGGAGATTCTGTTTGGGGTTCCAGAGTGTTTGTCTGCAACTCCCAGTAGCAAGTTGTGTGAGTTAGCCATGAGCTGTGTGTGCGTGGGGTTTCTGTGACTCCTAGAAAAGCTTCGTCTCTGCCCACACACTGTGCTTGGTCTTTATAAAACCTTTTCTAGCACTTTGATCTGACTTCTAAAATCATTCAGAGATGGATTTGGTTTCTCAGGACTTGGAAAGCACAAGCTGGTAGATCTGAGGCTTGAGAAGCCAAAGATAATCCAATATGCAGGGTCTTTTTTTTTTTTGCCTTTCCAATGAATGTGGTGTTCAGCCTCAGTATTCCTTTTGTAATGAAAATCCATTCCTAGTTTTGTACACTTTTGTCATTGACATTTTAAAACACTGAGTTACCTAATCCTTCCTTTGCCTAATTTATTGAATTTTAAAGGAATCCTCTGCCTAAGGGAGCTCTCAATCTCCAGCTCATTTCTTTCTTTCCCAATCTTTTTCTTTTTCTTTGAAAGTTCTCCAGTTTCCCCTTCTCAGCCTTTGGGTAGCTTCCAGCACATCCTTGTCATACCTTCTTGCTTTAGGTTATTGAAAGTACATAACACAAGATGTGCAGCTTTAAATGAAGTGATAGAAAATGACATTCTATAACCTCCCTAATGCTGTTAAATTCAGTGTGACCTGTGAAGCACGAAAAAGTGGAAGGCTCCAAAGAAAGCCTTTCAACGTAGCTTTTAAGTTGTGAACCAAGAGCTGTGTCTCTCCTGCAGAGACATCGGTGGCTTTAACTGAGGTAAATTCCTAACATTTGTGAATACAAATCCTTAAAATCTGATTGACCTCTTTAAAAATCAAAAGTGAGGGTTTAAGGGACACCAGGATTATGAAGATTAATTCCCATTCCCAGCCAACTGTTCCTAGGGGGGAGAAGTTCTGAGAAAAATAGTTTGCTGTATGGTGGAAAGAGCTGGTGAGGCATTGTTCTGCTCCTGCAGATGGATGTTTGAGAGAGCTGGGAGGTTCACTAGCTGGGCTGCCTTTTAGTTAGGGGTGCCTCTGGATTAAAGCAGTAGTAACTCAGGAGAGAATCAAAACAAGGGTTCACGTGTTGTGGCATTGGTTCCCAGCCTGGTCTGCACCACAGCTGCTGTAGGTTCTGCTCTTGCTTTAGCTGGGATGCAGCCTGAACCTCTCTTCTCTGATTGATTGTTTTGTTTTTGCAAGCTTGGGAAAGCAGATGAATCACTGAGAGCACTACCTTACTCTTTTCTTTTCTTTGCATGGTGTTTATTTTGTCCTTTCAACAATCCAAACCAGTTGGTTCTGTGTTTGCTTCTGAAAGAATGTTACCAGCAGCTGTGAGCTTCCTTTGTTTCCTCACAGGTTTTGCAGAGACTTGAGTAGCCTGGAACGTGGAATTCCATATTTGAAACCTGTTACTTTATACCCTGCTCCCCCAAAAAAAGCCCTGACAAGATCTATTAAGACCAAACAGATTCTTTTGGTTTGTGTGTTTAGGGAGGGATTTGTGGGGTGTGTGCTGAAAGTTCTTTCTGAAACTGGGCCTCGAACTTCCAAAGGAGGAGAAACAGAGCCAAAAAGTCTGATTTACTTGTAAATGTCTTTCCAGCCTTCTGAAGAGAAAGAGAAGTCAGTTTATGTGTGGCATAATGCATATCTTGTTTTTTGGCTTGGGGCTGTGAAATCCACAGATTGCTTTTGGCTGCTGGATTCCCTCCTGCAGTACACTTCCTACGGGGTGACACCACCAAGCCTCAGCCATTCTGAGAACAGGCAGCGACCACCATCAGGAACAGGCTCCACTCTCCCTGAGAGAATGGAAGGTGAGAACCTTAAGTACCAAGCAGAACCTGCAGGTGAGGGGGTGTCAGGGTGAAATTCAGGAAGGCTCAGCAGACCCTCTGCATTAAGTTACTTTGGGGTGAGTCTGCAGGGTTCTCTTTTACTAGAAGAGAGCACTTACTGTAGGGCTTTGTCTTGGTGCAGCAGTAAAGTAATTAAAGATTTTGTTCATAGAGTAGGGCTTTCAGATGCCTGGTTCTGCTTGGGAGCATTCTAGTTACTACCTACAGGGTATTTACAAAGCATTGAGCCCTGTTCCACCTGCTGCCAGCAAAACCAGGGTTACCTGCTGAGGTGCACAGCCTTACTGTGTTGTAAGGTACCCTTTGGTTGATTCCAACTGAGATCTAGCTGTGAATAGTCACTACTGTGAAGAGCTCCTGGCTTCACAGCAGCTCTGTTCAGCCAGTTGTGAATGTTGGTAACTCATCCTAGCAGTCCTGGTGACCCAGTCTGTCCCTGCTTGAGTTGCAGGTAACCACTTGCATCGATACTCAAAGGTGTTGGAGGCTCACTTGGGAGACCCTAAACCCCGGTCCCTTCCTGCTTGTCCTCACCTGTCCTGGGCCAAACCACAGCCTTTGAATGAAACTGCCCCCAGGTTAGTGTACACAGCAAGTCTTACTTTTTAGTTCAACTGGAAAATCATGTGTTCCATCTGCTTTTGAAAGGGACAGCTGGAATTCCTCTCCTAGAGAAACAGCAGATTGCAAAGAGGAAATACTGATTAATGCCTCTTCAGTGAGTGATTCTGACTCACCTTGGAGCTGCACTGTGAAATTGGGGAGGGTGTAAAAATAGCTTCACAAGCCAGTGGACTGTCCTGATTGAGTGATCCAAGGAAAAGTGAACAGCCTTGCTTCGATCCACCGGCGCTACATGACTTTGAAATAGTGTTCTGAAGCAGCTCCTTGGACATCTCACCTCACATTCTGCCTTCTTCCTATCATTTGTTAGTCACTTGAAGGAAAATGTGTCAGCACAGGTAGCCCACACCTGTCTGCTGGGCTATCACCTGTCTGATGGTGGCTTTTAGTAGTCTCTTTGCAATGAACACAGCTGTTAGTAAATAGTTGCCAATCTGTGTGTGTGTCTCTGACATCTGAATGTAACTTTGGAGGCCTGCAAAGTGCAGAGCCTAAAGAATGCACCAAATTCTCTTTTGGGTCCAAACTAGTGAGTTATTGGTAGGCTCCAGCAATCACTTTCTTGCTGTTTCTACAAAATTCCTTGCCTTACTGAAGTGAGCAGCCAACTCTGCTTTGTATTTCTTCTAGCAACCTTTGGAAACATCAGAAGTTGCTGTCCATTGACCTCGATAAAGTGGCTCTGCCCAGCTTCCGACAGAACCGACCCCAAGTGAGACCCTTGTCCCCTGGAGAAAGTGGAGCATGGGACATTCCTGGAGGTAACCACTGAAAAGTTTCACAGTTGCTGCTTTGCTTTGGAAACAAACACACACACAGACACACCCCGCTCCCAGAAGAGAGGCCACATGTTGATTTTCAGCTGTGAAAAACATGCAAATAGTAGTAGACTGCTTTGTAAAGGGTGGACTTGGATGAAGCCCCAGAAGAGCATTTTTTGCATCTGAATAGGTTGTTCAGAAGGCAGCGTGTGTGAGGCGTTCTGGGAGGAGGGGTTTCCTAGGTGAGGTTTGTTTTGGTGCTGTTCAGGGGCAGTCCCTGTCCTTGGCACTGTGGCTGGACACCTACTAATTAAAATTCCTTGCCTGAGAGCACAAAAGTGGAAGGGTTCGTGGAGTGATGCCTTGGGCAGGGTGCTAACACTGACACATGATGCAGAGCACTGTGAACAGGTTTCAGTCTCGTGGTGAGCTGCTCTCCTCTACAAGCTTGGCACTGCTTGCCCAGGGAAAACAGTTTGAGAGCCTCATGCTTGCACTTTTCCCAGCCTGAGCTGATAGAGAACAAGATGCCTGTAAACACAGTTTGGTTCTCTATTTCTGCCCTCCTCACCGTGTGTGTGCAGTCTCTGGAGCAAGCACAAAGTCACTTTCTTACTGGCACCAGGATTTGGTGTGATTTATAGAATTTAGTGGTAAATTAGAATCATAGAATCATAGAATGGTTTAGGTTGGAAGGGACCTCAAGGATCATCCAGCTCCAACCCCCTGCCATAGGCAGGGACACCTCCCACTAGAGCAGGTTGCTCAAGGCCTCATCCAGCCTGGCCTTAAACACCTCCAGGGAGGAAGAATTATCGTTGAGTGTTTCATCTTTGCTCTCATTGTTGTTGCAAGGAGAATCACAGAATGATTTGCATTGGAAGGGACCTTAAAGATCATCTAGTTCCAAGCTGTCCATGGGCAGGGACACCTCCTGCGAGACCAAGTTGCTGAAGGCCTCGTCTAGCCTGATCTTAAACACTTCCAGGGATGAGGAGTCAACAACTTCTCTGTCTCTCACCACCCTCATATTAAAGAGCTTCTTCCTAATGCCCAATCTGACTCTACCCTGCTCCAGTTTAAAACCACTGACCCTCATCCTAGCACCACAAGCCCTTCTCATGAGCCCCTTCCCAGCTCTCCTGTAGCCCCCTTCAGGTACTGGAAGGGTGCTATAGGGTCTTCCTGGAACCTTCTCTTCTCCAGACCAAACTCCTTCAGCCTATTCTCCTAGAAGAAGTACTGCAGACCTCTAATCATCTTTGTGACCCTCCCCTGGGCCCTCTCCCACAGATCTGTGGAATGTGGCTTCTACTTTCTTATACTCAAATGGGTCAAGGAGGAAATGTTGGTACTTTCTGGTGGTGTTAGCATCCTGGTTTATTTTTGCTGAGCACTTTGCAGTTGGTGATCTTCCCGTCTGAGATGTAAGCTGATGAGCAGCAGTTTGGTCTGTGGAGAAGGGCTGGATCGTTCTGGTAGATAAGGTTAACAAAGGGCTGGATCGTTCTGGTAGATAAGGTTAACAAAGGGCTGGATCGTTCTGGTAGATAAGGTTAACAAAGGGCTGGATCGTTCTGGTAGATAAGGTTCACACTGCAGAGACACCACAGCTCATGTGCTCACTGGTCACGTCCAAACCTCTCTGCCTTTCCAGGGATAATGCCTGGCCGGTACAACCAGGACGTAGGACAGACCATTCCTGTCTTTGCTTTTCTTGGTGCCATGGTGGTTCTGGCCTTCTTCGTGGTGCAGATCAACAAAGCCAAGAGCAGGCCCAAGAGACGGAAACCTCGAGTGAAGCGACCGCAGCTTATGCAACAGGTTCACCCACCAAAGACGCCTTCTGTGTGACAGTTCTCGCTTGCCAAAGATGACCTCCTCCTACTGGTTGCTTTCCTGGGTGAAGGACCACTCCCAGTGAAGGTAGGACTCATTCACAGCTGACATCATCTCATAGCCCTTGCTTTCTGCAGAGGAAAAAGAGAGGACCGCAGTCGATGGTCTGTACATAAACCTGCAGCTCTAAGCAGCCGAAGCCACCAAAGACCTGACTCCCATTCCAGTGTCACTACATATCCCAGGAGGGGAAATGGACCTATTTGGGGTTTTCCTTTATGTTTTTTTCTAAGCTGACCAAACTAAAATTTATTTGTTTAGAGGCTATTTTCTATATTTATTGTCGGGGAGGGTGTTGGGGTGGGGGGGTGAAAAGTCACTTTAAGGACCTGTGCTAAGGCATAGCAAGTGCATTTTTTTGGATGGAATGCAATTTTCTAGGGGGTGGGGGGGAGGTTACACCCAGGAGTGTCACACACACCGTTCAAGGAGGGGAGGGAAGGTGAGAGACACCAGTCCCAGTGGGTGAGATGTACTCCTGCAGTTTATTTTTATAAAGCCAACTACCATGATGGTTTTTTTGTAATTTTTGGTCATGATTTCACCGTTGTTGGTGAAGCAGATTTTCAATAAATATGTTATCTATATGAAGCTGAGCCCACATGCCCTTCAGATGGCTTTTCTTCCAGCTGCTGGCCACGGAAAGCAGGTTGATGAGAAAACATCCTTGTCTTCCCTGGGATGGTTTGGGTCTTACCTGTTCCCCTGCGCTTAAGAAAATCATCCAGACTGGACTCAGCTGCTGGAAATCATAGAGCGAAGCTGTGTTTACACTGTGTACAAGCAGGAGGTTACAGTATAGAATCATAGAATGGTTTAGGTTGGAAGGGATCTCAAGGCTCATCCAGCTCCAACCCCCTGCCATAGGCAGGGACACCTCCCACTAGAGCAGGTTGCTCAAGGCCTCATCCAGCCTGGCCTTAAACGCCTCCAGGGAGGAAGCATCCACAGCTATAGACAGAAATAGACAAGCTGAAAAGTAATACAGAAACACAACAGCCCTCCCAGCAACCAGAGTCCCCAGGAGGGGCTCCTAGCCACCCTTCCACCCCTTTTCCACCCCTCTACCCTTATCCCAGACTTTGCCTTACATTCAAGGTGAGTTTGGAGAATCAGCCAGGGGAGTTAGGAAGCAGACAGATTAGTCAGACAGACGACAGGTTAGAGAGAGAAGGGAGGCAGCCAAAAGCCAGAGAGCAACTCCATTATCTATATCTGTGTTCTTGCTTTTATACATCTCAGCAAGCCTATGAGTGAAGTAGACATCACCACTGTTTCCTTTTCACAGCCTATAATTCCTCTCACTAAAATACCCCAGCTAGGCTCAGACTAGCACATTCCCTCTTTCCCTTCCCCAAGTCTTTATGCTTCAGAGGTGCATCTCAAGGCGCAGACTTTGGAGCGCTGCAGGAGTTTGCCTGAGTGAGTACAGAGTTCTGAACAGCTTGAACAGCTAGCAGGGAGAGAGCTCAGCCATGGTAAACTGTCTGAACACCTGTGGTGTGGGTAGCATGGTGTGATGTGTCACAAAGCCACAAGTGTCTCCTTTGGTTTGCCCTGCGTGAAAGCCCATGGCTTGGATGAGGACTGGCACAAGATGTCCTTGACCACATGGTGTTGGTTGATGTCCTCTTTGAAGCAGCTTCTCTCTGTTGTACCAAAAGTGCAGGGTTTCCCTGGCAGCTGCTTTGATGATGGCTCCAAATAACAATAGCTTTACCCAGGAGGAGCAGGGAGAGGTGGTGGCTGCCTCTGTGGGTGACAGAAGTGGTGACAGGCAGGGGAGTAATCTGTACTGGTGAATAGACCCGGTTGAGCTCCCCCTACTTGGCATCTGACTGCACCCACGTGGTGGTGGGCCTCGGGAAGGGCCCTGCAGGAGGGCACTTCTCCATGTAGCCTGGCACAAACTTTTCAAGGGGTGACCATAGGTGATAGGGTTTTGTAGCACAGAAGTATTCAAAACCCATCTTCCCTTACCTGGGGAGTGGATGGCTTTGCCCAGCCTACCTCTTCCCCTCTGAAGATGAGGATGAACTGGAGGAGGCCACATCTTACTGCAGTGCCAAGAGGAGGCACCAAGCTTTCAGTCTGAAGCCACTTTAGTGGAAGTGCATCAGGACTGAGGAAATGGGCCTGAGACAGAGCTGCTTGTACCTTCCAGTCCAACCTATCACCCAGCCCTATCCAATCAACCAGACCATGGCAATGAGTGCCTCATCCAGTCTTTCTTGAACACCTCCAGCGACTCCACCATCTCCCCGGGCAGCTCATTCCGGTGCCTATCGCTCTCTCTGTGAAGAACTTCCTCCTACTACCAAGCCTGTACCTCCCCTGGATCTGGGAGCCTGGAGCCCCTGAGCAGAGGAACTACCCAAGGCTGCTGTGCCAGTGTGGGAGGTGGACTGTGTCCCTTTGATTTGAGAGAGCTGGAAAGCTTTGGTGGTGCTGCTGGGGTCGGTGCTAATGAGAGATTACGGCTGCACCACAGCCTCCAAACCAGAGTCAAGCTGTATCAAAGCACCATTAAGAGCCTTTCCCAGTGGCTGGTATTTTACAGCCCAGTGGCCAATTTCTAAAGCGTAGAGGCCAATTATTTCTGAAGCCTTTGGTGTGCAGCTAATGAAGGCCTGGAAGGGGCCTTCTAAATGATCACAAGCCCCATAGGCGTTGGAGATGTAATGGAGGTGGCAGGCACAATTAGCTGTCCATAATTCCTCCTAGCAGCTGATTAAAGTCTCTTTATCCCTCTTAGCCAGATCAGAAGGGCACATATTTGGGAAATAAAAAATGCATTAGGGACTGTCAGCCAGCAGCAGGAGCCTGTGCTCTGAGGCCTGGGGCAGTGCCACAGACATGCTGTGGGTCTCCTTCTGTGTAGGGCATGGACCCTTTGTCCCGATGGGATGCAGCCTCCTCTGGGCAGCATCAGTCACCACATCCTGTTATCCTGGCACTTCCTTTCCCTCGATGGAGCAGGGGAGGGAATGCAGTGGGACAGCATAGCTTGTGGTTAAGCTCTCCCCGTGGCAGGAGCATCCTGGTGGGCTTCGACCTGCTGCAGAGACACCAAGGGGTGGTGGCCTCATCCTGCACCCAATAAAAGGTGAAGCGTCCACCAGCCAAAGAATCTGAAGGGCTGCAGCCTTCCCCACCCCAGCATGCTCGGAAATGCCCCATGGTGGGAATTTCATGTATGGAGTGAGCACAGCTGGAACGGGGAGCCCTCAGACGGCCCAGCCTGAGTCCTGTACTGGAAGCTGCTGGGTTTCCTATCGTCTGTGCCAGCCCCTTGAGACCTGGGGCTGCCCGCACAGAGCAGGACGGCTGGTGCCAAACCACGAGGCTGCACCAACCGCGGTCCCCCCGGTGCCCTGCACCTCTCGAGTCGGAGTGGGACGTTGGGATGCCGAGATCCGAGCTTTCCTTGGGCAGAAACTTCGCACCGCCAGTTCTGTACCCACGGGGTCAGCGCACCCCATGCCTCATCCGCGGAAGGTAAGGGGCAGAGGGGGGCTGCTCTCCCCTTGCCCGCCCCGGCGGAGGGAAGGGAGGGGGTGACGGAGGGGCTGCGCTCCCCCTGCCCGCCCTGGCGGAGGGAAGGGAGGGGGTGACGGAGGGGCTGCGCTCCCCCTGCCCGCCCCGGCAGAGGGAAAGGAGGCGGTGGCGGAGGGGCTGCGCTCCCCCTGCCCGCCCCGGCGGAGGGAAGGGAGGGGATGACGGAGGGGCTGCGCTCCCCCTGCCCGCCCCGGCGCAGAGCACTACCGAGGAGGAGGCAGGATGGAGCGGGGCGAGGGCCGGCCCCTGCTGGCGGCGGCGGGGCGCAGCGCCGGGCTCTCCTCCTCCGGGGCCGTTTTCATCATGCTAAAATCGGCGCTGGGCGCGGGGCTGCTGAGCTTCCCTTGGGCCTTCGGCAGGGCCGGCGGGGCCGTCCCCGCCCTCCTGGTGGAGCTGGTAAGGGAGGCACCGAGGGAGGACGGGTCGAGAGGCTGCGGGCAGCGGCATCCCCGAAGGGTGCGGAGGACACGTCTGTCTCGGGGAAAGGGGTGAAGGGACGGAGGGATGCACCTGCCCCGGAGTCTGAGGGGAACCCTCGGCATCGGGCCCACGCAGGCTGAAAGCAGAGCAGGCAGGGCAGGGCTGCCAGAGCAACTACTGCTCCAAGGACCCTTTGTGCATCGAGAGCCAAGTTCCCGGCTCAGCCTAACACCCAACTGGTAGCTTGTCCCCCTCATGCTCCCAGACCCTCAAACAAACCCCGAAGTGTCATACGGGGCTGCTTCTCCATCCCTTTCCTGACCTCTGCTCACAGTGTTACTCGTGCCACAGTGTGACCCAGCCAGCCACCTGGCTCCTGGCCGTGCCTCGCTGGGTGCCCCCGGGTCCAGAGGGTGATGGCAGGTCAGCGTGGTGCTTCTGCTGGGTCCTGTCCCCACAGGGCTCGCTAGTCTTCCTGGTGAGCGGGCTGGCGGTGCTGGGCTACGCCGCGGCCCTCAGCAGCCAGCCCACCTACCAGGGGGTCATCCGGGCAGTGTGCGGGGCAGCGGCGGGGAAGCTCTGCGAGGTCTGCTTCCTCCTCAACCTCTTCATGATCTCCGTGGCCCTCCTGAGGGTGGTGAGCGATCAGCTGGAGAAGTGTGAGTTGTTTCCCCTCACCTGGGGCATGTCCAGGGCTAGTGGCTCCTGTGAGTAAGGGGGAGGGGGTCCCATGTGGTCTGGGGGCTGCACTGGGGTTTTCTTGGGATCCCTGAGACACGGAGCTTGCTGGTCCTGCCATGGTGTGATGCCCCCATGGGCCACCTTTCGGGATGCAGCTGACCCACCCTGCTCCTCCTCACAGTGTGTGACTCCCTCTACCCCAATGGGACGCTGAGTGAGAATCCCTCAGCAACCCCCTGGTACATGGACCAGCGCTTCACCCTCCCGGCTCTCTGTGTCCTTGTCATCTTCCCACTCTCTGTCCCCAGAGAGATTGGCTTCCAGAAGTACTCCAGGTACTACCTTGGCTGCCCACCATGGGGGCCTACCCCATGGCATCCTGTAAACCAGGTCACCTCCTCCCAGGTGCCCGCAGGGCCATGAGATGCCCCCCAACCCCAGCTGCTGGGGGTCGGTGTGCTGATGTTCTCCCATGCCCTGGCAGCATCCTGGGCACGCTGGCCGCCTGCTACCTCACCCTGGTTATCATCCTGAAGTACTACCTGCAGGACAAGAGCCTGGGATCCTCTGAGCCTTCCCAGACCTCCAGGTAGGGGTGTAGGCATCAGCCCTGTGTCACTCCCAGCCCATCCTACATGGCATCAGCAGCCACATGGGACAGGGATGAGGGCAGTGCAGGGGTAGAGGTTGAACTAGAGGCAGCACTGTCACATTGATGGGTGGGTGGCACTCTCAGCCCCTGCCTTCACCACAGCAATCCTCCCTTCTCCCAGAATTACAAGGTGAGTGGTTCCCATGGTGGTACTCGGGCTTCATAGCGTATGCTGAAGTCACTTCTGCTTCTGACAGCTTCATGCCCCTTGCTCTTTACTTCCCACCTACGCCACAGGGCCTCCTCCTGGGCTTCCATCTTCAGTGTCATCCCCACCATCTGCTTTGGCTTCCAGGTAGGTCACTGTGGGTCCACTGTCCCTGGAACCCTGGTAACCTGGATCATAGGGACAATACCCCTCGCAGGGGCATTTGCAGGGAGGGGGACCTGTCGTTTTCAACAGAGGTACCTGCAGGGCAGGACACAAGCCCCTGGGAATGGAGGGGAGAGGGACAGAGCACCCATGGGTGGGGATGAATGCACTGGGGGTGGGAGTTGTCCCTGCACCACCACACCCCCTCCCCATGCCTTGCAGTGCCACGAGGCCTGTGTGGCCATCTACAGCAGCATGCGCAACCAGAGCTTCTCCCACTGGGTCACCGTCTCCGTGCTCTCCATGCTCATCTGTCTGCTCATCTACTCCCTCACTGGTAACCTCAGCACCGGAGCCCTTCACCCCCTCCTTGCCCCGGGGCGGGGTTCCCCTGTCCCCAGGGCTCATCCATCCTCATCAGAGCTCCTCTGTCCTCACTGGCACAGCTGCCCACCTCCACGTTCCGGTTGCAGGGCTCTATGGCTACCTGACCTTCGGCAAGGCTGTGGCGTCTGATGTGCTGATGTCATACCCAGGGAACGATCCAGTTGTCATCGTTGCCCGCCTGCTCTTTGGCATCTCTGTTGTCACCATCTACCCCATCGTGGTGCTGCTGGGCAGGTGAGAGGATTGGTGGCAGGCCAAATGTCACACCCCCCCATGGCCAGTGTCTCATCAGCCCCCCGAAACCTCCCTTAGGTCGGTGGTGCGGGATGTGTGGGCAGTGCCCAAACGCGGGGCCGCGGCGGTGCCCGAGGCACGTGAGCGGTGGAGCCGGGTGGCCCTGACGGTCGCCTGGATGGGCACCACGCTTGTCATCGCCCTCTTCGTCCCGGACATCGGCAAGGTCATTGAGCTCATCGGGGGCATCAGCGCCTTCTTCATCTTCATCTTCCCAGGCAAGAGGGAGCAGTGGGAGAGAGGAAAGGGAGTGCTGGTGCCAAGGACATCACTGCAGGAAGGGGCTGTGGTGGTGGTTGGCCCTGTTCTGAGGGTATGGGGGCATGTTTGTGGAGGATCCCACACTGGGGCCTGGGCAAGAGATGATGATGTGACAGTGATGCTGAACTCTGCATTGGTGGCAGGGCTGTGCCTGGTGTGCATGACCGGGACCTGCACCTTGAGACCACACAAGAAGTGAGTGTCTGCGGTGGGCAGGGGCAAGGGTAGGGCAGGGTGCAGCACTCCATGACCTATGGCCTGGACGGGGTACCTGGGAGCCCCGTGAAGAGGGGGATTTGGGGTACCTGTAGTCACTGGAAGCAGGAGCACTTGCTGTGGGACATAGAGTCTGCAGTGGGGGCTGAAGAGTGGGTGCAGAGGGATGTGCCTGAGTTCCAGGGGTGTGCCAAGGCAATGGGGATGTGGCTGGGCACCAGAGGTGTGCTCAGTTACCAGGCATGTGCCCAGGCAATGGGGCTGTGCACAGGCACAGGGGATGTGCCTGGGTATCATGGAGGTGCCCCTGTACCAAACTCCTTGCAAAGCAAAGTGCCTGTAGGGGAAGGAGAGCAGAGGAGGCCCTAGGGGCTCGAATGAGAGGTCAGAGGGGCACAGTGCCCCAGCATGGGCAGTCACAAGGGATCAGTGTCTGTTGTGACAGGGTGGCAGGTCTCCATTACTACTGCTGGCTAGAGAGGCTGGGACACAGCAGCAGCTGATGTAGAGGGGACCTGGCAGGGTGCTGGCCAGCTCTGGGGTAAGCGTGTGCCAAAATGTGTCTGCGGTACCTGTGTGGGAGCAACAGAATCTGGGTGAGGGTAGAGGTGGTGGGGAGGGTTCCTGTCCTCCATGATGGCCAGAAGGAGCACCCAAGGTCCTTGAAGTCTTTGCTAAGAGGATGTCCTGGGATGCCAAAGTGGCAAGAGGCAGGTAGGGTCACCCAGCTGGGAGACAAGGACTTGGAGAGGACCCTCAGGAAGACTCACCAGGGCATGAGCCCAGGAGAGCTGTCATGAGAAGGGACAACATGAGCTGAGGTGATGGGGACAGTCCCAGCTTGTCTGAGGCAGTTCAGAAAGGTGCACGGTGCTGGTGACCCCATGATGGAGCAGCGGTGGGGTTTGGGGGGAGTGCCATGTCCTGGGGGCTCAGTTCCTGGCCAAGGGCAAGGGCTGTGTCCCAGTGAGAGGGGAGCAGGGAGGTGCAGACCCACAGGTTGCAGGGCTGGGGATGGAGTGGAGGAAGGGTCATGAATGGAGGCATGCAGCAGTAGGGTGGGGGCTTGGGGTGTGTGGAGCAGCCACGCCTGAGCACAGGGGACAATGGGAGTCTGTGCTCCCTTGATGGGCCACTGGGCATGGGCAGAACCGGGGATGGTCCCTGGGTGGTAGCAACCAGGCTTTTGACCAGGTTTGGTGTGTCCTTGCAGTGGACGATGGCAGAGGAGGCTGAGACCCGCAGAAAGCTCTGTACCGAGGAGGGAGGGTGGGGTGGGTGTTGGCCAGTGCTTGGCACCTTACTGAGGTCAGCTCTGTCCCACTGCCCCCTCTCGTGTCCCCGCAGAGCTGCCCTTACCGCCTGGGGTGTCCTCTCTGTGCTCGTCGGGGCCTTCGTCTGCGGGCAGAGTGCTGCCCTGGCCGTGCTGGGGCTGCTGCGCTGAGGGGCCAGGGAACCTCCACCGTGCTCCACGCCATGCCCACCCTACCATGCCCCCCGGCTCCCAACAGCCACCCAGGACACTGCCACACGGCTGGAGCCCATGGTGGTTTTATTTGACATCACTGTGGCCATTGCAGAGCGGCGAATAAAGAGGGGAGGGACAGGGTATCAGCCATGCACCCTGCGGGACCCCGGGCATGGCAGGGTCGGGGCAGGACGGGCCAGACAGACACACAGACAGACCTACAGAGCCCAGGAACTGGGAAGGGGGAGCTGTCACTCTCACGCTTGCAAGGCATCTGCTGCCACCCCCCACACACGCCAAGGACACCCTGGGGACCACCCCCACCCTGCAGGATAAGGGCACACAAGGAGCAGGGATGCTCTTCTGCCGGCACCCTGAGCCCCCTCCCAAGGACGCGGGTCCCTGTCCCTGCAGGGATGCACACTGGATACAGCTCCACTGCCCCTTTCCAGCTCCCCATCCAGGTAGCCCTGGATGACTAGCAGGGACCCCCAAGTTGCTTCCCCCAGGGAGTAATCCAGCCTCCCATTCCCATCCTTACTCCTCATCATCAGCTCCCTCCCCATCACCCGGCTGCCTGCACCCTGCCTCCCCTCCACCCCTGCCTGCCCATGCCTGGGGGATGCCACCCCTCACCCCAAACTCTGTCAGCCCCTCCCTGGCAGACCCCACTCCACCTCCAAGCAGAGACCATCCCATTCCAGGGAGAGGTGATCCAGGTGACAGGGTAGCTGGGAGAGGGGGGCCCATGGGGTGCTGGGGACACACACGGGGGTTTCCTCCACTGCAGATGGATCACACCAACACTTCCCACCACCCAGCCATGTAGGGGGGGAGTCGCAGCCACCCCGCAGCAGGGATGGGTGCTGGCAGCCACCCCCCCCATAGGCGGTCACTCTCGGCTCAGGGTGCACCAGGCAGCTGCAGGGGAATGTCACCAGAGGCTCACTCTGATTCACCTTTCCCCTCCCATCCCAGCCCACGCTGGCCCTCAGTCTATGGCCCCTGCTCACCAGTAGTGGGAGCAGTTCTGGCCACCCGAGGGCCCATGTCCCCCACCCCGTGGGGCTGCCACCTTCCTACCTGGCACGGCCACACTAGAGATGGCCTCAGGCTGGCTCAATGTGTCCACCTTGACATGCTGGAAGCCCTTGTAGGTGGCACTCTGCAGGTGCCTGTGCCCAGCAGGAGAGAGTGAGTGATAGCATCTCTCTAAATCACCATCCCAGCCCCCTGCAAGCTCCCTGGGCTCTGGCAGGGGCTGGGTGTCTTCTCTCCCTTCCCTTGGGCAAAGCACCCTGCCACGATTCAGGACAGTGAGACCTCCCATCCTCCATGGCCAAAGGCATCTTCAGGTGAGAGATGCACAGAGACCTCCCAAGCCACCCTGTCCCCTTCATAGTGATAGCCCCAGGACAGACAGACAGATCCTCAACCCTGCCAACAGACAGAGCTTGGAGTTCAGCAGTTCCAACATCCCTCTATGCCTGAGCATCCCAACCAAATAAAGAGCTTTTTTGTAACCCCTCCCTACCTCTTCCAGTCCTCCTCAGTCTCCCAGAACTCATAGATGATGAAGGTGACCCCATCAGGAAGCTTCACCCCGGTGACACTGGCAGGAGCAGGGATACCAGTGAGCCTCAGACCATGGAGTATCCCTCCTGTGTCATCACCTCACCTAGGGGTGACCCAAACCCCAGCAGCCCAGGTGGGGTGGGACTCCCTCCCAGCCCCCATCACTCCCCAGCCCATGCAAAGGTGTTATTGTATCCCAAGTCCTGGCTGGTTCGCCTCAGACCTTCAGGTGACGGGGTACGTCCTGCTGCCAGGGCAGCTGAGCACCCCCTGCCCCGTGGCCCCAGCTGAGCGAGGGCAGCTGAGCACCCCCTGCCCTGTGGCCCCCGCCCAGCATGCCCATGGTACCCACTGGAAGCAGTCCCTCTCCCCGGCCACGCTCTTCAGGTACTGCTTCAGGGAGCTGCAGAACTCGCTCAGGTGCTTGTGTGCCACGGTCATCTCATCCCGCACCAGCAGCAGGTACTGCCCTCAAACACAGAGGCATGTGAGCCCCGAACCCCCCCGTGCCAAGCCCCTCTCCCCGCCGCTGTTTGATGGGGCAGGGCAAGCTCACCGTGCAAGCTGCGCTCTCGCTGTCTGACAGCCGCTGGTGCAGGTCAAACCAGAGAGTCTGGAAAAGGGAGCACAGCAGTGGCAGGGGGAGTGGGCTGAGCTTGTATGTCCCTCCCAGGCCGGTGGGTTTCCGTCCCCAGCACTTGGCATGCAGGGTTGTGCCCCTTCTCTGCAGAGGATGGCTGTGAGAGCTGTTTGCAGGTTCATGCCCTCCTTCTCAGGAGGCTCTGCAAAAGCTCTCTGTGCTCCCAGAGCAGCCAGCATCCCCCACACCGTGTCCTTGCACAGCCCCAAAACGGCTGTCACCTTTTCACAGCCCCCTAGATGTCCCTGGGATGGCAGCAGCAGGGATACCCATCCCTCTTCGGTGCCAGTTGAGCCCTCCCAGCCCCAGGCACCCTCCTGTTTCCTCTGCCAACCACGAATTACGTGGCCCTCAGGCTCCTCAGCACCTCTCTAGCTGCATGCAAAGCACCACCTTTCCCCTGGTCCCTGCTGCTCTGAAGGTGCAAACCAGGAGGTTTACAGAAACATGTTCTGCACTGCAACATCATCTCCATCAGACCCTAAATGGAGTGAGATTGCCTCTGTAAGGGACATTGCCTTCTTCCTCATGCTTCTTCTTGTTTGAAAAAGCCTCATAGTCAACCTCACAGAAGCTGCCAGCTCGTGAGATGCTCCAGCACCACCACCAGCAGCAGTCCAGCTCCCACCCACAGCCCACGCACACCACAGGCTGTGGGCACGGCCACCTTTTGATCGCCTTCATCCTAACCAGGGAGAGAGGTGGTGAGGGTGCAGGGATGCCAGAGGGACAGCCCCATGTGTGGAAATGCTGGCTCCTTACCTTGTCCTCCAGCCTGCCAATCAGCTCAGCCAGCCTGTTGATCTGCCCCTCCAGCCCCTCTGCCTTGGTGTCAGGGGAACCTGTGTGGAGCCAGGAGGACATGATGGCATGGGAGGCACCTATGGGAACCCCTAAGAGCCCTGCTGCCCCAGGGAGAAGCTGGACATTGCTTCCGTGCTTCCTGCAGCAACCTTCCCCAGGCTGAGCCACCCCAGACTGTCGGGAAAATGCCATCACTTACCAGCCTGGAAGCTCTTTCCATGCTCCTTGGGGACCACCCAGCTGGTGGGAGAGTAGCTGGGCATGGGGCTGTCATACCAAGTATCCACTGGACCGTGGCCAGCCTTGCTAGGGTAGTGCCTGTAGCCAGAGAGCACAGAGGCTATCAGGGAAGGCTGGGCATGTACAGCACAGCTTGGGCCAGACACAAGGAGCTTCCAGATGTTGCTTTTTTTTCTGCTTCTGAAACACCCCAGCAACCCTCCCAGCATCTTCTGCAGCCCATAAGGAATTTTTCTCCCCCAACCAGGCACCCCCAGCATTGCATTTGGGCACTGGTAGGTGTACCCAGCTGACTGGCTGCACCTTGGTGAGACAGGTTTTGCAGTCAGAAGGCTTTGGAGACTAACGTGGGAGAAGTTGCTGTCACTTAGAACATGAGCTGTCCATGCCCAAACTGCTGCCCAGGAGCAGGGCAAGCCTGCCTGCCTGGCAACCTGACCATTTATGCCACCAGCAGGCTGTCATTCCCCTGAAGAATGGAGACACATCCACTGCAGCATCTCTTCCACCTTTCTGTCTCTGGGGCTAAAAAGTCCATTTGGCCTGCACCACCTCTTGGAGAAAAGGAGCATGCATGCATGCATGCATCTGAGACATCAATGATCATTCAGCTCCAGGCCCTCACTCATTTGGAAGCCGGAGACAAGGTTTAGCAGCTGCCATCCACTTGCACTGAGATGGGAATGAGCTTTGGGAAGGATGATCCTTTCTTTCCTTCCTCTTGCACTGATGGGAAGCTTGAGCTGCAGGGGCAGAGGCTGAGCTGCTCAAAGGGCTTCCAGTATTTCTCTCCAGTGGGAGAAGCTCTGTTATGGCTTTCTGCTGACAAAGGTGCCCAAAAGCCCTAGCTCCTCTCACATCTCTGCCCAGCCATGCAGCTCCTGGATGGAGACACCATGCTGAGCTCTGAGGAGCTGATAGGCATGACACCAGCCAGCACAATCCCTGTCCTCCTGTCCCTCTCCAGGCAGCAGCTGGGTGACCTCTTTACCCTTCCCAGCCACTCCAGGTGATTTCAGCTGGCTCCTTTGGTGCAGAAGGTGAAGGCCCTAGAGAACAGGCTCTTGTGACAAGCAGCTGAGGGAACTGGGACTGTTCAGCCTGGAGAAGTGGAGGCTGAGAGGACACTTCACAGCCTCATTGTAGTCGTAACTACCTGAAGTGGAGGTTGGTCTCCTCTCCCTGGTATCAAGTGACAGGATGAGGCAAAATGACCTGAAAATGTGCCAAGAGAGGTTTAGGCTGGAAATCAGCACAAATTTCTTTGCTGCAAGAGAGACCAAGCATGAGAACAGGATGCCCAGGCAGGTGGTAGAGTCACCATACCTGCAAGAATCATGTGGACAAGGCACCTGGGGACATGGTTTAATGCCCGTGGTGGGCTTTAGCTAATGGCTAGACTTGATGATCTCAGACTTCCCTTCCAATTGAAATGATTCTTTCATTCTATTCTATCTTTCTATGCCCCGGCTGAATTAGCCAGTGTGGACTTGAGTGTGCACACAGGAATATGACAAGAAGATCTGGTCCTGAAGAACATCTCCAAGATAAGAAGAACAGTGATAAAGATGGCAGGAAAGCCCTGGTGGCTGCAGGCTGTGCAATAATCCCACTGCCAGGGCTGAGCAATCCCCTGTCAAGAGGCAGGAAATTAGGCAAGAACACACAGAGATTTCTTTTTAATCACAGCTTAATGAGGTGTCTCAGGCTCGGATGCTTTACTCACCCACTTTGTTTTACAGCCCTTTATTTTGGTGCTTTTCAGGTCACCTCTTTATCTTCAAACAGATGCACCAACTCTGCTGGGTTTGTTTGGGTTTGTTGTTAGCACCATGAGAACCCAGTTACAATGCTCCTCATTATGAACTGGGCCCACATGGCTGCAGATGAAAGCCAGCAAAGTCTTTCATGAGCTCTAATTGCTCCTTCTGCTCTTGGGCTTGTTTCATTCTCCCTGTTTCCCAGGAGCTCTGACTTTCTTCCATGTGTTTTCCACTAGGTTTGCTACAGGCCAGTGGTTTCCTCCTAAACTGGGGAGAAGGCAGGGGTGGAGAGTAATGAAACACAGAGTGTTCCTCCTAGGAATGCTGATGAGATCACTGGATCAGTCAGGTTGGAAAAGACCTTCAAGATCGAGTCCAACCTATCGCCTAACATCATCTAATCAACTAAACCATGGCACCAGATGCCACATTCAGGCTTTTTTAAAACACTTCTAGGGATAGTGACTCCACCACCTCCCCAGGCAGCCCATTCCAATGCCAATCACTCTTTCTGCAAAGAACTTCTACCTAACATCCAGCCTAAACCTCCCCTGGTGCAGCTTGAGATTGTGTCCCCTTGTTCTGTCACTGGTTGCCTGAGAGAAGAACCCAATCCCACCTGGCCACAGCCTCCTTTCAGGTAGCTGTAGACAGCAATAAGGTCCTCCCTGAGCCTCCTCTTCTCCAAGTGAGATGTCCAGGCTCTCCCTGTGTCCCAGACAGCCACAGCTCCTGTGAGACCAGCCCATTGTCACCCAGCCTGGATTGCAACTGCTGGTGATGTTCAAATCCCAAACACCAAGAGTGAAGAATTTAGCACTGTGGTCCCTGGGGTGTCCCAGCAGGGAGCTGGGATTTTCACTCTGTGGTCCCCATGCCTGGTCCCCTCTGCCTACCCACAGCTTGGGGAAGCCAAGGCATCCTCCTGAGCATCCCATGGCTTCCTGATATGCAGGGATGGCAGGAGAGAGAGATTCACTTCATGAGCATCTAATGAACTGTTTCCGTGGCAACCTGTCCTGGCCACAGCTGGTGCTGGTGGCACTCTGGGGAAGCGAATGGCACTGTGACACCAAGGGCGGAGGAGGGGTGGGGGAGAAGGGGCTGGCTGTGCTGAAGCTTTAGCCCTGGTAGCACTCAAGAGATCTTGAAACTGTCTTCTCCAAGCTTGGTGGCACATGCTGGGCTGCTGGGCTGGTGAGTCCACTCCCATGGGACCAAAAGGTGAAGCATTTTTTGCCCCTGTGGACGATTTTGCCTCGTGGGTGCCCCAGCAGGAAGGACAGCATCCCCAGCACAAGATGCCACCCACCATAGGCTGTCATCAGCACACCCCAGATACAGCCACCCTGTTGCTGCTGTCAAGATTTGCCACAGATGGGGCCAGTGGCTTTGCTTGGAAAGCAGCCCTGAGCTCCCACCACTGCCCAGCCCGACTCCAGGGTGCTGCCCTTGTTTGCATCACTTGTGGGTGAAAAGGCCAAGAGGAATCCTTAGGCCTGTGGGAGAGTAGGGGTCAGGGCAAGATGGGGAGGCAGAAGAAAGCCCTTAGAGCTGTCAAGAAGTTGGGAAGGGAGAAGAAAAAGGAGCTACTTGCTTGGCTCCTTTTTCCTCCTGCACATCATTTGCTGCATTTTTCTTCATCCCACCTAAGCATTCCCCTCTCCCTCCAGCCCCCTGTATCAAAATCAACCAGGAAGCAGAGAGGATGTCAGGTGTGACAGACCTGGCAGGGTTGGTTTGCTCATCAATAGCATCCACAGCACTCTCCACAGAGCTCAGTAGTGACTGGGTCTGGTTTGCTGTCTCCTTCAGCAGGAAGCGTGTCACAAACTGGTCCACGTTGCTGCCACTCTCGTACACCTGCCAGGGCAGACAGTGAGCACAGTGAGAGCCTGCACCCAGCCAGGGCAGCACCCATCATACATACCACGTGCAAGCTGGTCCCCTCTGCGTCCCAATCACAAGGGCCACAGGAGGAATGAACACACACACTGCCGCCCCATGGGAAGCACATAACTGCTCCAGCATCTGTGGGTCACCCAGCACACAACCCTCCAGCATCCATCAGCTATGGGCCAGGCTTGCAGAGGCTGTGCTGGGAGGGAGCACAGGAGGTCACACCAGCACTGCTTTATTTACAGATAACCAAAGCAGCAGAGCGAGCAGCTCACTCAAAGCCCTCAGCTGAGCTCTTTACCCTGGGCTTAAATGACTTTGCTCTTGCCTGGCAGGGAGAGAGTCAGCAGGCACAGGTTTGAGAAGTGACCCCTCCTGTGCTTTGCAGCTCCCTGCCTGGAGAGCTTCAGAGTGTTATTTAGTGCCTTCATCCAGGAGAGTTTGGCCAACTCAGCGCTCTAAAAGGAGTTTGGGACAATTAACATGGCTCTCAACAGGGAGCTGAAAGCTGAAAATGCCTTCAAGCCAGCAGCAGAAAGCTCTGGCAGTCCCTCCCTCCTATCCCACACTGTGAACCTCAGCATCTTTAGGGTTTTTCTCGGAAGAGGAAGGAAAGGAAAGCTCTGTCCATTTGGGCCCAGAGGAAGGATGAAGACAGCCTTTGGAGCAGGAATGCCTTCAGCAGAAGACAGGCTGCTCCCAGGGAGCTTTGGTGGAGGAGGACAAGCTCTTCCAGTGACAGAAGCTCCTGAGGTAATCCAAACCCTCCCAAGATAGAAAACAATAAAAAGTTTTATGTACAGCTGAGATGCTTAAAGCATCCCAGGCCCCTTCCCTAGCACAGCCCTGCTGTGCCTGGCTCAGGGCATGGTCCTGCTCCTCCACCTCCCACTGGTAAAGCTGGGACACTGGCACAACCAGACCAACACTAGTACAACCAAAGTAACACCAGCACAGCCAGTCCAGCACTGGCCCAGCCGGTTCAGCACCACTCCAGCCAGTCTAACACCAACCCGACCGGTCTGATCCCAGCTCTACAAGACCAAGACCAGCCCAGCCAGGCCACTGATTTACACCAGGTTTGTCTGAAACTAACCACTCAGCATCAGAGCTAAAAAAAACCTTGCAGTGATAAAACCGTCTCTTCTAAACCCAAAATCACTCCCCTCCCTTTCCCCCAGGCCCATTCAAACGCACCAGTGCCAGCTGGGACAGAATGTGGCCCAGGCAAACCCCTGCCAGGCAGCCCAAGCCTGCATGCCAGCACCTTCTGCCATGGGGTTCCTTGGAGACTCAGGACTTCTTGGTGCCATAATACAGGGACAGACACTCTCAGCTCCCTGCATGCCACCAGCAATGACTAAACTCAGAGGTGAGACCAGAGAGGTCACAGCATCACCACTTTTCTGAGCATGCAGAGGCACAACAGGAGTACTGCAGCTCCCCAAAGCAAATGATTCCTGGTTGATGGTGAAGCTATTAACAAGGGTTATTTCCATGGCAACTGGAGCAGCTCTGCAGGAGCCCAGGAGGCCTTTATCTCCTATTTTAAATCATGAAAGAAGAATGAGATGTAGAAAAGCACTCGTGAGGAAACTGGTGGCAGAGCAGATTTCTCCCCCCTGATTTGGTAGAGGAGCATGGGTTTCTTAAAGGCTTCTTGAGCAGGGGTTAATGACTTCTCCCTAATATAAGATACTTGCTCTCCTCCTCATCACAGCCATGGTTCTTCTGAGGGGCACGTACAATGTGGTCACCATCACTGGATGGTGCTGCTGAAGCAAACTGCCATGCAGGGTGCTGGATCCATGGCCTCCTGAAACACCTCTCTGTAGGACCACTGCAGACCTAAGGAGGGCAGGCACTGAAGCATTGCTTTGCCTTTTCACTGGCACAGCCTGTCCCAGGACGCTGGTCAAACAGAGGTGGGACCAGCTCAGGGCACTCTGTGGGCTGCAGCACATCTGCAGGAAGACCATCACCAGGACACTGCTTGGGTTTGCAGAGATGCACTCAGCAGTACATATGGGATCCTGCCATCTTTTGAGCCTTTCTCCAAGCAGGCCCAAGCTCCCTTCCATGGCTCCAGTGCTCCCCAGCACAACCCAGAGTGCTCCACCACCACCAGCATTATTCAACAGCCAATGCAGAAGGAGAAAAGCTAGAATCAAGACAGTGTATCAGGAGATGCATCAGAAGACCAGCTAGGAGAGGGGGAGATCTCTCTGCTAGGGATCACCAAAGCCTCGGAAACACACATAGAGATCAGCCTCAAATTATCTCCTTCCTCCATGGCCTGGTGATGTTTGCAAACAGGGTCAGCTGGTTTAGAGAAACCTGATCACCAGCTGGTTGTCAACAGTGAGATCCAAAACTCCCCTAAACCAAGTGCAGCCCATGTGGCACCGCTCTCCCAGGCACCAGCACAGGGTGTTGAGTGTGGTGCAGCAGTGGCACCATCCAGGCTGCCTTGCTGGGCGCACCCCAGGTTGCTGTTTCCCTCATTCTCTCCTCTGTCTGTCCCTCTCTTGGCCATTAGGGAAAATTCTTTCTCCAAAAGGGTTGTCAAACCCTGGGAAGAGGCTGCCCAGCCCAGGAGGGCTTTCAAAGCTGTGTAGATGTGGTGCTGAGGAATGTGGGTTACTGGTGAGCTGGTTAAGAGTCAGACATGATGATCTTAAAGGTGTTTTCCAACCTGGTTCTGCTTTTCTGGTCCTTTTCTCTGGTTCTGGGGATTGTACCTTAGTTTACCAGGCAGTAGAGCAGCAGTAGAGTTATAGGTTGGCCTTGGGGATCCTGAGGGTCCTTTTCCAACCTGGATGTTTCTGTGATTCTGTGATTCCTCTTCAAGTGCCATACCACAAGACCATGCAGCTTCTTGGGGCTGGCTGCACTGCCTTGCATGATACAGAGGTGATGGCTGCTGGACCTTTTGGACCATGACACCACTGTCACCATGCTGGGCATGGACATCTCCTGACAGGTCCTGCCTTGTTTTCCCTCACCCTGTGCAGGCAGGGAGAGTGATAAACAGGCAGCCTGGGACTATGGATATGGTAGCTGGTGGAGCACTGCACCAGATGCCCTCCGTGGGAGGTACAGGCACCACTGCAAGACAAATAAACAGCAACAGAGCCAAGGAAGTGATGAAAAAACACTTGTTGAGCATTTGGACTGGGGAGGCTGGGGGGGGGAGAAGTAATTAGAATGCAGTCACAAACATTCCTGGATAGCTGGGTGATCTCTGTGCTACCTAGAAAGACAAAGCAGCATATTGCATGCTCTGGGTCAGCTCATAGAATGAGGGAATCATGGTTCTATGATTCTATGAAAGTGCTCAGAACATGCAATATACCCAAAATACATCTGTGCAGGCACACTTGAACAAGACTTTACAGACAGCATATTCCTTGCTGTACCACCTCACCCTTCATCTTCCTCTGCCAGGAGGGAGCCCCATACCAGGTCAAACCCACCCCTTCACCCAGGCAGTTATGCTACCATGCAATGTTCTCCCTACTCTGGCTGAGGAAGGTGTAATTAATCCCATAAATCTCCTTGGCAAAGTCATGTCTTTGCATTAGGGATTTGGAACAAGTTCCCTGGCAGTTCCTTCCCCCTGCGCACAGCCCTGCCTGCAGCCAGCAGCCTGCCTGCAATGAAGGCATCGATGTATTAATCAGGAGCTCAGACAGGCTCTGCTCTAATTACAGCCAGGTTGTGATTAACTCTCACAGCCAGCCCAGCCCTGATTGCCAGCGCTGAGGATCTGATTGCTGCCTGGGTGGAAGGTGGGAGTTGGGGGGGAGCCATTCCATGGGCCCTTGTGGTCTCCTCTGGGACCTGTCACCAACGAAGAGGCAGCTTCAGGGGGTCCTTGAAGGGGCTGATTGGATTATTCTTGTTTTAATTAAGAGTGCAGGTTTTCTGGGATGTGATTTGTCCTGCTGAGTGTGGGAGCTGGATGCGGGCACCGGGCTGGCCAGAGCTGAGGGCTGCACCTGAGTCCCCATGCACTGAGACTCCACACTGCCGCTCTAAGCGTTCCTGCACACAGCAGTTCCTCATCAGTGTCCCTTCTCTGACAATCAGCCAAAACACATATCACATCCCCCACAGATGCTCCAAGTCCATCACCTGATTTTCCACCCACTCCATGCTGTTTATCCCACGCTCCTTCTCTCTTCCAGAGGCGCAAAGACCACACTCCTGCTTTTCCACTCCAATCCATACCTCACATCAACGCCATAATGTGCTGTTATTTACCTGCACTTCTCTGCTGCCTTCCAAGAGCCTATAGCTAAATGCTGGGATTTTATTACCCAGCTACACCTAGAATCCTTGCTCTACACCTCTATCCACACCTAGAATCCTTGCTCTGCACCTAGAATCCTTGCTCTACACCTCTATCCACACCTAGAATCCTTGCTCTACACCTCTATCCACACCTAGAATCCTTGCTCAACACCTCTATCCACACCTAGAGTCCTTGCTCTACACCTAGAATCCTTGCTCTACACCTGTATCTACACCTAGAATCCTTGCTCAGCTTTAGGAATAGCATCACACAGGTGATTCTCACACTCCTTCAAACCAGCTTGACTCCTGACCTGGAGATTTGTTGGATGGATGGATGGATAGATGGATTTTTGGTAGAAAGCTGCACCAGCACATACAGAGGAGTATTGAGATGCCCATGAAAGTTTGATGATTTTTGCCAGGCCAATGAGTCCAGTATATCTGACTTTTAAACAACAGTGGGTTTTTAACCCCTGCTTAGCCAACTCTGGCCATTTGCTAGCCTAGTTGCAACATTTGCTCTCTGGAGCCAGGTCTGAAACATGTGTTCTCAGAGGCTTTTCAGCAGTCCCTCAGGATCTCCTCTAGCAAATGTTTTATTTAGTGGTACAAACCCAAGTCATTAAGAAGATGGGCTCCAAAGGAATCCTTCCCATCATCTTATTAAAACATTTGTCAGTCTGTCCTAGGGAGATTTAATAA
Organism: Tricholaema leucomelas; assembly: GCA_013400475.1. Taxonomy (NCBI): domain Eukaryota; kingdom Metazoa; phylum Chordata; class Aves; order Piciformes; family Lybiidae; genus Tricholaema lacrymosa; species Tricholaema leucomelas. Next base: position 423,168 of record WAAF01019521.1, read on the forward strand.
GGTTTGGTCTTATTAATTCCACCCTGAAGAGTTATTTCCTCCTTGCTTTGCTTGAGAATTTAAAATATTAATGGAGATATGCTGCTCAGTGAAGCTGCTCTGTGCCAGGAGCTCTTGGAGGGGCACATCTCTAAGCCTTCTCTTTTGTCTCCAGCCAGCCCATTAGTCCAAGGCTAGAAAGACTTTGGCATCACAGGCATTCCTCTGCTGCAGGATGTTTTGCTGGCAAGCCTTTGTTGAGAAAGGTGGGCACCATAGAGGCAGAAGAGGGTGAAAAATGTCATCCTTAGCATCCTGGCCTTGCCATCTGCTGCTGCAAATGGGTGGCTGTGTGCATACGCAGCGAGGAAGAACCACAAAGGCTCCATTGGACGGCCTTGAGATTTCTGCAAGGGACAGCTCTCAGGGGAGCCTCAGAAAGCTCTCAACATTCAACAATCTTTCAACATCATTCAACAATCTGGGGCATGAGGCAGAGACATTGGAAAATAAGAGAAGAGAGAAAAGGACAACAAGCTTAGCCACAGGTTGGGGAAGTATTATCCAGTGCTGTGTCCTCTTACCAGTCAGCTGAGGTCCAAGTCCCAAACCGCACTCCTTTCTTCACATCACAGACTTTCTGTGTGTCTGCAGTGTCCTTTCCCAAGCACAGTGGGTGCACACATCAAGGCACAGGCTGCCTGAAGCTCTGCCTCAGCTCTTCTGGCATCCCATTTCCATATGTTCCTGCCCCAGATCTGCTCAAATGGTGACACAGATCATGGAAAATATCCTTGGGATGTGCAAACCACAGCTGGGTTTTTGGTGCTGGTGAGTGCTTGGATGTGTCCATACCAGTGCTGAGCATCCCTCACTGGGCATGGCAAACTGGTGCCTAGCCCTGGGCTATCGTGGCTATCGTGTTCCTGTGGGTATTGAATGACTGCAAAAGTAGCTTCTCAATGCTGCTGAGCATCTCACAGCTTCTTTGCTGACATTTTTAAAGGTCACTATTTAGCTTTTTAAGTCTACAGGATGTAAAATATAAATGATTCTATGCCACCTACAGACTCAGAGACCCCTGTTCCATGACAACCCCACACCTTGCCTTTGCCTTGCAGCATTGCAGCCTGACCAGCCAGGTCTCCCAGCACTGGACTGCAGTGAGGCTGGCCAAATTGGCTGACATTTACCAAGCCTGGAGACACTGAGAGCTTCTCCAATATTTATTAACTCCAACCCTGGGTGAAACATGCCCACATAGCAACAGTACCAAACTGAGGAGGCTTTTCAAACAGACAAAGACAATTCTGTGTCACCCACATCTTTCCTCCAGTTAAGAAGATCCCAATAATAAACTCGTTGCCATGCCATGAAACATCCCTGTCAAACCTCATCCTGGGGTGACAGAGAGGATATGGAAAGGGAATTTTTATAAGGACAAGGGTTTCAAACTAAAGCAGGGTAAATTTAGATTAGACATTAGGAAGAAGCTCTTTACTACGAGGGCAGTGAGACACTGGAACAAGTTGCCCATAGAGGGTGTGGACGCCTCATCCCAAGGTGTGTTTAAGACCAGGCTGGATGAGGCTTTGAGCAACTTGGTCTAGCAGAAGTTATCCCTGCCCATGGCAGGGCAGTTGGAACTAGATGATCCTTAAGGTTCCTTCCAACTCAAGCCATGCTGTGATATCTTCCACCTACTCACTGCTTTATAAACCAGGCACGTGTTGCACTGTAACATCTGAGCGGCTGATTCAAACTCGTTGCTCATAACTGCCTGTTTTCTTCCAAAAGATATTTTCTTATAATCAGAACAACACTCAGACCTGCCTATCCTTCCTTTCCCTCCCCTCCACTCTTAACTTGTTTCAAAAGCAGAGACCCAAAACTGATTGCCTGGCACATAATCAGTAGAAGAAACCTGAAGAGAACAGACACTTACAGAGTTGCTAAATGAAAGCATTAACATATGAAAGACCCTCAGCCTTCCCAAAAGGACTCCAAAAAGCAAATGAGACACCTGTTCAGACAAAAAAAAAAGGTCTGATGGCATCACATGGGTTTTAGAAGTCTTTTGCTGTAAAACCTTCCTTTTATCTCAGAACTGGACCCCTCTCAATGTTTGCTTTGTCTGGTCCTGGAGGTCCCCTGCCATAGACCCTCCCCGAGCAATTTGTCCCATGATCTCTCTCGTTTGCAGAACCTCTCCTTGCTGCAATAGAATCTCATCATTTTTCATGTCAACCATGTGGGTATGAAGGGTCCATGCCCTTGCTGGCCCACATGTGTGCTCCACAGGACTACCCTGAGGTCACCTATGGATCAGGAGGCATATGGCACTTTCACCTCCTGTCCACTTCCTTAGCAGGCAAAGAACAGCCTTGGACCCCGAGTATGGTCTCTTACTTTTGAACACTGGCTGTAACTAGCCTTTCCTTCAAGCAAGTTCCTCATTACCTGTGCTTAGAATCCATGAGGTAGTAAATTAATACATGTTTTATTTCCATTTCCCAAGGAAACTACAGATTACGTTTGCCAAATAGGACCTACTTAAAAGGCCCTACAGGTGCAATGATGTGAGATGGTCAAAGGGCTGAAGGCTCAGCCTGGCTGTGTGTTGGCTTGATCCCTGCCTTTCTTTTTGGGGGCTCTTCAAAGCTGCTCTCAGGCTGTTTGGCAAGATCACAGCACTGATGTCTGGTGGAACTTACTCCCTTCACCACATGATTTAACTAATCCCAGTAGCATCACCCTTACAGTAAGAGAAAAAAAGCTATGTCCTCCTCCAAGAGGTCCAGGAGAGGTGGAGACAGGGCAGGAGCAGAAACAGGAGCTCCAGGGATGTTCTTCTGAGAGCAAGAGGAGGAACACAAATTTTGCAGTGACAGACAAGCAGAAGAGCAGTGAATAAACATCTTTGTCTAAAAATAAGCTCCAAGTGAGACCTTCTTAAGATTCATCTCCCTGCCAGCCCCGCTGTGCTCCCCAGAAGTCTGGCAGCCTGGCTGGATCTGGAGGAAATTGCTCCGGATGGCAATACCTGCTTCATGGTCCAGAAGATGGACATAAAAGTCAGGGGAAATTCTCTTCTAGCAGAACTGGAGCAGCACTCTTTAATTTGCAGCTCAGTGTTTCCTTAAATTAACGTCAGAGAGGAGCTGCAGAAATGCCTTCAACAGAAAGTGATACTGGCATTGTTCAGAAATGTATCACTCAAAATACACGGGAAGATGACTCAGCCTCTGCCGATTCACCGCCCCAGCGCCACTCCTTCCTGTCTTCAGCCAAAGCCATTCGCCAGCCACACGTCCTGAACTGCGTTACACAAGCGGTGCAAAGCTGGAGCTTCCGCACGGAACGGGAGCACAGCTTGGAAGAGACCTCCTGGATCATCAAGCCCAAGCGTTAAGCCAGCACTGCCAAGTCACCACTGAGCTGTGGCCATCAGCACCACACCCACACAGCTCTGCAATCTCTGCAAGGACAGAGACTCCACTGCAATTCCTCCAGGGACAGAGACTCTACCACTGCCCTGTGCCGCCTGATCCAGGGCTTGGCAGCACTTTTGGGGAAGAAATTGTCCCTCATGTTCAAGCTAAACCACCCCTGTGCAATTTTGAGGCCACTTGCTCTTGTCCTGTTGCTTGTTCCTTGGGAGAAGAGACCGACACCCACCTGGCTCCAACCTCCTTTAAGGGAGTTGTGAAAGGACAGAGACTCCACCACTGCCCTGTGCAGCCTGTTCCAGGGCTTGGCAGACTTTTGAGGAAGAAATTGTCCCTCATGTTCAAGCTAAACCACCCCTGCACTGACAGAGACTGACACCCACCTCAGTCCAACCTCCTTTAAGGCAGTTGTGAAGAGTGAGAAGATCTTCCCTCAGCCTCCTTTTCTCCAGACTGAACAATCCCAGCTCCCTCAGCCACTCCTCACCAGTGCTGTTCTCCAGACCCTACACCAGCTTCATTGCCCTTCTCTGGACATACTCCAGCACTTCAACAGCCTCCTTATAGTCAAGGGTCAAAAAATCCCCAAACCAAGATGGAAAAAAAGGCAAAAAAGCTCCTAATAAGCCCTAAACCAACTCGACCCTGTCGGGGTAGATCTCTGTGCTGCAAAGATGAGGATGCATGGTGCTCTGAGCCCCCCAGCAAGGGTAGAGTGGCCATTCGAGCATACCCTGTGACCCCACACAATTCTGAGGGGGAAGATGATGTGCTCTTTCAGTATCTTAAAGGGGCCTACAAGAAAGCTGGGGAGGGAGTCTTTAGGATGTCAGGTAGTGATAAGATTGGGGGGGGTGGAACAAAGCTGGAAATGGGTAGATTCAGGGAACAAGTTCTTCACCATGAAGGGGGTGAGAGCCTGGAATGGGTTGCCCAGGGAGGTGGCAGAAGCCTCATCCCTGGAGGTGTTTAAGGCCAGACTGGATGAGGTTCTGGACAGCCTGATCTAGTGTGAGGTGACCCTCCCCATGTCAGGGGGGTTGGAACTGGATGATCCTTTGTGGTCCCTTCCAACCTTGACTGATTCTGTGATTCTATGATGAGAAGGTGTGCAGTATCTCCCAGGGTTTAGCCAAGTACAAAGTACCATCAGAGAAGCTGCTCCTGCGTTAGGCAGCAAGGAAGTTCAAGCCATGCTTCTGCAAAGAGAGCCTGGTATGTGGGAGGGTACAAAGTCAGCCAGAAGGAAAGGTGTAGCAACAGATGTGCTGTGCAGCAGTGGTTCTCCAGGGGCTTCAAATCCACACCAGGAGACCTCAGCTGATGTTCATATAACCACCTCAGTTTGGTGTGAGCCAAGCTAGGACCAGCTCATGATGTCCATGGGAAGCTCTGAGCATTTTTTGGGTGAGCACTACCCAGAGATGTTAACACCGTGTTGCTGTTACACCCTGGCATGGGCCAGCCTCCAACCACAGCAAAGCATCACTACAGGAGCTTCAGAAGACCTTGGTAACACCAGAGCAGGAGAAAAACCTGCTCAAGTCAAATGAAAGGATGAGAGAAAGGATTAGCTGAAGGGTGGGAGGAAAGGGTTATGTTGAGGGATTATTTCTACTGACTGTTTTATCTCGAGGTGTCATCATTCACAAAAAGAGGGGGAAAAAAGAGCAATCTCATTTTGGCAAGCTTAATTTTGGCAGGTAAGAATGCAAATGCCAGCTCTTCATATTGCTGTTCTGGACTCTGCTATAAACCCATCCATCATTTTTAGCATCCAAGACTAGCAGCAGATGGTGCCTGCTCCAGGGCTGTAACTAAGCTGCTCCAACAAGTACTGCTTTGCTGCCTGTGGCCGGTGGCTGAAAGCTGAATGAGACCCACAGCTGTGCCAAACTGAGCAGCAAAGAGAGGAGAAGAGGAGCTCCATCTGAGCCCCAGGAGCCTGTTGATTGTCAACAGTGTGTCAGAAGGCAGAGACAAGAAGGGCTGATGGAAGCAGGAACAGCCCAACTCACAGACAAGGTATGCAAAGCTGCTCACCTCTGAGCTGCTAAGTGCTGCTGGAGCAGGAGCAGCTGTCAGTGAAGGTCAGTATGCCCAGTGTGTCCTGTGTGATTTACATACAGGATGGTATATGGAAGTCACAAAGGGATTTAAAAGGGATTCTGCTCCTCTCCTCGGCTCTGGTTAGACCTCACCTAGAGTACTGTGTTCAGTTCTGGAGCCCTCAACACAGGAAGAGCATGGACCTGATGGAGAGGATTTGGAGGAGGACCAAAGATGATCAGGGCCTGGAGCACCTCTGCTATGAAGACAAGTTGAGAGGTTGAGGTCGCTGAAAAGAGGAGAATCAACCAGGTTGGAAGAGACCTCCAAGTTCATCCAGTGCAACCTAGCACCCAGCCCTGGCCAATCAACCAGACCATGGCACTAAGTGCCAACCTAGCACCCAGCCCTGGCCAATCAACCAGACCATGGCACTAAGTGCCAACCTAGCACCCAGCCCCAGCCAATCAACCAGACCATGGCACTAAGTGCCCCACCCAGTCTTTGCTTCAACACCTCCAGGGACGGTGACTCCACCACCTCCCTGGGCAGCCCATTCCAATGCCAATCACTCTCTCTGACAACTTCCTCCTAACATCCAGCCTAGACCTCCCCTGGCACAACCTGAGACTGTGTCCCCTTCTTCTGGTGCTGGGTGCCTGGCAGCAGAGCCCAACCCCAGCTGGCTACAACCTCCCTTCAGGTGGTTGCAGACAGCAATGAGCTCTGCGCTGAGCCTCCTCTTCTGCAGGCTGCACACCCCCAGCTCCCTCAGCCTCTCCTCACAAGGCTGGGCTCCAGGCCCCCCCCCAGCTTTGTCACCCTCTTCTGGACACCTTCCAGCACCTCAACACCTCTCTTGAATTGAGGAGCCCAGAACTGGACACAGCACTCAAGGACACAATACTCAAGGATCTTATAGCTGCATTTCAATATCTGAAGGGGCCTTACAGGAAAGCTGGGAAGGAACTGTTTAGTAGGGCTTGTAGTAATAAGATGAGGGGGGATGGTTTGAAACTGGAGCAGCATAGGTTTAGGTTGGACATTAGAAGGAAGTTCTTTACAGTGAGGATGCTGAAATCCTGGAACACATTGCCCAGAGATGTGACAGAGGCTCCATTCCTAAAGACATTCAAGGTCAAACTTGATGGGGTCCTGAGAAACCTGATGTAGCTGGAGACATTCCTGCTCACTGCAGGGGGTTTGGGCAAGGTTACCTTTGAGAGTCACTTCCAAACCAATGCATTCTGTGATGTTCTATCATCTAAATACTGATTCTTGAGGGAAAATGTCTTTGCAGCTGGTTTGGGTACATAGTGCCTGCCTGTGAGACACAGATGTGGCTCTGGGCTTTGACATGAGAAGGCTCTCATGGGGGTGTGTGATATGTCACTTCAGGTCCAATAATGCAATAAAAAGGATTTTGGCAAGTGGCAGACTGGCAGAGGAGCAGACAGCAAGCAAGCAGTGTGTAACACACCATCTTTCACATCTGCTTTTGCTCTCCTCCAGGACTGAAACATACTGAACATCAAGCAGAGGCCCAGGGCCAGCTGCAGGTCCTCAGACCTTGCCCATAAATCTCTTCTGCTGCACCTTGGTCCTCTGAAGCCCATCCACAAATCCCTTCCAGTTTTCAGCATCCTTCCTCCCCTGCTCTGTTTTCCCCATTCCTAGCAGTCACCGAAGCAGCGTGTGCAGCTTGTCCTTGTACCCTGTCCATGAACACCAAACAGATCAGCTGCATCTCATTCCAGTATGTGTATGGAAGGTTGTTTTGATTTCAGCTCCAGTTTGGGGGAGTTTTCCTTTCCAAGCCCTCACCTTCCAGCTGAGACAGGGCACGTGTCAAAGACAGCCACCAACATTTCTTAGACCCATCTGGTGACCATCAGGAGCCTCTCCAGGAGAAATGATTTGACCTTAACTCTGAGCTGCAATGTCCTTCAAAGTGTTCCTCACTCAGCATTTTTGGACCTCTGTTGCTTTTGATGTTTATCTCACCATTAAAGGTCAGCTGAGTTCCTATTTCCAGGCTCGGCACTGCAGAACACTTACCATAGAATCATGGAATCATAGAGTCAACCAGGTTGGAAGAGACCTCCAAGATCATCCAGTCCAACCTAGCACCCAGCCCTATCCAGTCAGCTAGACCATGTCACCAAGTGCCTCATCCAGTCTTCTCTTGAACACCTCCAGGGACAGTGACTTCACCACCTCCCTGAGCAGTCCATTCCAATGCCAATCACTCTCTCTGCCAACAACTTCCTCCTAACATCCAGCCTAGACTTCCCCCCGTGCAATTTGAGACTGTGTCCCCTTCTTCTGTTGCTGCTTGCCTGGCAGAAGGGCCCAACCCCCACCTGGCTACAACCTCCCTTCAGGTGGTTGCAGACAGCAATGAGCTCTGCCCTGAGCCTCCTCTGCTGCAGGCTGCACACCCCCAGCTCCCTCAGCCTCTCCTCATAGGGTCTGTGCTTCAGGCCCCTCGCCAGCTCTGTCGCCCTCTTCTGGACACCTCCCAGTACTTCAACTTTCCTCTTGAATTGAGGAGCCCAGAACTGGACACAGCACTCAAGGCGTGGCCTGAGCAGTGCTGAGCACAGGGGCAGAATATCCTCCCGTGTCCTATTGGCCACACTTATTTGCAAAAGCAGGGAGCAAGAGCAACCCCAAGCCAGTGGGAATGGGGTAAATTAAGCCTCTTGTCTTCCGCAAACTACAAAACAGTTTATTTGGTCATTTTTTTGACCAAGCTAAAGCACATTTCCTGGGCTGTCTGAATGAGGAGATTCTTTGGTGCTAACCACCACCCCTGCACTCGCCCTCTCGCCCTCAGGGATTGTCCCTTGCTCCCCCACCCCCATCACTCCTTGAGGCTGGCAGGGATGGTGGTTACGTTGCCTAGGCACTGTTCCACAGTGGGAAACCTACAGAAGTGGAGGTCAGTAACCCACCTGGCTGTGCTCTCCCAGCTTTTACCATGCCCCACCCTTGGACATCACCCACACAAACCACATCCTTCCCGGTCACACTGGGTTTGGTATTTGCAGACTGCACTGTGAGACACTAAACAAGAATTCTATTAAAAAATCTCCCATCCACACTTTGGGTTTTGTTGTTGTTGTTGCTGGGGTTTTTTTTAGCTCCTGCAAGTTCATTTCCTCTCTCTCCAGCACAACTTATCCTTCTCCAGCATCAGGAGATGCAGGCATTGCAACGTGCTACGGACATCTCTGTATCGGAAAAGAATTCCGATGACAGATTTTGTTTTGCTGTGTGAGACCTTCCACTGTTGAATCTAATTACTGCTGGTGCTTTATGAGCTCCTTCAGCACGAGATAATTGCCTCTCTCTCTCTTTTTTTATGAGCAAGAAATAATCAGTTGTCTTTTGAGGTGAGAAATACAAACAGCAATTAAATACCACAGGCTCGCCAGCCCTTCTCATCAGCAGGCACCTCTGGTCACAAAGCCAGCTCAGAAGAAGGTTAGACTTGAGTTATTGTTTGTACTGGTTGTGGAAGGAGAGGGAGGGAATCAAGAACACTCTCAAATGCTCAATAGTTTCCTCCATCTGATAAAAGCCTTGTTTTAATGCAGGGGAGCAGGAGCATCTCACAAGCAAAGCAGTTTGCTCAAAAGTCAGTGCTCAGCATCAGCACCAAGCCCTTTGCAGAACCCAGCCTCGGGGGAAAGCTGCAGAGACAACATCAGGCTCAAGCACAGGGAGGGGACAAAAAGCCACATTTAATGGCATATACCAAAACCTGCAGCTTTGGCACTCATTGTCCTGAGCACAGGTTTCCAAAAATGCATTTGTATGTTCATGTCTCCTGACCATCACGACAGCAGCTCAGGACCCTTGCTTGCAGCCTCGCACTGTGTGATGGAGCAGGAGAGCTGTATGGGGGGATCTGACAGACAAGTGGGAGCTCACACTGCCTTTGGCAGCCCTGAGGCAGAAGTCTTGTCCTGCAGGTGTGGTCCTAGTGGAAATAAAACACCCCTGTGACATCCCCCAGGCTGGATTTGATATGGGAACATGCATCATTAATGCCATGGTCTAGTTGATTGGACAGGGCTGGGTGCTGGGTTGGACTGGATGATCTTGGAGGTCTCTTCCAACCTGGTTGATGCTATGATTCTATGATCATCTGGATACTGGTAAGAAGACTGCAGCCAACTCAGTTTATCTGTTTGGGTTGTAAGAAGCTGCCTTCTGACAATCAGTTTTAGTAGTCTTGACACTGAAACCAGGAAGTCTACTAATGAAATCCTCTTTTATTCTTTCTTTATTATTATTATTCTACTTTTTTTTTTTTTTTTGCTTTCTGGGAAGAAATAAAGTGAAAAAAAAGCCTCATGCCTCAAAAAAGACCACCGATGGCTTACACTGGGGAGAAGCTTCTGAGGCTGCCTGTAAGTCTATCCTACCTAAACACTGGAGATGACTTTCTCCACCACCTACAAGAGCTTATTTTGGGGATTGGTTTTTTCTCTCTCTCTCTTCTGTTCTTTACTTGAACAAAGCACCTGTGTTTGAATAATTCATTGATGAGGTTTGTACCATTTTGTTCACAAATTCACAGCAGGGAGCAACGTTCTTCATGAAATGCTTCTCTGCTGGCTCCTCTCTGGGAAGGAGTCTTGATCTGTTTGCTCACAGGCTAAAACTCTGACAGGCAGGGAAGAGCAACACACCCTCAGGGGCTGACACAATGGAGATGATGGGGGGGTGCTGGGGTTACACTCCCTCACTTGGCCTTAGCCACCTAGAAAGGACTGCATTTGAGATGAAGAGTGCTGGGATCCTTCAGTGTCACATTAAGAAGACACCTCCAGCACTCCGAGTCTCCACAAGATCAGCAGGGAGGTGACCAGCTCAAGTTTAGGTAAATAATCTTTACCCTTCACAATCAAGGCAGATGAATCACAGAATCGTAGAATCAGTCAGGGTTGGAAGAGACCACAAGGATCAGCCAGTTCCAATGCCTCTGCCATACACAGGGACACCCTACCCTAGATAAGCCTGGCCAGAGCCCCAACCAGCCTGGCCTTAAACACCTCCAGAGACGGACAACCCATTCCAGACTCTCACCACTCTCATGCTGAACAACTTCCTCCTCACCTCCAGTCTGAACCTGCCCATCTCCAGCTTTGTTCCATTCCCCCTGGTCCTGTCATTCCCTGATATCCTGAAAAGTCCCTCCCCAGCTTTTTTGTAGCTCTCCTTCAGATACTGAAAGGCCACAAGAAGGTCACCTGGGAGCCTCCTTTTCTCCAGACTGAACAGCCCCAACTCTTTCAGTCTGTGCTCACAGCAGAGCTGCTGCAGCCCTCTGAGCATCCCAGTGGCCCTTCTCTGAACACGGTCCAGCACATCCACATCCTTCTTGTAATGGGGGCTCCAGAATTGGATGCAGTATTCCAACTGGGGTCTCACCAGAGCACAGCAGAGGGGGAGAATCACCTCCCTCGACCTGCTGGCCACACTTATCCTGCTGCAGCCCAGGATGTTGTTGGCCAAGGAGGGAGGAAGATGCTTTTCTTATGATCCCAGTCTTATGGATTGGCATTATGAATAACCATCCTGCTTCTGCTGCAGATCTCTATGCCAGGTGACGCTCACATGCTGAAATGTCTCATTTATAACCAGGGAATAAGCCACTTTCCTCTTGCAAAATGCTGGGAGGAATTAGTCATATGTGTATTATCCTCCCATTCAAAAGGCAGCAGTGGAAGGCATCACAAAGAGCAAGCTGGAGTGAATTTCTGAGCTATCTATTAGCATGCATTTAAAATCCATAGTGGGCAAACCTGACTGCCAGGAAAATAAAAATTGCTAATAATGAATATAAATGAGGGCTGCACAGACTCAGAAACTTAATTGGACACAAAGCCTCCACGCCACCACCTACTGCCCTTTACATAGGCACAATGGTTCACTACTGGCCAAGGTTTTCAAGATTCATCTGCCTCTAACACAAAAAGAATTCTCTGTCATCATCTTGCTGCTGTCATCCACTTACCACACCACTGCAAAAGCACAAGGAGACAACACTGCTGAGTAGGGTAAAGACCTTCAGAGGTAGACACTAAGTTAAGGTGAGTTTTACACTGTGTGCTCCAAGCCCACAGAGCACAAGGTGCAGCAAGGAGGACTCACCCGTTTGGTGTAGTCCATCGCCTTCAGGATGGAGAGGTTCAGAGTCTCCAGTGAGGCCAAGACATCTTCGTAGTCTCCCATGTGGTCAGCAAAATAGTCTGGAAAAATCAAGATGGACATGATGGGAACCGCTGTCGTAACTCGAGACTTCAAGGCTGTGTGACAAAGCAAAGTCTATTTACTGCTGGAAAGTGAAACCTGAGTGGGTGGTTTCAGGTCTATTTTTATATCCTGTATCCTGAACCAAAGTCACATCTTGTCCTGCAGGGATGGGAAATGGTGCAGCTCCTGTCAAGTCTGGGACCACTGTGAAATAGAGCTGTAAGGCACAGTGGTTCCCACTGAAAATAACTTAGCAGGTGCTTTATTTTCATGCCCACTTCTGCATTTGACCATAGTTTGGCTCTCTCCCTCCTATTGCTGACATCTATCCACTTCTAGTTTTGCTTCATTCTCCCCAGTCCCTCCCCAGCTTTCCTGTAGACCACTTCAGACACTGGAAGGCTGCCATAAGGCATAAGGTCTCCTGAGAGCCTTGAGCTTTCTCTTCCCCAGACTGAACAGCCCCAACTCTCTCAGACTGTCTCCATAGAGGAGCTGCAGCCCCCTGACCTTCCTCATGGTCCTTCTCTGGACACCTTCCAGCACCACCAGGTCTTTCCTGTCACAGGGCTCCAGAAGTGGACACAGTGCTCCAGGTTGGGTCTCACCAGCGCAGCGCAGAGGAGCAGAATCTCCTCCCTCTCCCTGCTGCCCACACTGCTCTTGCTGCAGCCCAGGCTCTGCTTGGCTCACTGGGCTGCCAGTGCACGCTGCTGGCTCATGTTGAGCTTCTCATCCAGCAGCACTCCCAAGCCACTCTCCCCAGAGTGCTCTCAAGAAGCACCGTGGTGAGGCATGCAGTGGGTCTGCAGCCTGGATGCAAACTCAGCTTTTCCTGGGTGACTGACACCCAGCTGCTCCTTGCAAGCCACCGGTGCCATTCCTTAGAGCTAAGACACAGAGCTTCCCTGTCACTGATGTGACATCTCTGTGGAACGCAACAAGGCATCAATTCCAGGAAACAATCCCCCTAATTAGGTTCTCTCAGCTTAATTAGAAGAGCCTATAGCTATTTACAGCCCAGGAACATATCCAAGGGGAAGAAGATTTTGGCAGAAACCAGAATGTCAGAGCGTGATTGACAGCAGCTGTTTGCCGCTCCGTGCTAAGCCAGACAGCTTATTCTCACCGCAGAGTGTTTGGTTGTGTCATTACTCTCCTTGGCAAAGAAAAACTGAGCAGATCTTGAAGGTAGAGGCTTTCTGAGAGTCCTGAAATAAAAAGCTGGAGAAAGGAGCTGCTGTGGGCAAAGCACAGACCTCAACATGGACCAAGAAGCACTCGGGAGGGGAATGGCATTGACTTAACCAAAGTAATCTGTTCTCCTGTTTTAGCCTCGTTTATGCAGGGCAGCATCTGAGATCAGCTCTTGCTGTCCTACTTGATTCTTGCTCATGGCTCCTGCAGGTTTGCAGAGAGCGGTGGGATCAGTGCTCAGGAGATGAGCATTGGCATGACCCAGCACTGGCGTGGGAGGAGGTGGGTGGCCCACAGGCAGCTCTCCCCAGCAAAGCCATTGCCCATCACTCTGGTCGTCTTGGCTGGGTCGATGTGCATCTGCTGTGTTGCTGAGCACACCTCAGTCCTCTGGACACCTTGGAGCACTGCATGCAATGTCTGTGTTTCATTTAAACTGAAAGGCAGGTGTACTCACCTTTTCTGGGCATATTGAGCATTCCCAGCTATGACTGGGAGCTCCTCTGGGGGTGAGGAGCTGCACAACCACATTTAATTCAGTTGAGATGCAGCCAGAAGTTTCTAAGATGCTACCTGATATAGATTAAGTCATATCAAATTTCTCACATAAGCTGCAGGGCTCAAGAAATCTCTTTTAAGATGCTCCCAGCACCTTACAACACACAACTCATATCAAGAGAGAGACCATAGCTTCCATTCAGCCAAAATGAGGTTTTCTATCTAAACTAATACTCAGAAGAGAGGAAAGTAAATAAGAAATTGCAGTTGAGAGCAGGTATTCAGCAGATAAAGGACCTAGGCAGACTCTCATGCTGCTCAATCCTTCCTCCAGGTGATGGGTTTATCTTCCTCCTCTCCTGACAGCTTCACCTTCAGAAGAGGCAGTGAGGTGGGATCACACTGTGGTTTTATCAGGCTGCTGGAGACTGCAAAGTGACCAAGCAACCACATTACTAGTCTGGGATTTCCTGAAAAGGCAATGGTCCAACTTGTAGGGCTTTGGTTTGTGAGGCAGCTGGCAAGGAGATCTAACACAGGGAGAAAGCAGTGATGGGAGTACCATTGGCAAACCAAAAGAACTCGATAGAAGGCTTAGGTTCTTAACTACCAAAACAACATGAAGTGGGGGAAAGCAGGCAAAAAGCTGCTGCAGGCTTAAGGGCTCAAAATCCTGTGGGGTACTGCAGTGAGAAAGTCAGGGAGTGAGCAGGGAGTAACTGTCAGGTCCTGCCCTTTGGTTGGAGAAATCCCTGGTATCAGTCCAGGCTGGGGGATGAAGGGCTCGAATTTTTCAGACTGGAGAAGAGCAGGCTCCAGGGACAGCTTCTGGCAGCCATTCCGTACATAAAGGCAGCTCTAAGAAAGCTGGGGACAGACTTTTGAGTGATGCTTGTTGTGACAGGGCAAGAGGTGATGGCTTGAACAGAAAGAGGGAGATTTAGACTAAATACAAGGAAGAAATGTTTGACACTGAAGGTGGCGAGACCCTGGTCCAAGCTGACCAGAGAGAAGTGGTAGATGCTCCACCCCTGGAGCCATTGCCGATCAGATTGTCAGGGGCTCCGAGCAACCTCCTGTAGTAGCAAATGTCCCTGGTGACTGCAGGGGGTTGGAGTAGGTGGTTTTTAAAGGTCACTTCCAACCCAAACCATTCTGTGATTCTGTAATTCTACACTGGGAGGAGAGAAACTCTAGGTAATGTGCTGGTGTGGGCAGATCCATGGACTTCAGTGGTCAGACAGGTCCTAAAAGTCTTGGCAATAACAAGAGTAATGGTCTGGTGCTGGCACAGGCTCCTCCAAAAAACCCTTTCTGCTGCATAACCTGCTCTGAGCCAGACCTCTGAAGGCTGTAATGAGTGGCAAAGTGATGAAAGTAAGTGCTTAAAGACTTTCCAAAGTGGCATCCTGGCATGGAGGGGAGAAGAGGTGGAGGAGCACTCTGCAAGGCCACAGACCCTGTCCTCCCATCTCCCGAAAAGCTGGGGTGCAGGAAACCCTTCCCAGTACCAGCATACATGGAAAAATACACCCAAGAGAGCAGCAGGAGCCCCGTGTGCAAGTCACCTCCCATGGAGACGTGGCCCCTTGAGAAATCCCAGCAGGAAATGTTCCCTTTCTAGTCAGGCTGGGGGATAAATCCTTATCAGAGCTTTTCTTTCCCAGCTGTAATTTCTGCAAGCTGGGGGAGGTGCGGCAGAGGTGGTGTACGCCGCAGGCAGCCTGCTGGGAAGCACCAAGCTTTGCCTGAGGAGAAATAGGTTCTGGGTATTGCAGAGGGATCCTGGCTTATTGAACTTGAGAGTGGAGCTGGAGGCCATCACATCTCCTGAAATTAAACTCCAGCTTCTGACTGCGCGGGAGCCAGGCGCCGCGCTCGGCTCTCAGCCTCTTTGTCTTGCCACAAACTGAAGACAAATTGGAAAGTTTCGCTGTGGAATAAGAGGTGAAGCAGCAGGGAGGCTTATCTGAGACAGCTGAAGGCTGTGTGGCCATCCAGAGAGACCCGGACAGACTGGAGAGCTGGGCACAGAGGAACCAGATGAAGTTCAACAAGGACAAGTGCAGAGTCCTGCACCTGGGGAGGAAGAATAAACTGGCTGGGAGGTGACTGCTGGAAAGCAGCCCCAAGGAGAGGGACCTGGGGGTGCTGGTGGAGAACATCTCTGGCACAGCAATGTGCCCTTGTGGCCAAGAAGGCCAATGGGATCCTGGGGTGTATTAGGCAGAGTGTGTCCAGCAGAGCAAGGGAGGTTCTCCTCCCCCTCTACTCTGCCCTGGTGAGACCTCATCTTAAGTACTGCCTTCAGTTTTGGGCTCCCCAGTTTCAGAGGGACAGGGATCTGCTGGAGAGAGTCCAGTGGATGGCTATGAGGATGATGAGGGGACTGGAGGGCATGGCTGATGCGGAGAAGCTGAGGGACCTGGGGCTGCTTAGTCTGGCAAAGAGAAGGCTTAGAGGAGATTTGATAAATGCTTATAACTATCTGAGGGCTGGCCAGGAGGAGGGGGACAGGCTCTGCTCACTGCTCCCTGGGATTGGACAAGGAGCAATGGGTGTAAAGTGCAGAAAAAGAGGTTCTGCCTCAGCACAAGGGGGAACTTCTTTACTGTAAGGGTCACAGAGCACTGGCACAGGCTGCCCAGAGAGGCTGTGGAGTTTCATTCTCTGGAGAATTTTAAGGCCTGTCTGGATGTGTTCTTCTATGATCTGTGTTAGATAGGATTGTCCTGCTCTGGCAGGGGGGTTGGACTGGATGATCTCCTTGGATCTCTTGCAACCCCTAACATGTGTGACCCTGTGTGATCCTGTGAGTACTGAGATCCCACCCCCACCTCTACAGCTGTCAGCTGTGTAGTGAGGGCATGCACCCTCTGAAGCAGCCATGCCTGTAACACTTGCTTGTACCCTGAACAAGGCACTGCACTCACCGCACAGCTCCTTAGTGTCCACATTGCTGCAAGAAGGGGGCAAAGAGAAAGCAGAGGGGGAAAAAAGAGAGAGAAAGAAGATGTTAGCATGAAGAACAGATGAAGGATACAGTCAAGATTTCTCCAGGTTTAACCCCAGATAGCCCCCTGTAATGTCACCCACCCCCTCAGTGTCCCCAGCCATCAAGGACAGCCTAAAGAGAAGGCAATAGTTGGTGGCATTTACACATCTCTGTGCCCTCGGTGTCTGCCCAGCTGGAGTGGGTTCACACATTATTTGGGCTGTTCCATGAGGGGGAAATGGGCACTCCCCCACCCCCTCTGAGGGTAGACCCCACACACCTGGCACAGTGACTCCTCTGCCTTCCTCTCAAACCCCCACTGTGGTACCAGTGAGGTACCCTGCTCCAGCATCTCACTGCTCTCACTGTCAAGAATGTCCTACTCTCCAGTCTCAATCTCCCCTCTTCCAGCTCGAAGCCATTGCCCTTCATCTTGTCCCTACAAGCCCTTGTAAAAAGTCCCTCCCCAGCTCTGCTGTAGCACTCTTCAGGTACTGGAAGGTCGCTCTAAGGTCTCTTTGGAGCCTTCTCTTCTCCAGGCTGAACAGCCCCAACTCTCACAGCCTGTCCCTCTGTTCTCATTTGCTCAGAACAAAAATAGCTTTCTTAGATGGACCAATTCTCCCCGTTCTGCCCCCACAATGCCTCCCTGGGGCCATGCACAGTTCGCACTCAGGACTCCCTCTGGGCAGAACTGCACAATTTTACTGCTTATACTTCTCAACACACAAACATTTAGTTTATATAACAGCATCTCACTCAGGAAATAAAGATTGCTGCTAATCTCTTTGTGCCTCAGATTCCCACACAATCGTTAGAGCCAAGGAATGATCCCTTAATAGAATTATACTTTATCAGTCCATTTATGCTCTGGGAAGCTATTTCTTTAACTAAACTCACTGCTGCTCTGCCTGACCTGTCAACATAAGCAGATTATGGAAAGAAATGTTTTCAATATTGCTTTCATTAGCAGCATCCTCCTGCAGCCCTGCCCTGGATCCAAAATCCTCCTGACCAGCAAGTGTGCTCCCAGCCCACAGCACCTGGGGATTTCCCTATCTCCATGACCTGCAGTTTTCATTCCTTGTGAATGAGATATCAGAGAATCCCAGAACCCCACCATGGTGTGGGTTGGAAGAATCATAGAATCATAGAACAGAACCATAGAATCAGTCAGGGTTGGAAGGGACCACAAGGATTGTATAGTTCCAGCCCCCCTGCCATGGGCAGGGACACCCTCCCCTAGATAAGGCTGGCCAGAGCCTCATCCAGCCTGGCCTTGAACACCTTGAACACAGAGAGACCTCTGGAAATCATCTAGTCCACCCACCCCTGCTAAAGCAGGGGCACCCACAGCAGGATCAAGATGTCCAGACGGGTTTGGAATCTCTCCAGAGGAGACTCCACAACCTCTCTGCACAGCCTGCTCCAGCACTCCAGCACCCCAGATTTTCCTTCCATCCAAGTGGAACCTCCAGGGTTCCAGTTTGTGCCCACATCCCCTTGCCCCCTTGCCCTTTAGCTGTATGCAGAAACACTGCAGGCACTGGTGATGTCTGGAGAGGAAATTCCCCAAATCCACAGTGCCATCCGTGCCCAGGCTCTCCCCAAAAGCCAAGCCTCAGGTGATGGCACTTCACTGCCACTCCCAAGCTGTTGGACCTGCTGGAAGCAAAGAGAAACATCCCAACCCCATGAGATGCAGGCTGCCGAGAAGGTACCACCTGACCTGCCCGGCGCTGCGAAAGCACACTACCAGATCACACACCACTTGGGGTATCTGATGTCTGCTACAGGAGGAAAAAAGCCACCTCTCACCCCAGACACCTCCACTGTGCAGGATACATGGCACAGCAGCTGCTGGCAGCAAATGTGCTGGCAGCAAATGTGCTGGAAGGGACCATAGTGGGAGGTGCAGGCAGCATGAGCATCTCTGCAAGGTGAGCTTCCCCACGACTTCATCTTATTAGCTACACTCCCTCAGAGCCCTAACATCTTTCTCAAACCCTAGAATTACTTCACTGAATCCTGCAAGAACTCCCTGGGGATGCTGTGAGCTCGGTTTCCCTGTCTTGAGGTTCTCACACCCAAATCCACTGGCCACAGAGATGAGAAACTCTGCACAAGAGCTGACTTCCAACTGCACGGTCCACAGTGCTTTGGCAGTGTGAGACTGGGAGCACCTCCTCTACAAAGGCAGGTTGAGAGAGTTAGAATCACAGAATCAGTCAGGGTTGGAAGGGACCATGAGGATCATCTAGTTTCAACCCATGGGCAGGGACACCTTACCCTAGATCAGGTTGTTCAAGATGTGAGGTTGTTCAGCCTGGAGAAGAGAAGGCTCCAGGGAGACCTTCTAGAGCGGCACTTCAATAACTGAAGGAGATCTACAGGCAGGCTGGGGAGGGACTGTTCAGAAGGGCCTGTGGTGATAGGACAAGGGGCAATGGTTTGAAACTGGAGCAGGGCAGAGTTAGGTTGGACATTAGGAGGAAGCTCTTTACAACAAGAGTAGTGAATTGCTGGAACAGGTTGCCTGAGGATGTGGTGGAGAGCCCATCCCTGGAGACATTTGAAGCCAAACTTGATGGGGCTCTGAGCAACGTGAACTAGTTGGAGATGTCTCTGCTCAATGGGGGGGGGGGGGTTTGAGGGTCCCTTCCTGCCCCATGCATTGTGTGATTCTATGACTGCAAACACAGAGCTGAGCAGCTGAGAAAGATCCACAGGGTAAGAAAACTCAAGTAGGAAACGAACCCCAGAAGATTTGGGGAAATCAAAGTCTTGTAATGACAGGATGAGGGGTAGTGAGTTTAAACTGGAAGAGAGGAGATTTAAACTAGATGTTAGGAAGAAGTTCTTTACAATGAGGGTGGTGAAACGCTGGAACAGATTGCTCAGGGAGGTTATGGATGCTCCCTCCCTGCAGGTGTTCGAGGCCAGGTTGGATGAAGCCTTGAGTGACCTGTTCTAGTGGGAGGTGTCCCTGCCTATGGTGGGGGATTGGAACTGGATGAGCTTTGAGGTCCCTTTCAACCTAAACCATTCTATGATACGTTTCCAGCACAGCCCCATGCCTACCCAAGCTGAGAGCCTGTGAAGTCCACCCCTACTCTCAGGCACATGCACACAGGTAGTTTTTACATCAGCACCATCCACAAATTGCTTAAATAACCTTTTCCAATGAGTGTTTACAAACACCTCCTGAAGTGGTGCTGGGTTTGCAGCTCAGGCACATTACTGACAAAGAAAAATCTATTCTTGTAGGCCAGGTGGGTTTGCATTGTAGCTGCTGCTGCTGCCAAAGAGATGTGTTATTTCCTCACATCCCATTATTTAACTTCATTGTGCTTGAATGTTAACATGGTTGAGAACCTGGCTTTAATTTTAAGCCACCCTGCATTAAGAATAAGCCCAATTAGAGAAATTAGTGAAGCCACAAGCACACTTAGTAAAAAAATACGATCATGTTCAGCAGGAAATTTGCAGGGAGAAACCAATGGGTGAATGAGCACAACCCAAGGGATTTTTTGGGGGTGCTTCCCTCCCTCACAAGTGTGCCTGTTGGGAAGATCACTGCCACACAGCCATGCCCTCATCACTGCTGAAGGGAGTTTATGGCCTGACATGGGCACTGCACAGCTGAACACACAGCACAAGGGATGCGCAATACCCAGATACAAACCCATTTACCAGCTGCTGTGGTAATTTGCCATGTTAGAGACTAACCACCCCATGAGAGACACCAGCAGGATTTTTTATGATTCCAATATTCAAGATCTGGCTTTTAAGCCTCACAGAAGCATAGAATTGTTTCTGCTGCAAAAGACCTCTAAGATCATCCAACCTTCAACCTAATACCACCATGGCCATTAAACCATGTCCCAAAGTGCCATGGCCACACATTTCTTGAACACCTCCAGGGGTGGTGACTGCAGCTCCAGGGAAGGCAGCCTGTGCCAATCCCTGACCACTCTTACAGCAAAGATTTTTTTCCTAGTGTCAGAGAATCAATCAGGTTGGAAGAGACCTCCAAGCTCATCCAGTCCAACCTAGCACCCAGTCCTAGCCAATCAACCAGACCATGGCACTAAGTGCTTCATCCAGGCTTTGCTTCAACACCTCCAGGGATGGCAACCTCACCACCTCCCTGGGCAGCCCATTCCAATGCCAATCACTCTCTCTCTGAAGAACTTCCTCCTAATATCCAGCCTAATCCTCCCCTGGCACAATTCCAGCCCATTTCCAGTCTGTCACCTGATACTAGAGAGAAGAACCCAACCCCACCTCACTCTAGCCTCCTTTCAGTGAGTTGTAGACAGCAATGAGGTCTCCCCTCAGCCTCCTCTTCTCCAGGCTAAACACCCCCAGTTCCCTCAGTTGTTTCTCACCAGATCTGTTCTCAACCCTTCGTCAGCTTCATTGCCCTTCTGTGGGGCATCTTTCCTCTAGTGAGGAGTCCATAGCTGAACCCAGTAGTCAAGATGCTGCCTCATCAGTGTCAAATAAATGGGAGGTGGCATCTCCCCAGGAATACCTTTGCCATCCCTAACCTCTCATCATCCCTTCAGAGCAGAATTTTGGAGTGGTCACATATCACAAAGCCCTTTGGCATGAGGACATTTTGGGGACCATTAGTAACCATATCTTCTTTTTCAGCTGCCAAATAATCATTCCCTAAAGCCATGCTGAACTAAAAAGAAAGATTGTCACAGGTTGTTCTCAGTTTTGTAGAAAACCACAATACAACAAAGCCTTTCAGCTACCAGGATTCTTGGCTGTGAATCAGCATTCCATTTGGAGCATCCTTACATTAATAGCATGACTACTTACAGGACTTACTGAAGCCTTGACCCAACTAACTAAGCACAATATAGTCATGTCCAAGTTCATATTTAGCTGAAGGAATCCTTAAAGCTGCCTGTCTTACACAGTTCTTCCTGCACAGTAGAGGCCACATCCAACTGATCTCTTTCCAAACCAAAAATGAGGAGGCGAGGGGGAATAAACCAAGCAGAAAACCACAGCCTTTGCCTTCCAGCCAAGGAAGCTGTAACATGGAGCAATGCAACCTCACATTCCCAACCTTGCTGTGGATGTGCACCCTTTGAACTTACTTTCCAAGGCGGTTAGATACTTTGGGGATCATCTGTTTTTCACTCAGGAAAGAGAAGAGTGGGCCAAAGATTAGAGTTCAGCTTTCAACCTAGAGCATCCTCTGAAAGATCAGAGGTCAAGCCAAAAACTAATTTGGCCAGCAGAAATGCTGCCCATTGCTCACCACCCACCAGCAGTTAAAGACTCTGGGATCATCTGGCCAGATAAACATCTTGGCAACAGGGAGGTGCTATTTCCTGCTGGCTCACATCCAACTCTTTCAAACAAGAGAAGTCCTCAAAGCCTGACACTCCTCCCTCATACGTGGGAGTTTAAAGAGCAACAATCATGCTGTGAGAGCATCTCCTCAGTGGGCTTAACTAATTGGCCCCGAGAGTAATTACTGCCACACACCCAGCAAGAGGAGGTTGCCCAGGAGTAATCACTGTGCCTCCTGCATACTCCAAGGAAACACATTTCTCCCCCAAAACCCCACCCAAAGTAAGATGTGCTTTGATGAGCCAATGAGGATCCCTGGGAAGTCACATCTTGGTCTTGCCATGTCCCTGAGCCCAGGTTCTCCAGCAAATGGGCTTTTATCAGTGCTGTCCCTCTGCTGACTATTCTGCTGCTCTTCCATCAGTTCAAAGCACTGCTGAGGGATTTTTCTTCTCCACCTGCCTTTCTTGTTGTCATCTTTCAGACTGTCTCCCAAAGAATGGTGAGGTGACAACAGCAGAGAGAGAGCACATTGCAGTGGATGGCAAACAGCCCAGGAATTATGAGCTGAAGCTGAGCATCACTGGGTGCAGTAAGAAGAGTGTGGTCAAGGGAGGTTCTCCTCTATTCTGCCCTAGTGAGACTGCAGCTGGAATACTGGGTCCAGTGCTGGGCTCCCCAGTTCAAGAGAGACAAGGAATTACTGGAGAGAATCCAAGGAACTACTGGAGAGAGTCTAGAAGAGGCTATAGGGATGCTGAAGGGCCTGGAGCTGCTCTGTGAGGAGGAAAGGCTGAGAGCCCTGGGGCTGTTGGCTTGGAGAAGAGCAGCTGCAGAGGGGATCTGACCAATGCTCAGCAAGAGTTACAGGGTGGGAGGCAAGAGGATGGGGACAGACTCTTTTCAGTGGCGTGCAGTGATAGGACAAGAGGCAATGAGTACAAACCAGAACCTAAGAGGTTCCATTTGGACACAAGGAAGACATCTCCTGTGAGGTTGCTGGAGCCCTGGAACAGACTGCTCAGAGAGGTTGTGGAGTCTCCCTCTCTGGAGAGATTCCAAGTCTGCCTGGAGATTGTAATCCTGGGCAGCCTGCTGTGAGTGACCCTGCTTCAGCAGAGAGTTTGAACTAGATGATCTGCAGAGGTCCCTTTCAACCCCCACCATTCTGTGACACTGTGATCCCAGCAGCCAGATCTGTGGGTGGGTGCTGATGTCTCACATAACCCTCAGGTTTCAGGTGGAAAGCTCCAGCTATATCCATTCAAATCACACCAACACTTTGCTTAAGCAAATCAGCATTTTCCAACAGGATAAAAAAAGGTATTTCTGGAAATCTCCCACCATGATTATTTGCTTTAGCTTTTACCAAGCAATCTCAGTGCAGCATAGGTCTCACAGAGAACACCAGGAGCCATTCAGGACTCAATCTGGCAGAGCTAAAGTTGTCCTTATCCAGTATTGGGACCTAGGGTGGGACCTACTGGCTCCTAGAAGTGGCACCATCCAGTGATGGTCCAACTACTAGTGACTAGAGCCGTGCAGAGGTCCCTTCCAACCAAAGTGGCCACAAGTCTATGGTCTGGCACTTCTCCCTCTCTTTCCTGGCATCCTCCTTTCCCAAGGCAGTGGTCTGACCTGCTGTCATTAACGTGTTTCTCCAGGCTTCTCTTCAGTTATAGAGAGAAGCAGAAAAGTTATCTCAGAGTGTGAAAGATAATGTGGAGGAGCAGAGCATGAAATTCCCTTCTTGTGTTCCAGCTCAGCTGAGGTGTCCCAGACTCTCCCAACAGGAGATGCAATCAAAAGCATAACGGGATTTAGGAAGTTGCAAATACATCAAAGTCTCATCTTGGCAGTGCATTTCTCATGCAAATAACTGCCTGGATGTGCTGCTCAAACACCACTCAACACCTGATCAGCTTCAGCTGAAGATAATAGTCCTTTTTCTTGGGCAGATGAAAGGTTTGCATCAGCAGCCACACTGCTTAGCTGCTTCACCAGCACAGAAAATGGAGCTCAGTCTGAAATCATGTTCTACTTTTATTTTCATCTTCTATTCATCACTTCAGCTTTGCTGCAAGGCTTCAAATGAGCATGGAAACAAATTATCCTCTAGCATTAGACACCTGCAAAACTATTTTCATCTAGGAAAGACTAAAAACCAACATGTGCAGATGGAAAGTGTCATTATATCTGATGATACAGCTTCTAGTCCTAGCAGCAACAGCACTGTGTTATCTCTGCACCTCAGAAGTGGAAATGTACATCCAGATGCCTACTAAGGGGCCGCAGATGGTCACTCCTGATCATTAGTTATGGAACTCAAAGAAACATTTTCACATAAGCCCAGAGTGAGAGGAATGATTCCAGGCAGAGCAAGAGAGATATCAAATACTGGATGGCAGCCAGGAGCTGAATTATCTCTAATTCTAAAGCACTAAGCAACTTTTCCAAGCCCATCGTTGTATTCTTCTGCAGAACCCTAGAAGCTACCCAGGCACCTCCTTCACCTACCCACTCTCTTTAAAACACAAACAAACCCCCCTCAAAAAAAACAACACAAACCCCCTCAAAATGGCACAAAGTAAAAAAGGACTTCCAAAATCTGCCACCTGCAAAGAAACAGCAGAAACCATATGGCAAGGCCAGTTACAGCAGAAGGGCATCCAGCCAGCTACAGCTTCCAAGGACCCAGGCAGACAAATACATGTAACATAGGTCAGCCTTGGCTTTAGTTTCTCTAGCCATGGCAAGCTGGCCCCTGGAGCCCACTTGGCTCTTACTTTAAAGGATGGTCTTTATCTCCTGCCAATGTCCTTGCTTCCTGCATGAAATCAATTGTCTTTTGTGACCTGCTTCAGTAGGAGTAACGCAAAGGTTCCTGTACTGACACAGGCACTCTTGCCCTGCAGAATTAGACTGAGGATCACCCAGCAGGAGCTCCTGGGTCAACACCCAATTCCATCACCTAGCAGAGGCTCCTCATTCAGCTCTGCCTTTTGCAGCAGGGCAGGGAGCACCACCTACAGAATCGGAACTGTGGAACTCTTTCAGTTGGAGGAGACCTTTCGGATCACCAAGCCCAACCATCAACCCAGCACCGCCAGGCCACCACCAAACTCGAGTTCCTCAGCACCACACCTGCACAGCTTTTCAATCCATCCAGGAATGTGGACTCCACCACTGCTCTGGGAGACCTGTTGCAGGGCTCAACAACACTTTTGGGGAAGAAATTGTCCCTCATGTCCAACTAAACATCCCCTTGTGCAACTTGAGGCTGTTTTGTCTTGTCACTTGTTCTTTGGGAGAAGAGACCAGATCCCACCTCCCTGTATCCCACTTTCAAGCAGAGAGCAAGGAGTTCTTCTACAGCCTGCTTAAATGCTGAAGAGAGAAATAAATGAGCAAATTCATGAGCAAGGGGATAGAAGGAGGAGCCCTTTGCAACTTTCTGGGCAGCCCATTCCAATGCCAATCACTCTTTCAGTGAAGAACTTCTTCCTAACATCCACAGTAACCTGCTCTGGCACAGCTTGAGACTGTGTCCTCTTGTTCTGTCACTGATTGCTTGAGAGAAGAGACCAACCCCACCTGGCTACAACCTCCTTCCAGGTACTTGTAGAGAGCAATAAGGTCTCCTCTGAGTGTCCTCTTCCCCAAGGAAAACCATATCTGCCCATTTTCCTCCTTCCTCCCCCTAAGTCCCAGAGCACCTGAGAATCTCCTTCCACCCCAGGTGTGACCACTTTGCCCTCCCCACCCCCTTCCCTACTTAATCTGCCCCAGGAAAGGCAGAAGCCCCAAGTTGTGCCCAACTGGGCCAAGGGATCCTTCTCCTGTCCTCACCAGTGAGTCCCCATGATGCACACAGGGTGAATTGGGGTGGGACACAACACAAAGGCCCCTCAGTTAAGTAGGAAGAGGGTTGATGGGTACCGGCTGGGTCTCTTTAGTGGGGCTGAGCTCCTCTGTGTCGTATTTTAGCTAGCTGAGGGTCTTGCCCCAGGCTCTTGGCATGGATCACAAGATGTTAGGGGTTGGAATCCATAGATCACTGAGTCCAACTCCCCTGCCAGATCAGGACCATAGAATCCAGTGCAGGTTGCATAGGAACACATCCACAACCTATCTGGGCAGCCTGTGCCAGTGCTCTGGGCCCTTTACAGTCAAGAAGTTCTTCCTCATGTTGAGCTGGAACCTCCTGTGCTGTAGTTCATACCCACGACCCCTCATCCTATCAGAGGGTGCCAATTGGGACTGTCAGAGGAGGCAGGGTGTAAGGTTCACAAGCAGATCTGCTCACCAACACCCTTCCCACCATGACAGAAGATGTGAAGTTCAGCTGGGAGTAGCCTTCATCCCTCCGCAATAAGGTGCCTGCATTGCGAAGACTATTCCAGCTCTGATTGCAAAGGAACGAGGGAGTTGAGAGCACAGTGAGCACTAGATACTAATTCCTTATGGATTCATTGTGATGTTCAATCCCACAGGTGGGTAGCACAATCCAAAAAAGCCTGGACCTGCTCCAAAAAGCCTGCAGCAGGCAAGTGCAGATGTCCTGTGTGGCAGCGTGGTACAGGAGGGCAGATGCCATAGCAGTCAGCAGGAGAGCTGTGATGGGAAGAAGGCTCTTCTCTCTTCAATCACCTGCAGCATGATTGTGTTGTCCTTGTAGCCATAATAAACCTCATTAAAACGTTGCAAAGAGGCTATTAAAGAAAATCTCTGAAGGCCAAAATCATCAAAGCTGAGGTATGGATGCAGCAGCCAGCTGTGATCCCATCTTGGCTGCTGCTGTTCTCCTGGCAGAGCCCCTTACCTCCACCACTGTTTCATAATCATTGTGGTCCTTGAAGAAAGGCTTTTCCTGTGAATTTTCCTCAGTTTGGAAAAGGGAAACCTCCTCCCCACTGATAGGGAAGGCTCAGCAGCTCCTGTGATTGACCCCATCAGCTCCTATGGACCATGGTCCTTGTTCCTGTGCTCGGAGCGTATGTGCAAGCCCCCTTGGGGCGTGCTTGGGCTTCACTTGGTGGTAAGTCCTGCTAACAGCAGCATTCCTGCTTTTGCCTGTGCAGCCAGTAAAACCATCATGGGCACTTTGTCTGGGCAGGGACGACTAAACTCAGCTCATTTGGATAAGTTATCCATGGCACAGCAATGTGCCCTTGTGGCCAAGAAGGCCAGTGGGATCCTGGGCTGTATTAGGCAAAGTGTGTCCAGCAGCTCAAGAGAGGTTCTCCTCCCCCTCTACTCTGCCCTGGTGAGACCTCATCTTGAATACTGTGTTCAGTTTGGGGCTCCTCAGTTTCAGAGGGACAGGGATCTGCTGGAGAGGGTCCAGCAGAGGGCTATGAGGATGATGAGGGGACTGGAGGGCATGGCTTACGAGGAGAGGCTGAGGGACCTGGGGCTTCTTAGTCCCAGGCGAAGAGAAAACTTAGAGGGGACTTGATAAATGCTTATAACTATCTGAGGGCTGGCCAGGAGCAGAGAGACAGGCTCTGCTCACTGCTCCCTGGGATAGGACAAGGAGCAATGGGTGTAAGTCGCAGCACAGGAGGTTCCAGCTCAACACAAGGGGGAACCTCTTTACTGTAAGGGTCCCAAAGCACTGGCACAAGCTGCCCAGAGAGGTTGTGGGGTCTCCTCTGGAGACTTTCAAGGCCTGTCTGGATGTGTTCTTCTATGATCTGTGTTATATTGTATTGTCCTGCTCTGGCAGGGGAGTTGGACTGGATGATCTCCTTGGGTGCCTTCCAACCCCTAACATCCTGTGAGCCTGTGATTTGTACTGCTCTCTTCCTGCAGCGCAGCTCTCAGGGAATCAATACCTACCACAGCGATGGAGACCATTACAACATAACACATCATTTGCCTCCTCTCTCATTTTAAAAGACTCCCACTTGCTGCTATATTTCAAGGCCAGTTCAGCTCCTCTCTCCCTTGGCAAACTGATTCTGCAGTCACAAAGCACCAGATCCTACCCAGCTCCAGCCTGCCCTGTGCTAGCCTCCATGCAACCTCATTTCCTACCTACAGCTGCAGGTACAGCTCAGAAATAGCACGATGAAGACCCTGCCTCCTCTGAAAATCTCAAGCTGCAAACCATTCCTGATGCAGAACAGATGGTTTATTTCATCAGGAGTTTCAAAACAACCCAAATAATTTCCATGCAGTGAAGGATCTGACAGAACAAAACACCCAGCTCTAATCATCAAGGGCACCAGGAGCAGTGACTGAATGTGGCTGAAAATGAAACAAATAATCTGGGTGCTGCTGGAAAACACACTCTGAGCTCTTGCTGGTTGGAAATAAATGTCACTGTGAGAAGAGCACTGGGGCAATAAACTGGCACCCGTGGAGAACCACGTATTTACTTGTTCATTCATCAGCAACTGCAATATGGCATCCCAGGCTGTCAGCTGGTGCTAGAATCCTGCTTCAGCACACAGCGCTGCACCTGGGGTCCAGGTACTGCTGATGAGCTGAGCATCAGTGAGGCTCACAAAAGGGTCTGGGTTGGAAAGAACCTCTGAAGGTCAAATAGCCCAATCCTCTCTGCAGTCAGCAGGGGCATCATCAACTATATCAGGCTTTCCAGAGCCTTGTCAAGCCTCACCTGGGGCCTTAACCACCTCTCTAGGCAACCTATTCCAGTGTTCCACCACCCTCATAGTAAAGAACCTGTTTCTAACATCCAATCTAAATTTGCTCTTCTCTAGTTTGAAGCCATTGCCTCTTGTCACTGCACAGATTGGAGTGATAGGATGAGAGACAATGGTTTGAAACCAGAGCAGAGTAGATTTAAGTTTGACATTAGGAGAAAGTTCTTTACAATGAGGGTAATGAAATAGTGGAACAGATTGCCCAGAGAAGTGGTCAAGGCTGGAATGGAGACATTCAAGGCCAAACTTTATGGGGCTCCAAGCAACCTGATCTAGTTGGAGATGTCCCTCCTGACTACGTGGGGAGGCAGGGGGGTGGGCTGGACAAGATGACCTTCAAGAGTCCTTTCCAAAGTGATTAATTCATAGAATCAGTCAGAGTTGGAAGGGATCACAAAGATCATCGAGTTCTAAACGCCCTGCCATGGGCAGGATCACCTCACACTAGATCAGGCTGTCCAGAGCCTCATCCAACCTGTCCTTAAACACCTCCAGGGATGAGGCTTCCACCACCTCCCTGTGCAACCTGTTCCAGAGTCTCAACACCCTCATGGTTCTTCCTAACATCCCATCTGAAT
This sequence comes from Tricholaema leucomelas, assembly GCA_013400475.1. Lineage (NCBI taxonomy): Eukaryota > Metazoa > Chordata > Aves > Piciformes > Lybiidae > Tricholaema lacrymosa > Tricholaema leucomelas. Next base: position 452,170 of record WAAF01019521.1, read on the forward strand.
CCACCCATGTCCAGCTTTGTTCCTGTCCTATCACTACCTGACAGCCTAAAGAGTCCCTCCCCAGCTTTCTTGTAGGCCCCCTTAAGATACTGAAAGGCCACAGTAAGTTTACCTCAGACCCTTCTCCTCTCCAGATTGAACAACCTCAACTCCTTCAGTCTCTCCTCATTCAGTGATTTGCACCTACTGGATTGAATACCCTTGCCTCATTGTGCTGGAGTCCTGCTGTCCTGGTCCTCCCTAGGCAAGAGAGCCTCTAGCAAGGGAGGCTCTGATTTTTCACCCTCACAGGGCAGGTTAAGGACGTTGCTAACTCTCCATAGCTTGCAGCAGAGCTATACTTCAGCTGATTTTTCAGAGAAACAAACTTCCCTTTGCTTCTTGGCCCTCTGGTTTCTATCAGAACCAGTATTTTATACATGTTTTTAACCCCTTGTGCTTTCTTTAAATTCCATTTTCAAAGCAAACCTTTAAATCAAATACTCCATATTTTGGGGGGAGAGGAGAGAGGCTGTCATTTTTGGGGAGGTTTGGTATTTTGTTGCACAAAATGCCAGCAGCATGAATCACTCAGAAATGGCCTTTTTTTGGATGAAAGAACTACTTTTCTGCCCATTTTCTGGATAGACTGAACTAATCTAAGCAATCCCATGCACAAATCCAGGCTGGGCAATGAGTGGCTGAAAAGCAGCACTGAGGAGAGGGACTTGGGGGTGCTGGCAGATGAGAAGCAGTGTGCACTGGCAGCCCAGAAAGTCAACCAGAGCCTGGACTGCATCAGGAGAAGTGTGGCCAGGGAGGTGATTCTCCCCCTCTACTCTGCTCTGCTGAGACTCCACCTGGAGTGCTGCATCCAGTTCTGGAGCCCCTATTACAAGAGGGATGTGGAGATGCTGGAGGGTGTCCAGAGCAGGGCCAGGAGGGTGCTGAGAGGGCTGCAGCAGCTCTGCTGTGAGCACAGACTGAAAGAGTTGGGGCTGTGCAGGCTGCAGAAGAGGAGGCTCTGAGGTGACCTCATTGTGGCCTTCCAGGATCTGAAGGGGGCTACAAAAAAGCTGGGGGGGGGACTTTTTAGGCTGTCAGGGAGTGCCAGGGCTGGGGGTGATGGAGCAAAGCTGGAGGTGGGGAGATTCAGTCTGGATGTGAGAAGGATGTTGTTGAGCATGAGAGTGGCGAGAGGCTGGACTGGGTTGCCCGGGGAGGTGGTTGAGGCCCCATCCCTGGAGGTGTTTAAGGCCAGGCTGGCTGAGGCTGTGGCCAACCTGATCTAGGGTAGGATGTCCCTGTCCATGGCAGGGGGGTCAGAACTGTCTGATCCTTGTGGTCCCTTCCAACCCTGACTGATTCTATGAATCTGATTCCTGTTTGTAGCCTCTGCAATATCAAACTCCTCGAGAGACAGAGAATATCTCATCCAGCACTCAGATGAACAATTTGCTAACTACCAGGAGCAAATGGTAAGACATTGAAGGGGTGAGCTGAAATCCAAGAAGCTTCCTCCTCCTTTCAGATTTTTGCAGGTATATTGGTTATCACCACAGTCATATGCAGGAGAGGAAGAAATCAGAGCAACAGACATGCAGGTTTAGCTGTGTGACACACCATGGGCAAGGAACTAGGCAAAAAACAGTCAAGTCAGAAATCTCTGCACTCTATTGCCTGTATTCTCACAAACCCCTTTGTTTCTCAGGCATTCTTTTCTCCTGCCACTAAAAAAAGCTCTCCCCAAATGCAGTCCCAAGGCAGGCAGCTTATTCTGCTCACCTAGCAGCAGCTGGGCTTGTCAGCTGCTGGATGGTGGTGTCCAATGTACAGTTAGCCAGAAAAACAAAACAAAAGCCCACACAGATTAATTTGTAAGAGTGGAAATGAACCCAAATGCTGCAGTCTCTTTGAGTGCCTGCATGACTCAAACACAAGCAGCAGATTACAGCTGAAAATCTTAGTCACTTTTATGGGTTTCATGCAAGATCTTAGCATCATTTCACTGCCTGGAAAATCTCTGGTAATCGAATCACACAGATTGGCTTCTGATGAAAGGCATCTTTAAAGGCCATCCAGTCCAAAGCCCCTGAAGCCAGCAAGGACATCTACATCTATAGCAGGTTACTCAGAGCCCCAGACAACCTGACCTGCAATGGTTTCAGGGATGGGGCATCCATCATCTCTCTGGCCAACTTGGGCTAGTGTTTCACAGCTCTCAGTGTCAAACATTCCCTCCTCCTCTCCAGTCTGAATCTCCCTCTTTCAGTTTAACCATCACACCTTAACCTGTTGCAACAGATCCTGGTAAAATATCTGTCTCCAGCTTTCTTAGAGGCTCTTCTAAGTAGCAAAAGGATGTAAGAAACTCTCCCTGGAGCCTTCTTTTCTCCAGGCTGAACAATCCCAACTTTCTCAGCCTGGCCTCACAGCAGAGGGATTCCAGCCCTCCCAGCATTGCTGTGGACACTCTCTGGCCATGCTCCAACAGGTCCATGTCTCTCCTGCTCTGAGAGCTCCAGAGCTGACCCCAGCACTGCAGGTGGGGTCACAGCAGAGGGACAGAATCTCCTTCCTCCACCTACTGCCCACACTACTGAGGATTAGCCCAGGACACAGCTGGGTCTGGGCTGGCAGTGCACGGTGCCAGCACATGTGCAGATTTTCATCTACCAGCACCCCTTAAGTCCTTCTTTACAGAGCCTTCATTCCCCAGCCTGGATTGGTACTGAGGATGCAGAATGGCCTTGCACAATCTGAAGAAAAAGAAGATAAGCCTAGTTCCACCTAGAAAACTCTCCAGTGTGATACTTCTCCTCTCTGTCCTCCTCAGCAAACACCTAGCTGCAATCTGCTTTGCTCCCAGTATTGAACAGCCCCCCTCTGGGGAGCCTGCCTGGGAAAACACCTGGGAAACACGATTAGAAATAGAAAAATGTTCTCCAATGTTCCTTCAAACAAGTTTTTGTGCTTTGTGTTTCTGCCAATGACCTTCCCAGGGAAGGATTTGCTTTTAACACCCTTTCCTTTGTTGAGCCTGAGATGTTTTGTAGCTCTAGCAGCACACAGCAGCTTTGGCACCAAGCGTTTCTTCACTTAAACGAAAAGTAGAGCAGAGGATAGCATAAAAGACATATCAGCACAGAGAAGATTAAGCCAGGACTCACAAAACATCTTCCACAGCAACAGAAAGAACAAAACCCCCCAAATGCCCACGCTCTCGAGAGCCAGGAATTAAAGCTAGACATATAATTTCTGTGCAATCATTTTGTCCTTTTCAGAAGGGAAGGGACAAGAACTATCTCTTGAACCATTTAATGACCATCTTGGCTGATTATACCATCCATAGTTTGTTTCCTGGAGAGCTAATTGAGAGCATTCAGCATTCAAAAAAATGAAGCTGGTTTCAATGGGCACATCCATTTTCCATGGCCTGGGCTTCAGCTCTCGGGCGGATCTGCCACTTCACCCGAGCAGGTTTGCAATGCAAATAGCCAAGATTAGGGAAGGGGAGTAAAACCAGGAGGAAAAAAAGACTTCATCATCATTGTTTCACACTATCTGTTCAACTTTCAGAGGACTGGACTGCAGAAGCCTAGAGAAAATCATGGGCAGCATGAGCTAGAGCCCACCCAGACTCCACCACAGAAACTCAGAGTGGCAGGGGTTGGAAGGGAGTTCTGAACATCATCTAGTCCAATCCCTCTGCTAAAGCAGAGTCATCCACAGCAGGTTACCCAGGATCACAATGTCCAGGCTTGAAATCTCTCCAGACAAGGAGACTTCACAACCTCTCTGGGCATCCTGCTCCAGAGCTCCAGCACCTTCCCAGCAAAGAATGTTTTCCTCCTGTTCAGAGCTTCCTGTGTTCCAATTTGTGCCTGTTGTCCCTTGTGATATCGCTGGACAGCACTGAAAAGTATCTGCTCCCATCCTCTTCCTCCCCCACACCCTTTAAATATTGATAAGCAGTGGAAGGCTCCTTCAGCCTAAGGAGCTATGTTTGCTTCATATCCCTCGTTAGCACTAACACAATCAACAGCTTCTCCGGCACAGTGAGCAGCCAGTGACATAGAGACTCGTCCCCGCATTTGCAATGCTTCCATCAGCCTTAGGTAAGTGCTGCTCAGAGCTGGGCCCTGAGGAGTAGCTGTTCCACCGCGCCAGACCAGAGCTGAGACTCAGGCAGCTTCAGTTTGCCCTTGTGAGCAGCTCTACTTGGGATTGCAGGCCTTTAAACACCCTGCAGAGGGCCAGTTATGCCCCATCCCCCTGCAGAACTCCAGAGCTCCCATCCTGCCCACACTGGCATTGCAGGTCTCTTGAAAGGCTGGAGCTGGATCCACGTCTGGAAGCAGCAGGGCTGTACCAGTGTGATGCTCCCCAAGCTGACATGCTCCACTTCACAGTGGGACTAATTAGAGCAGGCAGAGAGGCTTATCAGCATCATTACCTGCTTCAAGGGTGGCCCTGTACAGCTGTACCTCCCCTAGCTCTGGGACTGCACACAGGTAGCTGCCATGACTGCATCCACTACATCCCCGTGCCCCAGAGTGACCTCAAATAATTCTCTCTGGTATCCGAGCAGCTGAGGGGGCTGGGAAAGAAAGTAACTCCATATTGCCAAGGAGAATATTGTTCAGCATCCAATGGTACACAATCAATCTTCTCATCCATTCCCCATCATCATCCCCTTGGCCCAGCTCCCCTCTTCCAGGTGCCAGGGAGGGCAGGAGGTGGCACACGGCTGAACATGGTGCAGGCTGGAGAGCCTCATCGTCTGCAGTTCTCTGTCTGTCACAACCCTCTGGCAAAAGTGACAGCCTGGGGAAGCTGTGAAGGGCTTCTGAGGAGAGATACCACTTCTGTTCCTCATCCTACATGCACACTCTTACCTTTCCTAGCGTCTGCCACCAGAGAAAAGAGATCGTTTAGAGAGAGAGGGGAGGAGAAACTGAAGCAATTAAAAGAATAGCTCTAAGCCTAGGGAAGAGATAACAAATGACAGAGCAGCAGAATGTTAATGCCATCTTCTTGGCTCCTTGTGAAGGGACCTGTACAGCTCGCTGGAGAAGTCTTGCTCCAGTGAGCAGATCTCTCCCCAAAGGATTGTCCTCTGCAGCAATGAAAAATGTACAAGATGGAAAAGGATTTTTTTTTTCTCTAAATCCCCTGCCAGAACTAAATTTGTTTGGCCAACAGCCACATCTGACCTCCTGCTGCTGTCACAAGGACTGGGAGGTGCTCCTTCCTTCCTTCTGAGGGGATGCAGAGTGACTCTTAAGTGCTGGCCGGGGAGCTTGAAGAAGATGGGAACTGTCTGTCAAGCCGAGCAAGTCTCATGTAGTATCACAGTCACATCTTCAAAGGGTCCCATCCAGTCATTTGTGACCCCAAAACTTGTTTGACTTGCCATTTGCAATGACTTCTTCCTTTCTGAATTGATGCATATCATTAGAATAATTAAGAAAAGTCATAGATAGCTGTGCCAAGAGAAGAGAATTTCCCAGGTGAGCATTAGCCCAATGTTTGCTCAAGCCCTGTTCTGCCACTAAAGCCAATCTATGTCTATTTAAGTACGTGTCTCTCCATATCACACACAGAATTTGTGTGGTTCTAGTAGCACTGGTATTAATAGCAGTGCATAATTACCTCCCCCATGAATCTTCAGGCAGCTCCCCACAAAGCCCTGCTTAAACTTCCTGAAATAGCAGCTGAAACCACTGGTGTAAACCCACCTAGCAACCATCTTACTTCTGCCTCCTGCTTCAGCAGGGAGGAGGGCAGGAGGGCAGCCAGTGTAACAGGGAACAAAACACCACTTGATCAGGGTTTTGAAGCAAGCCCAACAAGAGAGGTGACACATTTTGCATGTTCCTGCTGCCAGATGATAAACAACCAGCAGTGATGAGACTTACAGCACAGTATTTCCACCCCACCATGGATGGAAAGTTCTCAAACCTGATAACAAAATCCCAGGATGGGTGTTTGGAGCCCAAGACCAACACTCCACATCATGACTCCCCTAGAGAGTCAACTAGACCATAGCACTAAGTGCCTCAGCCAGTCTTTTCTTGAACACCTCCAGGGACAGTGACTCCACCACCTCCCTGGGCAGCCCATTCCAATGCCAATCACTCTCTCTGACAACTTCCTCCTAACATCCAGCTTAGACTTCCCCCAGCACAACTTGAGACTGTGTCCCCTTCTTCTGTTGCTGGTTGTCTGGGAGAAGAGACCAACCCCCACCCAGCTACAACCTCCCTTCAGGCAGTTGTAGACAGCAATGAGGTCACCCCTGAGCCTCCTCTTCTCCAGGCTAAACAGCCCCAGCTCCTTCAGCCTCTCCTCATGTTCCAGGCCTTTCACCAGCCTTGTTGTCCTTCTCTGGACACGTTCCATCACCTTGGGCTGGATGATCTTGGAGGTCTCTTCCAAGCTGGTTCATTCTATTCTATTCTATTCTACTCTTCCCAGGCAGTCAAGAAGGAACTAGATGATCTTTAAGGTCCCTTCCAATCCAAACCATTCAGCAAAGGCGCTTCATTAATGTCCCTAGGCGACTTTGGGGGGATCTCATTTCAGCTCAGCATCCTCCTAATCACACCTTGCTGACAAGGAGGTATTTCCCTGGGGCGAATGTGATGCCCAAGAAAGAAGCACACACTGCCAGCAGCAACACGGCTGCTCTTGCAGATTTAACCAACCTCATCTTCCCACTCCTGTGCCCAGCTTTTCCCCTTTCCACCACCTTCACAACTCAAGCAAGTCTAGCAACCGGTACAGAGATTGATTTTTAGCTGCTCCAGCAAGGCAGTTCCCTGCTCCTAAAAATACACCAGGAAATTGAATCAACAATTTGTAATTTGGCTGGTAACAGCAATTACTAATAATCAGCAGGAGCATAATTTTCATCATTTTCTGCTCTAGCTGTAACATAACTTCCAACAGCAAACTGTGTTTTGCACATGAAACAAACACAGTGGGCAACATGGGAAAAACACAGAGATAAAAAGGACTGTCAAAAAACAGCCCTGAAAAAATGAACTAAGGTTCTTCCTATGTTTCCTTGTGAAGTGGAAAAATGAAAGCTCCACTCCTCTTGCTTGGCAAGCAGTGCTCAGTACTGCAACCCTGGAGGAAGCAGGAAGGATCCTTCCTGCCTAACCTCCCAGCCACCCAGTGAGTTCCTGTGTGGAGAAGTGAAGACAGGGCAAAGCGAACAGAGGAAACACAACCTGTAGGAAGATGCTCGATGCAGAACTACAATTAAGCAAATCATTCATTTCACTGGGAGGAGCATAGGAGGGAGCTCAGCTCTGGAGCAGCTTTTTTGGAGACTGAGAGCTCTTGCAAAAGAGAAAAAAAAAGAGGAATATTTTCTTCCCCCAATTTGATAGGTTTGCTGAAGCTATGCTTTCCAAATCAATAAACAAGTGCCAATTTCATGCCAAGACTTAACTTGGAAGGGTGATCAACTCATTGCTTTTCCTTCCAGCCAAGAACAGCAGATGCTACGCTGCTGTGTGCAAGCTTCAGTCCCTAAAGGGTATTGATGACTGGATTAAGCAGGCTTGGCAACAGAAAAACATTACTGGTTTGTGGGAGCTCTTGCTCACACTCAGGAGCTGTTCAGTGACACCCTTCTTGCCAGCAGCATAGTTGTGTGACATTTAGAAGGGGCACATTTTCTCTCTGGCCACTTTCGAAGACGTCTCTTACAAAAGGTCAGAGCTGCAGACTCCTCACAACCCCCAAGCAAAAATGAATTGCAGTCCCATTTTGAGAAGGCCAAAAGAAATATCCTCACACCCCCCCAGGTGTCTGAATCATTTCAAAGGCCAGATGAAGGCTGATAAGCTCAGGCAATGCTATCAATTCCACCAGCACAGAGGCAGGTGAGCAGCCAAGTCCCAGAGCCAATAGGGAGCCCATCTGGGAGCTCACTAAACAGACCCACCAAGCACAGGGCTCTATCTAGCACCCTTTGAAGAAGAAAAACCACAAGAAGGAGTGGGTCATTCACAGCTAATTTTAGTAACAGGATCACTAAAGCTCCTTTGATTAATGAATTGTGCCGTGGATAGTGTATATCAAGCTGGTCTTCAGCATATAATGGAATAAACTTTAGGAACTGGAAACATTGGGACTTTGAGAAACCTCACATTTCCTTTGTTTTCAGAAGTGTCTTCAGCAGCAGCTCCTCTATTGGGGTGATGAGGTTTACATCCTCTGCTTTGGTGCACTCTAAAGTGATCACTGTTTTCCAAGGGATCTTTTGAATGGGTGGCAAACACTGCACACATGGGCAAGATAGATCTACTTGCTACCAGAGAGATTTACAGTTACAGAATCACAGAGTGCTGTGGATTGGAAGGGATTTCTGGAGATCATCCAGACCAGAGGGGATCTAACCCCTCTGCTAAAGCAGGGGCACACACAGCAAGTTATGCAGGATCAAAATGTCCAGGCAGGCTTGGAATCTCTCCAGAGAAGGAGACTCCACAACCTCTCTAGGCAGCTTGCTTCTGAGCTCCAGCAACCTCTCAGCAAAGCAGTTTCTATTCATGTTCAGATGGTATCTTCTGGGCTGACATTTGTGCCCATTACCCCTTGTCCTGTCACTGGGAACCACTAAAAAGAAGCTGGTCCCATCCTCTTGCCTGCCTCAGGCTCATTAGCTCTTGCTGAGCATTGGTGACATCCCCTCTCAGGCTGCACTTCTCCAGGCTAAGCAGCCCTGGGGCTCTCAGCCTTTCCTCCTCACAGTCATGCTCCAGGCCCCTCATTTTCTCTACAGCATCCCCTATATTCTTAACAATAGTTCACTGTTTCTCTTGAACCAGGGAGCACAGCATTGGACCCAATACTCCAGGTGTGACTTCAGGTCAACCTCCCTTGACCTGTCTGCTGCACTCTTCTTAATGTACCCCAGGACAGTGTTGGCCTTCTTGGCCAGGAGGGCACATAGCTGGCAGGCAGGGGTCCCATGGGGCCCCCACAGATCCCATGGCTTCATGCCAATCCCACTGGTGCCAAACACTTGTCACGAAGCTCACAGTCACCTCAGAACCCACCAAAGGCAAAAGCAGGAGAGGTGCTGAAAGATAGATGGCAAGGCAGCTGCTGACGAGTTTGTCACCTTAATCTGACAGCCTGGCACAGCCTGCAAAAGCTCAGTTCTCAGCAAGAGTGGTCAGGTGTCATGTTTAGTTTCAGCTTCAATGTAACATCCATCTAAAGCATTCCCAGAGCCCTTCCTTTTCCCCTGCACTGTGGGAAGTGCAGCATGGCTCATGGGTCCAGCCCCTTGCTGGCTTGCCCAGGGTTTGTTTGGCTACATCAGGCTAAGGAGATCAGAGAACAGGCAAAGCAGCTACAACAGCAGCTGCAGGGCTTGGGCTGGCCTCCCTGCCACTGAATTTAGACTCACAGAATCGTAGAACAGACTTGAGTGCAAAATACCTCTAAGATCATTGAATCCAACCATCAACTTTACAGCACCATGGCCGTTAAACCACTGCTTGAAGTGCTGCATCTGCACGTTTCTTGAACACCTCCAGGTGACTCCACCACCTCCCTGGGCAGCCTGACCACTCCTGCATGAAAGAATGTTTTCCTAATATCCAACCTAAGCCTCCTTGGCACAATTTCAAGCTATTTCCTCTCCTTCTATCACCTGATACTAGGGAGAAGAGACCTCAGTGCAGCCTCCTGTCACAGAGTTGTAGAGAGCAATGAGGTTCCCCCTCAACCTTCTCTTCTCCAGATTGAACAACCCCAATTCTCTCGGCTGCTCCTTACAGGATCTGCTCTCCAGACCATTCCCCAGCTTTATTGCCCTTCTCTGAACATGCTCCAGCAACTCAATGTTGACTTATCTTAAAGAGAAGAATCTCATTTCTGTTAAGTGCTAAAGCAATCACTGCACTGAGGGGAGCACTTTGGGTGGAAGGCAAAGCAGTGCGGTCCAAGTGCAGGGCATACAGAGAGATCACAGAGAGACATGACCATAGAGCATTCCAGTTTGTTGTATGGAAAAACAGATGAGTAGGACTATGCTCATCAAGATTCATACCATTGCCTTTTCTAGACCAGTGGAGCTTTTAGATAAAATGGAAAATCTGAGGAGCCATTTAGATGCCCTCAAGGGTAAAATGAACCATCACTACAGACGCCAGAAAGAGTAAGTTGCACTAAAGAAAATGGCCTGGGGAAAAAAAAAATACAACAACCCACCAAGGTAAATGAATTCATAATGGCCATCTCAGTGAGATAGAAACCAAGCAGAAATGGAGACTTTGCAAAGTTTTTCAATGCCAGTGGCCTCCCTGCAACCTCTGTGGGGTTGGCTCTCTGCTCCTGCACACCACTGCCACAATCCAAAGGCTCTGGAAAGCAGAGGAGTGTCAGTACAAGGAACTTACTTGGTGTTGTCTGAGTCAATGGTATGAAAGAGCTTCTCAAGTTCTTCTTCATTCAGTGTCCCATCAGAAAAAAAGGCCTGGAACTCCTCCAGGGACAGCTTCCCATCATCTGCAAACAGCAACACAGTTGTCATTAAGAAACGGGCAAAACAAGGGCACAGGCATTGGAATTCAAGAGTTATGTTTGGATTTAAAGACTCAGACCAAACCTATCTCAAAGCACTTCTGCATAACTGGCTCTCAACCAGTGCAAAGCTCAGCAGCCACAGGGCGAGCCCTGGCAGCCCTGAAGCCAGGTGGAGCTTCCCCACTCCTGGCTATGGATGCACTGGCCATTAGCAACTCACTGAGCTGTAAACTGAGAGTACGACTCAAGGCTAAGGAGCTGAAGCCACCAAGCTTCATCCTACCACAGAATTACATGTCAGAAGTTATGGAGCAGGTTTTGTGCCAAATGTTCAGATGATGAAGGTGCTACTTGAGGGCTGTGTAACAAATAGGCAAAGCCTGGAATTAATGACAGAGCCAGCAGTATCTTTGGTCATCTCCATCCAGCTGAACCTTCTCCAACACAGTGTGCCTCCCAGCTCTGGACAGAAAGACAAAATAGCAGCTACCAAGTATAAACAGGACCCATCTTGCTTCAGTTGCCAACTGTTTAATCACAAGGACTTAACGTTTTGCCTTTGCCTCTGAAAGGACCTGATGATGCACAGAGTCCATCTGCCCAGCCACAATGGGTACAGCTCGCTGGGTGCCTTCTGACAAACCTTCCAGCATGCAAAGGTTTGATCAGGTTCTCTTGGGTACCTAGAGATGAACTTACACTAATTTTACCAGTAAGTTCCATGCTCATCCTTGAACATTTCTTTTGATAGTAGCTCAGATCAGAAGTGCCCAGCTCCTTTAGGTCCTCATTTCAGACCTCACTGTATGAACTGTTCCTGCAGTGCTCAAGGGACAGTGCCTCTGGTCTCCACTCAGAGACTGAAGAACGACCTCCAGGTTTGAAAATCTGGCCATGCACTTTATTATACTTAGCATTTTATGTATTATCCCCAGCATTAATTGAATACTAGGCCTGCTACAGCCTGCTTAAGTGCTGAAGAGAGAAATAAATGAGCAAATCCACAAGCAAAGGGATAGAAGAAGGAGTCATACTTACTGTTCTATGTATTAACCCCAGCATTAATTGAATACTAGGCCTGCTACAGCCTGCTTAAGTGCTGAAGAGAGAAATAAACATGCAAATTCACAAGCAAAGGGATAGAAGAAGGAGTCCTTTGCAACTTTTGGCTTACACCCAACTTTTAAATCTGGAGCCATGTGCTTTAAAATCACACCTGGAACCATGAATCATAGAATTGGTTTGGTTGGAAAAGGCTTCTAAGATCTCTGAGTTCAACAATCAACCCAAATGCCACCATGGCCATTGAACCACGTCCCCAAGTGCCACATCCACAAGTTTCTTGAACGCCTTCAGGGATTGTGACCCCACCACTCACCTAGGGAGCCTGATCCAATGACTGATCACTCTCACAGGAGCAAAGCTGGTCCAACCTAAACCTCCCCAGACACAATTTCAGGCTGTTAGAGGAATCACTTGATACTAGGGAGAAGAGACTGACCTCCACCTCACTCCACCCTCCTTTCAGGGAGTTGTAAAGACCAATGAGATCTCCCTTCAGCTTCCTCTTCTCTAGGCTAAACAACTCCAGTTCCCTCAGCTGCTCCTCATAACACTTGTTCTCTATTGCCCTTAAATGAGAAAGGCCTGAAGAAAGCTCCAATGAAAAAACTCAGCTATAAGGCAACATGAGAGAGAAAAAGAAACTTCCAAGAAACTTCCATTGGCCTCAGTCTTTTCATCCAAAGCACTGAAACTCTACTCTGGTAAACAGCAGTGCCTGGTGGGAATAACTGTCCTTGGTCAGGTAGTACTTAGAGTCTCTCCATTCATATCCACAGAAGACTCACAGATTGGAAATGCTGCAGGAGAATGTATCATTTATTATTTAACCAAATCAATTGTAAACCCTGTTGCTTCTCTCTCAGGAAATGATGCCAGAGGACAAAATTAGCCAACTTACCATAATGTGTCAATATTTCTTCTCTAAACTCAATAAGTCTGCTGCTCCTAAAGCATACATGCACTGCCAAATGCTAACCCAGTTTCCTTTCCCAACAGGAAAAGTTAGACCGGTGACAAATTGAGTCTGAGATACCCGTTTAATTGGCAATTACAAAAGGAACACAGAACAAAAGCTGCAGCAACACTGGGTGAAAAGGGTGGCATTGTCAGAGCCCCACAATGACTACAGAGAGTGCCCAGCTGCCTGTATTGTTTTTCTCTGTCCCTTCCCCAAAGCCTGAGCTCTTTGCAGCAGACAGGGTGCAGAATGCCAATGCACAGCTCAGAGGATGGATCCCAGATTTGCTGGCTGATCACAGAAAACTCAAGTATCTGCACTTCAAGTCCCTGTCGCCTGAAGCATCCCACCAGTGTCACCTGGAGGCTGCCCTAGTGGTGCCGCTCTTGCTGAAGGAGGAAAAAAAGCTGCCCAGAGCAAAAGCTCCATTCATCCCCTCCTCCTCGGCACTACTGGATGAGAGCGTTGCCCCCAGCACTCCTACCTCTGCAGGATCCTAGGTAAAATCAAGGTTGGGTTTCTCTGATCCTGACTGGTAGTGAGTATGTACCTTCAAGCATCAAGATCAAAAGGATAATGGCATTTCTATCCCATGAGGTCTAAACAGCTTTTTACTTGGAGTACAGCTCCTGTAAACCTTAAGTCGGTTCTTATTCACCTTGAAATTGTCCTTCCACTCAGCGGGCTGGCAGAATTCATGGAAACAGGGAATCATAAAATGGTTTGGGTTGGAAGAGACCTTAAAGATCATCTAGTTCCACCCCTCCTGCCATGAGCAGAAACACCTTCTGTTAGCCCAGGTTGCTCATCCAACCTGGCCTTGAACATCTCCAGGAAAGGTGTTTCCACAGCTTCCCTGGGCAATCTGTTCCAGCACCTCACCACCCTTGCTTGTAAAGAATTCCTTTCCAATCTCCAGCCACATTCCCAGGAAAGTCACAGAAAATCACTGTGATGGTTTGGGTGTTCCTCGCCACCCCCACTTTAGAAATCACCCAGACTAGACTCAGCCAGCTCTGGAAATATGAATGAAACTTCTATTTACAGCTAGCACAATATACAAGCAGATATTTACAGTATATACAGTTATATACTGAAATATACAAGGTAAAAGGTAATACAGAAACACAACTCCCCTCCCAGAAACCTGAGTCCTCAGGAGGGGCTCTCAACCACCCCTTCACCTTCCCCCTACCCCTCTAAACCTTACCCCAGTCCCAAGGAAGAATGGAGGTTTGGCCAGAGGGGTTAGGAAGCAAAGTGGATTAGGAAAGAAAATGGAGGGTGAGGTTAGAGAGTGAGATCCATCTTGGAGCTCACCAGCAGCAGAGGAGAAGACTCCTTTATCTATGTTTTGTTTTTATTGTTATACATCTCAGCAAGCCTATGAGGGAAGTAGACACCACCATTGTTTTCCTTTCACAGCCTGTAATCTAGTTCTTCTCACCAAAACATTCTAGTTAGCTTCAAACTAGCACAATCACTGGGAAAGTGAAACTGCAAAACTCAAGTGGATGTTTTCAGAAGGGCATTTTAATCTGGATTTACAGTTTGCTCACTTCTGAGAGGCACAAAAGTGTTTCTAAGTTAAAACAAAAAAAAATCTTTTCCCCTGATCTGCTTTAAGTCTTATAATTTGTCTTTCATACTCTTGCTTCAAAGTTTGGGTGTTTTTTATTTGCTATGTGCCAGGCTGCATTTTTGCTGCACCTTCTGAAACGTTTATGTTTAACATCTGTGCCAAAATGCTGCTCTGGTTCCTATCTTGCACCCCTCCAAGTCACAAGTACCAAGTACCACGGTGGGTCAGAGCACTAAAAACCAACAGCACATGTGCCAGTTGGTTTTCTGGCATTAGCCCAGGTGATGGATCTAGAAGAAGGAGAAGGTGACAGTAAATTTAATGTCAGGTTTAGTGTTTTGAGATGTCACAGAACTGGTTCTGGAGGACGATGAGGTTAAGAGCAGCCCTGCAGTAAAGGACCTGGGGGTACTGGTGGATGAGAAGCTGGACATGAACCAGCAATGGGCACTTGCAGCTGCATCAAAAGAATGGTCAGCAGATGGAGAGAGGTGATTCTGCCACTCTGCAGGTGTCCCTGCCCATGGCAGGGGCGTTGGAATTAGATGATCCTTGTGGTCCCTTCCAACCCTGACCAATTCTATGATTCTATGCTCCAATGAGACCTCATCTGCAGTGCTGAGTCCAGCTCTGGAGTCCCCAACACAAGAAGGACACAGACCTGCTGGAGTGTGTCCAGACAAGGGCCACAAAGATGATCAGAAAGCTGGAGAATCTCTTTTGTGAAGACAGGCTGGAAGAATTTGGGCTCTTCAGCCTGGAGAAGAAAAGGGGACATACAGGAAGGCTGGAGAAGGACTGTTTAGAAGGGCTTATAGTGAGAAGATGAGGAGCAATGGTTTGAAGCTGCAGCAGAGCAGATTTAGGTTGGACATTAGGAGGAAGTTCTGCAAAATCAGAGTGCTGAAATAAGGGAATAGGTTGCCCAGAGGCATTCAAGGTCAAATCTGATGGGGCCCTGAGAAACCTGATCTAGCTGGAGGTGCCCCTGCTCACCGCAGGGGGGTTGGCCAAGATGACCTTCGAGGGTCACTTTCAACCCATGCATTCTGTGATTCTGTGGTTGACCTGTGGCAGGAGTTTGAATCAACTGTGCCTGAGACTTTCACCTCCCGACAAACACACACCACGAAGTGCAAGTCAGCCTAAAGCTGGTCATTTTTTAATACAAGCTGGAATAGCTGTCTGCAAGCACACAATGTGAAAGCCTTCCCAGAGGAAGGAGATAATGCTCGAGCTACCTATCTCTCTAATCATGAAACAGCCTGGAAGCTGCAGGCTGCTGAAGCTCAGCATGAAAGGAAGACCTTGGGTTGCTTAGGTGATAAGGAGAAGCAGACTGGGATGGGATTCAGCAGTCAAAATTAAACTGGCACAAAATCCTGGGCAAGGTGGATTGACCACAACATTGCTGACACCAGATCAACCTGCCCATGTGTGTTGTGATAAGAGCTGGTGGAGATGCTGTGCTTCAGGACTAGCCTTATCAGGACAGTCACATAAGAGCAAGCCATGGATAAGACTTCAAGAAACCTCTTTATTACTGAATGCTTCTGGGCTCAACAGATACAAATTCTCCTAATCAACTGTCAGGAGTGGCAGCATCAGTTGGTTCAATCTCTCCCCATGCCCTGCCCTGTAGGAGCACATCTAGGGAGGCTCAACCCTAGGGAGCTACTTTTGATAGGAAGGAATAACAGAAAAATTGAGATTCCACACCAAATGTCACTGAACTAAATCAAACTTCCATCAATTTTAACATCTAGAGAAGTCTCTGCACCTTTCTTCTGGATGAGCACACTAAAGGCAGTCAATCTTCTTTTGCCTGCTCTCCCTCCTCCCTACAAACCCAGTACCTGAATCCAACACCTAAGCTGGCAGCAAGGACGAATGCCACCAGCTAGAAATTGCCTACACTGGTGCTGATCAGCTGAGAGAAGAAATAATCAAGTCACAGCTATTCCACCATCATTTCCCCCTCAGACAGTAATCTTCATTTTACTTTTCAAAATAATTCAATCATAGGCAAAGACCAAAGCAAATTACTGACCAGATAAAGTTACCAAAGTTAAAACTAACTGAAGAGAGAAGAATATAACAGAGAACATCAGAAAGCCCTGGCTGGGATCTTTTTATTGCTCCATTTGCAATCTGAGAAGCGTAGAGGTGGCTCTTACACCTCATAACCTGCATAATCAGGCTGTTCATACCCACTAACACAGCCCAGAGGGGGAAAAAATCAACCTCAGATCAGAAATCAGCCAAAATATAGGAAATTTGATGACTGAGTTTTGGCAAACTCACTCAGTGATACAAAGAGCTTAAAGCATCTATAAAAGGAAGTCACTGTTCTGAGCCTGAGTTTGCTAAATCCCTCTTCAATTACATGAGGCTGAGACTGGTCATATATTTTCTATCTATATTAAGGATATATTTCATTACTTATTTCATTACTTATTTTTATTGCTGGAGGAGTTCTAAAATGCTTTAAGCCCCACTTAGTGTTCAAGTGCCAACAGAGATATGGGTAAGCAAACTGGAATTCATTGTGGCCTGTGACCAAAAATGACAGCTGTGATTTTCCTTCTTCCTTGGGGGTGTCTGTGTGCAGGGAGAATGGGGAGTAGCTTCTACCCTCTGCCCCCTCAGAAGGCAGCAGGAGGAACTTTATTCATTTAAATGATGCTGAATATGGGCTTGAGTTTTCAGCCCTGGGCTGTTAGGAAAAACTACCTCTGGGTCCACAGGTCTGAACTGTGATGGCTCTGAAAGATGCAGACCCATTAAATGCAAGAACACAAAACACAGACTCACGGAATGCCAGGTTGGAAGGGACCCCAAGGACCACCTGCTCCAACCTTGCTAGGTGATAGTGTAGTTGACATGAGCTGGCCCAGCACCCTGTCAAGCTGAGTCTTAAAACTGTCCAAAGGAGAGGACACCACAGCTTCCCCTGGAAGATGATTGCAGTGTCTGACTCTTCTTGTGGGGAAACATTTTCTTCTGGAGTCCAACGGGAATCTCCTCAGCAGGAACTTGTCCCCATCAGCCCTTGTCTTTACAATGGCACTCCTTGTGCAAAGGTAGTCTCCATCCTCCTGGTAGCCACCCTCTATGTACTGGTACATGGAAATAGCCCTTTTAATGGAGGTTTGAAGTTGCAAAACCTGCCTCAAAGGCTGGATGTTCTCCAAGTTCAGGCAGCTGGACCCATCTGCTGCAGTGGAACTGCAGCACCTAGGATGTCCTGGGCAGGGAGTCCACCACTTATTGTCCCCCTTCCCTGTGCCAGGGCTCCAATTGTAGCACAGATCCTCCTAGAGGTAGCAGGAACTGCAACCCCAGAGTCAGCTGCCAGAAGTTAGACTTAACAGGGGAAAGGATAAGGGAGCAAATAGGCTCCTTAGGCTGCAGAAAGTAATTTCCATTGCTTATCAATACCTAAAGGGTGGAGGGCCAAGAGGATGAGGCCAGACACTTTTCAGCAGTGCCCAGTGATATCACAAGGCACAAGAGACACGAACTGGGACACAGGAAGTTCTGTCTGAACAGGAGGAAAAGTTTCATTGCTGTGAAGATGCTGGAGCCCTGAAGCAGGCTGCCCAGAGAGACTGTGGATTCTCCTTCTCTGGAGAGATTCCAAACCTGTCTGGACATTGTGGTCCTGGGCAACCTACTGGGGGTGATCATGCTTTAGCAGAGGGGTTGGACTGGATGTTCTCCAGAGGTCCCTTCCAACCCCACCATTCTGGGATTCTGGGATTTTCAGAAGAATTCAACATGGGGATTTTTAAATCATTTATTTTTACCTAGACATCTATCAGAACAGGATGAGTGTCTTAATCTCCATCATTTTAAACTGTGGCTTTGGGAAGGCTGCCAGAGGGTCCCAAATCAAGCTTGCTGAGCTGACACCTTCCTGTGAGGCTCATGGGCCACGTGCCCTGCACAGCATGGCACAACCTTTCTGCTGGTTGCATTTCATGATCCACTCCCAAAGCCATCTGCAGCTCCTCTGCAGCCAGATGAAAATTACCTACCCACTTTGACTCTGGTAGGCAGGGAGTTGTGCAGGAGTGATGTGGCACATTTTCTCCTAGTCTTTTCTGATGACACTACCTTTTTATCCCCTCTGGTTTCCCAAATAATTCTCACCCTGGTGTAATGAGCTGATTTAAACAGGGATGGGTTGGGGTGTTTTTGCATTCACCCAATATATTGATTTTGGCTGTTTGAACATAGCTATTTAGGAATGACTTCCAAAGAAGTTGTGGGGATCAGACTTCCCCAAGGTGCAAACAGCCTGGGCAGGTTGAATGCAAATGGGCAAACAAACCAAAAATTACCCAAGGCTTTAGAAGGGGATTCAGACAGAGATGCCAAACAGCTTGTTCAATCAACAATTTATTCTACATAAAACAGGAGGTAGCCTGTTTCAGGTTTCCTCTTGCTAATTAGGTTTCTTGCAGTCTCAAGCAGGAATGGATGTCAGCAGTTGGTTTCTATACATTTGCATCACATTTGTGATGGCACAAGGGAAACAACGAGTCAGCCCCTCCGTGCGCTGCCTCTCTGCAGTAATTAACATAACCCACAGGCAACTGGGACCCCGAGACACTTTGTACAGCAACATGTTGGTCTGGCTCAGGGCACACAGGTGAGAAAACATGCAGGAAAAGAAACCATAGCTTGCAGTTTAAGGTCAGAAGGAAGGCAGCCCAGCTGGACACACACCGACGGCATTTACTGGTCAGCAGAGTAGAACACAGGAGACCTCAGGGCTCCTCTAGGCAAAATACCATAAATAGACTGCATAGAATAAACACATAAATAGAGATTGTGGACACCCATTCCCTCACCCTCTCCACCAGCCACAGAGGAGATCTCTGTTTCCAAGCTGTTGCAGGCATCAGCAGCCCCAGCTTCACTCCAGACACACGACTGCCACTGCCTCTCAGTTGTTTTTCATCTTAATTGACCTCAGCCTGTCTCCTTTCTATTGTGTGCTATTAAACGCTTGACTGACTTTGAACAACCACAGCTTTTTAGCACCTTCGATTTATTTGCCCATCCAAAGCATTTCCCCAGCAAGCAGGAGCCACCACTGCCAAGCAGCACACTCCTGGGCAGAGCTTGCAGCTTCTTAACCCAAACAGCCCAATTCTCCATCCCAAAGCCTTTGATGCGCCGTGTACTCCAACATCTGCCTTACTCTCTCTGCAGTTACTCAGCTTCAGCTGAGCTCCTTTTCCATCAATGTGCCTTCAGAATCTTCTCTCCCCATGCTTCTCCTCTTGTTTGCCTTTTTGAACTGGGATGGTGGATGCAGTCATACAAAATTAGGCTTTCTGCTTCAGCAAAGATTGTGTGGAGAGAAGTGACTGTCATATTATCAACCTTTGATCCCTGCCACATGATGACCAGAATTGCTGTTCATGACTCAGGCAGCCTTGTTGCAGACTGCTTCTTCTGAAAGGCTGCATTTCAAAACCACCGGCAAGCTGTCCACCACAAAAACCCTGGTCAAAGCACATGAGCCTCTCTAAACGTTTGCTCTAAAGGAGGACTAAAACACCAAGACAGCACAGCTTGTCAGTAATATAAGAACACTCAGTGCTCCAGGGATCCCAGAGCTGTTAAACCTGCCTTCAAAACTTCCTCCTGCCATTTAAGGTAAAGTTCTCCCAAGGAGACCTTGTTAAAAGAGAACAAAACTTGCCTCCTGCAATGCCCTAAAAACCAACTATTCTGCATGGGAAGTGCTACAAACCAGGAACAGGATGTGAAAATTGTGGGAGGAAAAAAAGTGATATTTGGATAGGTATATTAAAATACTAAATAACAGAGCTGCTATTTTCTTACGCAACAAAGAGTTCATTTCTATGCATCAGCAAACCACAGTGCTAGTTGTAACCCCCTGCAAGGTTAAGCATTTCTCTCTATGCACAGTCGAGGTGGCCTGGGAATCAGAGAGAGGTTTGCTGCTGAGCTCTGCCATCATCAAAGCAGAAGAGTGGGTTTAGCTGAGAGATTTTTCTGCAGCTCCCCACACAGACATCAAAAGCTGTGCACGACTTCAGGCTGTTGCAAGGCTCTCACTCCTGCCATGCCATAGTTCTCCAGGTGCATCACATAGTTCTCCAGGTGCATCACACTGGATATGTTGAAAGGCAGAAAGCTGAGTGTGATGGGCAGAGGTGAAGAGCCAAGGCAGCACTCATAGAATCATAGAGTTGTTCTGGATGGAAAAGACCTCTAAAATCAGGTCCAACTGTCAACACAACACCACCATGGCCATTAAACTGTGTCCCAAAATGCCACATCTACATGGTTTTTGAACACCTCTGGGGCAGTGGTTCCACCACCTCCCTGGGTAGCCTGTTCCAATGCCTGGCCATTCTGGGAGGACAGAAATTAGCCCTAATATCCAACCTGAACCTCCCCTGACACGATTTCAGGCCATTTCCTCTCATCCTATTACTTGATATTAGGGAAAAGAGACCCACCTCCACCTCACTGCAGCTTCCCTTCACATGGTTTTAGAGAGCAGAAATGTCTCTGCTCAGCTGCACTCCAACAAGTTCATGTCTCTCCTGTGCTGAGCTGGACACTACTGCAGGTGGGTTTTCAGCAGAGTGGGGCAGAGGGACAGGATCCATTCCCTTCACCTGCTGCCCACATGATGGGGATGTAACCCAGGACATGGTTGTCCTCTGGGCCATGAATGCATATAGCTGGCTCATGTCCAAATGTCAATAGCGGAGCAAGAAGTGAAGATATTGGCACCATGCTGACCTCCTCTGCCAAACTGAACTCCTGGCTTCTGCTTGAGGACACCTAAGAGGAGAGATTTAGAAAGGCAAGGCTTGTGCTTTTGCACCCTGTCCTGCCTGGGGATGTGGTAGCTGAGACATTCAGGAATGTGCCACTCCTAGAGGACTGATGGCATGGAAGAGTTCAAACTTGATCATTAAACTTTGCCAAGACATCATGAAAAGTGAGCCTGAGATGATATACAGGGAAGCTGCAATCAACCAGCCAAAGCAAAGGCCAACAATACTACCTCCAGTACACCCCAGCTCTGCAACAGCCTGTTCAACTCATTTCTTGGACAGCTCAGAAACAGGCACCAAACAGCTCTGATCCCCCTCTGCTCCTCATTAACCAGCCATTCTCACTGCTTTTTTCTCCTCCAGGGTCCAGATGAGTACCTCAGAGGGTCAGAGTAGGGTTTGTATTGGTCTCAGATCACTACACTTTGTACTCAGCTTAAAAGGTGGGGGGAAAGGCAAAAGCTTGAGCAAAAGAGGAAAAACCTATGAAAATACACTTCTCTGACAAGTGTGGTCCTGGTGTGGCCTGGGTGAGGACCTCCATGGGCTTTGGGCTGTTCTCTTTGGAGCAGCACCACCCTCAATCTGGACACAGCAGAGCTCCTCTGCCAGCAGAGCCAGTATTGCTGCCAGCTCCTTGGTGACCGGCTCAGAGGAGATGGCTGGTGCTATACCGTGGTGCTCACCTCGCCCACCCAAGGACAGCTGGGGCAGGAGTCCTGGGTGGCATTTCAGCTGCTGCCCTTTCTGGGGAGTCACAAAATCCATCCTATAACCTCTTGTTAGGTTTCCTACCTATGAGAACAGAAGTTGCATTTCAGTTTAATTGCATCTTAGTATAAAAGTGAGAACCAGCCTGCTGGGTGCCACAGCTGCACCAGGTCCTGATGAGATGGAGGGTGAGGGTTGAGTCACCCAACCATGGGCAGGTCTGAAACCTCATCTGGTTTCTGTCACTGGCAGCAGTTAGGCCATGATTTTGTTCCCCCCTTGTAAAATGAGTGTTATTCTGTGTTTAGTAAAACACTCTCAGCAGATGGAAAGCTCTAAATGGCCTTTTTCTCCCACTGATAAGAGGAAGGCAGTGGCACTGGGGCCGCTTTGATGCGGTAGCCGCTGGAGTTGTTGTCTGTTGACAAATTAGCAGCAAATTACTGTGGATTAGAGAGCTACAAACTCGATGCTTTCTGCAGCCCCACGGAACAATATCCAGGCTGTGTTGGCAGCAGCAACAGTTTTCCATTCAGCTAGCAAGCTGTGCAGAGATGAAGACAGCAAATTAAACCAACTCACAAAGCAGATCCCTCATTTGCATTCTCAGAAAGCAGAAAATGTTTCCCTACTGCATTATCCTTTGTAGCATGCAGGACACAAGCTCCTTGCGCCAGGACTGACAGGAAGCTGCACGAATAGCAAATCAGAACCTGTGTAATTAATAACTTCTTCCTTGGCTTAACCCCTGGACAGGAAGTCCAGGCATAATCCTACAATGCTGATCTCTTCTCTTCTGTTTCTCAAGAGTCAGTGGGCTCAAAATTCCCCTTGAAAAAAAGTTGCAGGCTCTAAACAAAGTGACTGCTCATCCCCAGTGGTCCCTCTCTAAGAAACTTCTTTGCCAACAGCCAAATCTCCTTCAGAAACTTCTATTTTTGGGTAAACTTTGCTTCAGGACTTGGCATCAATGTGAGCTAGAGCTATCCCTCCCCACGGATGCTCCTGTGAGTCTTCAGCACTGCCCAGCCTGGCTCCCAATGGGCTGCAGACAAGGAGCAGCCAGCAAAGTCTGGCCCATAATGTTATGCTCCTTCTTAATAAGCTTCTCAATGTCTCATTTATTTTCTCAGGAAAAAAAAAAAAAAGTAAGCTCTGTGCCTAGTGTCCTCAGCTATTTGGCCAGGGCAGGAGAACAGAATCACAGAACCTTAGAGGTTGGAAGTGACCTCCAGAGGTTCAACCCCCTGCCTAAAGCAGGAATGTATCCTGGCAGGTTTTGAAAGTCTCCAGAGAAGGAGACTCCACAACCTCTCTGTGCAGCCTATTCCAGGGCTCTGTCACCCTCACTGTAAAGAAGTTTCTCTTAATGTTGAGGTGGAACCTTCTACATTCCAGTTTGTAGCTGTTCCTCCTTGTCTTGTTGCTGCTGACCACTGAAATGAGATTGGCTCCAGCCACTTGACCCCCACCCCTCAGATATTTGTACACTGATGAGATCTTCTCTCAGCCTTCTCCAGACTTAACACCCCCAGGGCTCTCAGTCTCTCTTCATACAAGAGATGCTCAAGTCTCCCAGTCACCCTCATGGCTCTCCACTGGCTTCTCTCCAGCAGGTCCCTGTCCCTACTCAACTGGAGAGACCAAAACTGTGGCCTTTCAGGACCTGAAGGGGGCCTACAAAAAAGCTGGGGAGGGACTTTCTAGGCTATCAGGCAGTGACAGGACTGGGGGGAATGGTGCAAAGCTGGACATAGATCCAGACTGAAGGTGAGGAGGAAGTTGTTCAGCATGAGAGTGGTGAGAGCCTGGAATGGGTTGCCCAGGGAGGGGGTTGAGGGCTCATCCCTGGAGGGGTTTAAGGTCAGGTTGGATGAGGCTGTGGGCAGCCTGCTCTAGGGTAGGGTGTCCCAGCCCATGGCAGGGGGCTTGGAACTAGATGATCCTTGTGGTCCCTTCCAACCTTGACTGATTCTGTGATTCTATGAAAACTGGACACACTATTGCAGGTGTGATCTCACCAGAGCAGAGTAGAGGGGTAGAAGAACCTCCCTAGCCCTGCTGGCCACTTGCCCCTCAGGCTGCCATTGGGTCTCTTGGCCACAAGGACAAGGATGAGTGTCTTAGCCCTGTCAGAGATATTTAACATCTCTGAAGTGAACAGCGCAGACCTTTTCCACACTCTTCTACCCATCTCCTTAGCAGACCAGCTGCAAAGCACAGAAGCAGAACAAGTCCTGCAGGGAAGGTGCATCTGCTGG
>WAAF01019521.1:476237-493192 GCA_013400475.1 Tricholaema leucomelas
TTCTCTGGTCCAGTGAATTAAACAGGCACAGCTTCCACCACCTACTTCTGCAGCTCACTTCTAACAAAGCTGCAGCACTAATGCCTTTTCTCTTTATTTTTGTAGATCTTTGTTTCAAAAGTAGGTTGGGAAGGAACAAAAAAGAAAAAGCAAGAAAGAAACACAGGGCTCTTATCAAGGTTTCTTATTTGGGTTTAGGGGAGGGGAAAGGTATTTTGCTGCATTCTCCACACCACCCCACATTGTAAAGAGTAGAGAATAAAGAGGTGAACAACAACATATAAATTTAAACAAGTGAATAAAATAAGAACAAGGATCAGTGCAGCTGCATGACAAACACTGAGCAGGAGCTGGTTTCACAAGTAGGTCACAGCACAGTGCTGCAAGAGGCTGAGCATCCCCAAAGAGCCCATCTGATGTGCTCCGCTCAAGCTTTAACTGCTCAAGCAGTCAGAGCTCATTAGTGTCAGCATGAAAGGCAGAGGGAAAGGTGTGTACCAATTCACAAAGCATGACCTTCATGAAAGAAGAAAAAAGAACAAACATAAGAAATTATCTTTGGTGGCTGTTGTCTTTGTGCACCTTTGGGTGTGCCTTCAGTATCCAGTTCTGGGCCCCCTCAGTTCAAGAGGGACATAGAACTGCTTGAGAGAGGCCAGCACAGAGCCACAAAGGTGATGAAGGGAATGGAACATCTGTGTTATGAGGAGAGCCTGAGGGAGCTAGGGCTGTGATGCTGGGAGAAGAGGCGCCTGAGAGGTGACCTCATCAATGGTTATCAATACGTGCAGGGTGAGTGCCAGCAGGCTGGAACCAGGCTCTGCTGGGTGATGCTCAGTGACAGGACAAGGGGCAATGGGTGGAAGCTGAGGCATAGGAAGTTTCATGTGCACATGAAACCCCTGACCCCCTCCATCTCAACATCTCCCAGTCAGTTCCCCCAGTCCCAGCTTCCCAACCACTTCTCTGTGGTTCAGCCCATCCAGCTTTAATATGATCAAATCTAAGATAAGGGGGGGGGGGTGGAATTCATTGGAAAAAATGCCCAAACCTGTTTTTCCAGTGGCATTGAACATGATGACTTTTGAGGGTCCCTTCCAATCCAAATCATTCTATGACTGTGAAAATGAGGTTGCCTGGCTTCTCTTCTTCAAGAAAGTTTTCAAAGGACCATCTGAAGGTCCCAGATTCAAAGTATTTGATTTGAGTTTAATCCTGATATTTTCTCCTGAACAGTGACAGCAGCCTCTCAATTTTCAACCTTACTTTTTCCATAGCAAACTTCACTAAAATCTCACTGAGTTGCTTGGTGCAGGGGAGAAGGGAAGAGGAAAAAACTTCTGCTGCAGTTTGTCATGGAACATTGAGACCCACAGATGCATAAGCTGATGGGGTTGAGGAGTGCATGAGGCTGGGGAAGGGTCCCCCCACCTTCTCCCAGCCCTGTTGCAGCTCATTAAAATGCTTCTCTGGGAGGCTGTGCTTCAGAGCAGCCTTTGTGAATTTTTAATGCCGTGTGCTACTTAGCTTTTGCTGAATCCACATTTTCCCCACACCATCTCAGCACCATCCTCTGCAGCTCTGCAACCTGCAGCATCACACAGCCTTTCCTGGCTTGACTGATAACCAGAGAGCAGAGATGGCACATGGGCATCACAGGGAGATGCTGCCAAACCTTGCCACAGACTCCCTGAGCCAACACCCAGGTTTAACTCAGATTAGAGCAATGCACCCATGGGAACACACAGCAGCACTGCTTGTATCAGCATATTCCAACCCACCAGCACAGCCCTGATTGCAGCCTCTGCACAGGGAGCCACTGTTCTCTTCCTTTTTCTCTCTTTGTGGTCCTATGCCAAGGGAAGTAGGGAGGTGGTGGCTGGAGAGCAGAGGAGAAAGAGATGGAAGCTAGCCTAGCAACCAGCTGAGAAACCAGTATGTTGTGCTGCATGAGGAAGAAAAGGGGAACATGGACCATGAAAGTCATAGAGTCATGAATTGTTTTGGTTGGAAAAGACCTCTAAGATCATCAAATCAAGAGACACAACTTGTTTGGTATAAGTTTGAAGCATGAACAACTTTCTGCTTCTGGCAGAACCAAATTGCTAGAGGAGTGTGGCAGCACTGAGGGTGTCCAGCACTTACAGTGATGCTCAAGAGGTTAGAAGATAAACCACATCTGTACAAGCTTTCTGTTCCCCCAAGCTTTGGGAACAAGATCATTGGAATTGTTTTGCAGTTTAAAGAACTAACACCATGAAAACTCATCAGCACCTGGATTTCACAGAAGTGCCATTCCAGAAAATGTTATACAGGATGCTCATAGAAAATCCAAAGTGCTGACATTTTTTTTCCCAAGGCTGAGGAGCCCTGAAATGGGAAGCACAGCCCTGCTCTGTTCTGCCTGGAACATGAAACAGGAGCAAAGATAATCAAGCAACCCAGAAAGAAAACATTGGAGTCACTCTGCACATAGAATCAGTCAAGGTTGGAAGGGACCACAAGGATTATCTAGTTCCAAGCCCCCTGCCATGGGCAGGGATACTGTACCCTAGAGCAGGCTGCCCACAGCCTCATCCAACCTGACCTTAAACACCTCCAGGGATGGGGCCTCAATCACCTCCCTGGGCAACCCATTCCAGGCTCTCACCACTCTCATGCTGAACAACTTCCTCCTCACCTTCAGTCTGGATCTATGTCCAGCTTTGCACCATTCCCCCCAGTCCTGTCACTACCTGATAGCCTAGAAAGTCCCTCCCCAGCTTTTATGTAGGGCCCCCTTCAGATACTAGAAGGCCACAATAAGGTCACCTGGGAGGCTCCTCTTCTCCAGACTGCACATGGAGATATCAAGTTGCCTGGTTTGGTGACAGAAGCACCTGAGGGAACGTTGTACTTCTCTGAAATGCTCAACATAACAAGCTTTGGGTAGTGAAATAGAAAACTTTATTCCTCACTGTTATCTCCTGTGATGTTCAGTCAAACCCTCCTGGCATGAAGGAGGTGATTTATTAGCAGAGATTGGACCCATTTGAAGCAGCAAGCATCCTGGTGCAGGATCTAAGCTCATCTAAGAGCTTCATCAAAGGAGAAGTTTTACAGAGGTGTTTTCTGTCTCCCAGCACTATTAGTTCTCATGTCACTGCCAAGCTTGTCATGGAAAAGCTTTTGGAGAAGCACAGTTCTCCCCAGGCTCTCCTGTGCCACTCAATTTACTCACATTTCCAACCTATTAGCACAAGCTGGATTCCTAGACAGGTTCAGTGCACAAAGCTGTAGGTGACATTATCAGCTCTTCTGAGCCTTAGGGACCTGCTTGCCTCATTGTACACTTGAAATGTTTGTGTCTTACTTACATAGACCAAAACCAGGGCTAAGAATAACCTAAGATCTAGGAAACAAAGCACACATTACAAAAACATTGGTGTTGGTAAGGGTCATCATGGTGCTGGTCAGACCAACTGAAAAGCTTCAGGCAGAAGAAGGTGGCACTGGCCAAGAAGATCATAGGTTCTGCACAGCCCTCTTTACACAGGCTCACAGGATGTTAGGGGTTGGAAGGGACCCAGGGAGATCATCAAGTCCAGCCCCCCTGCCACAGCAGGACAATACTAACACAGATCACAGCAGAACACATCCAGACAGGCCTTGAAAGTCTCCAGAGAAGGAGACTCCACAACCTCTCTGGGCAGCCTGTGCCAGTGCTCTGGGACCTTACAGTAAAGAAGTTCCCCCTTGTGTAGAGGTGGAGCCTCCTGAGCTGCAATTTACACCCATTGCTCCTTGTCCTATCCAGGGAGCAGTGAGCAGAGGCTGTCCCCCTCCTCCAGGCCAGCCCTCAGGTATTTATAAACATTTATCAAATCCTCTCTAAGTCTTCTCTTTTCTAGAGTAAAAAGCCCCAGGTCCCTCAGCCTCTTCTCATCAGCCATGCCCTCCAGTCCCCTCATCATCCTCACAGCCCTCTGCTGGACTCTCTCCAGCAGATCTCTGTCTCTCTTACCCTCTTACCCCAGTAAACCCCACTGTGTTGCATTTTGCCTCCCAGGAAATCTTAGCAAGCCTCCCAGTGAACAGAAAAGTCCATCCAAGGTAGTGGGTGCTGCAACATTTGATGGAGTGCATTCCTAGGAAACCTCTGCCTGACTGCTTGGATGACATTTGCCATGAAGGATAACACAACATTTGCTGTTGCCTGCTATTTCCACCTAGTTAAAGAGGATCTAATTCCAAACCTCATCCATCTCTCTTATGAAGACCACTCAGGTGCTTTTGCAGGGACAAAAACACCTGCAGATGATCGTCTCAGTGAATTCCTACCTGTCAAAGTCCCATGGGATGTTTATGCCACACAATAGCCTTCCTCTCTGTCCTGATTTTGGCTGGGATAAAGTCAGTGTTCTTCCTAGTAGCTGGTGCAGTGCTGTGGTTTGGACTTAGGATGAGGATCATGATCACACACTGATGGTTTAGGTGTTGCTGAGCAGTGCTTACACTAAGCCAAGGACTCCCGAGCTCATCAAGCTGTCCAGCCAGCAAGGAAGTTGGGAGGCACAAGGGGATAGAAAGGGACACGGCCAGGACAGCCAACCTTAACTGACCACGGTGATAGTCTGTACTGCATGATGACATGCTCAGCATGTAAACTGGGGCAAAGCTGGCCAGGGGACGCCGCAGCTCAGGACCTGTCTGGGCATCTGTCAGTGAGTGGTGAGCAATTGTGTTGTTCATCACTGCTTTTGTATATGCCAGTATTATCTTCCCTTCCTTTTCTGCCCTATTAAATCATCTTTATCTCAACCCCCAAATCTTACCTTTTTTTCCCCAGTTCTCTTCCCTATCCCACCGGGCCCAGGTGAGCGAGCAGCTGGTTGATGATTCATTCCCAGCTGGGGTTAAACCGCAACACCCCTGCCACAAAATCAGCCTCTGTCAGTCCCCATCGGGTGCTGCAAGAGCAGTGCTGGGAGAAACATCTAATCTTCATTCTTGTTTTATGAAAGGCTCAAAATGCTCAGTGTTTGACAATGCAAAGGTTTTGCAGTCCCAGCATTCAAATCAATGCATAGAAATACACAGTGAAGGCTTAAACCTTGAATATCAAGATTGTAGAAGACAGGAGGTAAAAGAGGGGGGGAACCTACTTGTGCTACACTGCAATGGCCCAGTTCTCTTCTGTGATGATTTATAAGGAAACTGTTTTCTTTTATGTTGCCTTGGTTATTGGGTCTGTCACAGTATGAATACATTTGCTCAGCTCAGCCTGGGGCTCTCAGAAACAAAAAGCACAAAGGCAGGAAGCAACTGGTCCAGGAACCCCCAGGTTAAGGCTTTTGATACTTGAAAAACCAAAGAGGTTTGCCCAGTTAATCCTTTCTCTGGCTGTAGCCAGACCCCAGCTGGGCTTTGCCCTGAAGAGATGGAGCTTTGAGTCACAAGAAGCTGTAGCTGGGGAGGGTTCATGCCACTGGGAAGAGGCAGAGACATGCTGAGATGTGACCACAGCACACATTGCCCCACAACCCTCAGGCATTATCGAGGCAAGGTGTATCTCTGCCTTGGTCTGCAGAGAGCTCCCTCCTGCCGGCTGACACCTTCTGCTCCTAACCCCTCTTGACCAAGTCACTTTCAAACTCTCATCAGGTCTCTCTCTGCCCACCTCCCCATTATTTGCTCTCCTAGATCGAGGAGACATGGGGAACACAGCAGGTATCCTCCCTCATTTGAGTGTGGTATATCACAGGCTCACAGGACATTAGGGGTTGGAAGGGACCAAGATCATCAAGTCCAGCCCCCCTGCCACAGCAGGGCAATACTACCTAGCACAGATCACAGAGGAACACATCCAGACAGGCCTTGAAATTCTCCAGAGAAGGAGACTCCACAACCTCCCTGGGAAGCCTGTGCCAGNTATGGTATTTCTGTCCCTTTAGGAAACATCTCCAGAAGTTGTCTTCCCAGGCAATTAGGCACCACCAGACCCTGATGTGCAGGACATGGCAAGCTGATTAAGTACAGCCTTCTGCATTTACTTAGCAGGGGTCACCCTCTTCCTGGCTGCCGACCTTTAAAATGTCAGGCTTCTCATTTAGAAGGCAAAAACTGGTTTGGAAAAGTTTTAAGTGTCAGTGTTCTGCTCAAGAGACATTTGCAGACAATCCCTCACTGCTCAGTTTTCCTTTCTCTTGCTCTCCCCAGGATCTCAGCGTTTATCACCTTGCCCACTCCCAGACCTGTTGTTATACCAGAAGTTAATGTTCTTTGTGAAGAACTGCTCCTATGCTTTTGGTTTAGGTTGGACACGAGGAACAATTTCTTCCCAGAAAGAGCTGTTAAGCCCTGGAACATACTGTCCAGGACAGTGGTGGAGTCCCCACCCGTGAAGGGATTCAAAAGTCAGGAGATGTGGTACTGAAGGACATGGTTTAGTGCTGACCTGGCACTGCTGGGTTAACAGTTGGGCTCCGTGATCTTAAAGGTAGGCATGGTACCTTGGGACACAGTTTAATGGCCATGGCACTCTTAAGTTGACAGTTTGACTCAGTTATCTTAGAAGTCTTTTCCAACTGAAATGATTCTATGATTCCAACCAAAGCAATTCCATAATTCTGTGCTACAAAGCCATTTCCCCCTCTGGCTTCCAGTGTAGGAGTTCCCTTTGCAGGATCTAAACCCTGGAGCCTTCAATAACTAGAATACTGGTGCAGGGTAGGGGAAACAAGCCTGGTTCCTCTCTTTGAAAAACAGAAATGTTTCATCTTATGTTTACAGGCTTGTGCAAGTACAAGAGCTGGAATGGGGTTCCCCACCATTTAACACATACAGAGTGCATTAACTGATACTACTCTGGCTCCAGTCACAGAAGTATAACAAGACAGTTTGACATGGGACTGTGTTTTCATATAACCAACCCTGAGCTCCATAAAACCCAAGGACAGACTCATATCCTCCATCTTCTATTCCTTGTCTCCTGCTTGAAACTCAGCCAGGAAAGCTGTGCCTAACCCTGCCCCTTCACCCTGCCTTTCTCCGTATCCTACCCCCGAGGGAAGTCATAGGGGCTGGTGAGCATCACACATTTGCTATCAGCAGCCACTGTAGGCATTGAGTAAGCCAGCAGCACTCTGCCATGGCAAGCCTGTGGCTGCTCCTGCCTGCCAGGAGCTTGGATTGCCCCATTTATCTCCTGCAGAGCCAAAAGTATTCCTCATTGAGCATGAAAGGATTAACAAACCTCTAAGTGACATCAGATCCTCACAAGTGTGTCTTATTACAGATTTAGAAGGCAAAAAACATATTATATAAGGAGCTTATCAGTATAAATACATTGATTTTGGCTAAGCTTGAACTATTTGTCCACATTAAATCAACCTTTCTTAGAAACTGGGGAGGGAGGTGTAAGGAAACAAAGCAAGCAAGTGGTGGTACTACCAAGGCAAGGAAGGAAAAGCATCCTTGCTTAACAGAGGGTAGCATGTTTGAAAGCCAGGAAACCAGCCATCTGGAAAAGTAACATCTCCCTGATGAACACAAAGTCCTTTGGAAATTAAAGTAAGTCTCAGCTTACTCATTTTTGTCAGTGGACCAGGTGCAAACCTGTGTTTTGGTGCTGGCACTGCAGCACAATACATAAGTGAGCCACCATGTGCCTAAAGAATACACAGGCTCTGTGGGCTCCTGGAGTCAAATATTACAGCTTGAGGAAAAAAAATCCTGTGTTGGCAAGCCAAGCACCCAAAACCCACCAGCTCCCATTGTTACTGATAGTGGTGCCCCAAAATCTGGCCCCTTTCACAGACTGAGGCTAGGAAGCAGTGAATGCCAAGAAGGCTGAAGTGCCTGCATTGGGTCAGACAGAGTGCCTCAGGACCAATTAAGGCAGAAGATTGGCAGCAGGAGCCAATCTCAGATCCAAACCAAATGCCAGGGCTGAGTTGTTTCTTCATGCCAAGACCAGGGTGTACCAGCCCTTTAAAGCCGAGCAGCAGTGAGAGTGTGGCCAGAGCATCTCTCCTCACAGCTGAGCTCTGACTAGGACTTGGACAACACACAGATAGGTTTCCCCCTCTGCACCGAGGCTGCAGCAGGGCCACAGAAGAGATGTTTGCCCTCTAAAAAGAGTTTTTAACTACTTTTTAACTACACATCAGTGAAACAGTCTAAAAGCACTGCAGGCTCTTTCCAGAGCAACACGTTACCATCCCACAGTGCGGACAACCAAGCGTAAGGAGGGTGGTGAACCACTGGCCCAGGCTGTCCAGAGAGAGCAGATACCCTGTCCCTGGAAACATTCCAGGTCAGGTTGAACAGAGCAGCCTGATTTAGTTGTAAATGATCCTTCTGACTGCAGAGATCATAGGATCACAGGATGTTAGGGGTTGGAAGGGACCCAAGGAGATCATCGAGTTCAACCCCCCTGCCAGAGCAGGACAATCCTATCTAACACAGATCACAGAGGAACACATCCAGACAGGCCTTGAAAGTCTCCAGAGAATGAAACTCCACTGGGCAGTGGAGCCTGTGCCAGGGCTCTGGGACCCTTACAGTAAAGAAGTTCCCCCTTGTGTTGAGGCGGAACCTCTTTTGCTGCAACTTACACCCATTGCTCCTTGTCCTATCCAGGGAGCAGTGAGCAGAGCCTGTGCCCCTGCTCCTGGCAGCCCTCAGATAGTTATAAACATTTATCAAATCTCCTCTAAGTCTGCTTTTCTCCAGACTAAGCAGCCCCAGGTCCCTCAGCCCCTCCTCATAAGCCATGCCCTCCAGTCCCCTCATCATCCTCATAGCCCTCTGCTGGACCCTCTGCAGCAGATCCCTGTCCCTCTGAAACTGGGAGGCCCAAAACTGAACACAGATCTTGGGTTAGATGATCTTCAGTGGTCTCTTCCAACTTAAACTATTCTATAGTTTTATGACAACACCAAAGACCATTTGAGCTACTTCATGTCACATCCATGACCCTCCATTCTCACTCTTAACTAACACATCCACTCCTGAGCTCTTCCTGTCCCACAGCTGGTCCTTGCTGGGCATCACAGATCTGGATGTATCATTGTTTCAGCTGCAGACACTTCTTTCCCCACTGCACATCAGTAAGGCACTTACTTCCCTTTCTCCAGTGCATGATATTTGGTAACCCATGGGTTTTAAAAGGTAGTAGGGAGGAACAGATGATTTATAGCTGTTCCAGGCCAGTCACCTGTTCAGGCTGCCAGAACATATTTTATCACTATTGTCTGGTGAAATTTGCTAGTGAATGATAAGGATTACTTGCAGCACTGTATTTGTTCATCAGGTTTTGCCTTACTTCATTTTAACAGCTACAATAAACCATCTTCCATAAATACTGCTGATCTACAGAAGATAACCAATTCAAAGTGATGCCAGAACCCAGTACTGGCAAGAACAGAGGGCAGGAGGCAAAAGCAGTGATTTTCCTCCACTGAAGGGTCTGCTAAGGTTTAGAGATGAATTTATGTACTGTAGGGTCAATGGTTGGACTTGATGATCCCAGGGGTCTTTTTCAACCTGAATGTTTCTGTGATTCTGTGATTCCCAGGGATTAAACCAAAAAGCAGACACAGGGAAGTCCTCCTGCTGAGAGAGACATAGTGATGGAAGCCATGAGTGAGATTGCAGTGATGTGGCAAGAGAAATAACAGAAGCTGAGAGTCACAGAAGATACATGTGGTGGTGGCAGAGACATTTTAAGGAGTTCCCACTTACTGGTCATCTCCAGCCAGGAGGGTATTGCCACTACCACGCTGGAACACATAATTCATAACACCACAGTCATACATAGTACTCTGAAAGCATGCACAAGCCAAATCACTGATGCAGTTTAAAACAAGTTAAAACACCCAGGCTGGAACATCTACCTGCCAAAGGCGGAGAGCTTCCAAGAGAAATGAATTGAACACTAACGAGGAGCTTTTCAGAAAGTCATCTCACATTCACCCCATGCCTTTAAGAGCAGTTTAAGAAACACTTGGGGTGGTTAAACCCTGCTACCAGAGGAGCAGGACAAAAATCAAGCCTTTTTTTAATCTCTATCTTAACAGAGAAGCTCAAATTTTGCAAGGAAAAACTCAGGGCAGGCAGATGTAGAGTGTACACTGTTGGCTCCGGTGCCTGGAGTGGTCCTCAGTGAGGAACATGTACAGACAGCAAGGATCATAGAATCACAGAATGTCAGGGGCTGGAAGGGACCTCCAAAGCTCATCCAAACCAACCTCCCTGCCAGAGCAGGATCACCTATAACAGATCACACAGGAACGCATCCAGGCAGATTTTGAGCATCTCCAGGGAGGGAGACTCCACAACATCCCTGGGCAGCCTGTTCCAGGGTTCTGTCACTTTCACAGGGAAAACATTACTCCTCATGTTTAAATGAAACTTCCTATGCCTCAGCTCCCACCCATTGCCCCTTGTCCTGTCATTGGGCATCACCCAGCAGAGCCTGGCTCCAGCCTCCTGGCACTCACCCTTTCCATATTTATAAACATTGATGAGGTCACCTCTCAGTCTCCTCTTCTCCAAGCTAAAGAGCCTCAGTTCCCTCAGTCTTTCCTCGTAACAGAAATGTTCCATTCCCTCAATCATCTTTGTGGCTCTGTGCTGGACTCTCTCAAGCAGTTCTATGTCCCTCTTGAACTGTGGGGGCCCAAACTGGACACAGTACTTCAGATGGTAATACAGAGCAGGGAGGAGTAGATAAGAACCTTAAGACTAATATCTAGCAGTGAAATTAGATATCACAAGGATTTAAGAGCCTCAAACCAGAGCTACATCCAACTTTCATGTACAGCAAACTCTTTGTTCTGTGAGATGAGATCATTGCCTGCCAAAGAGCTACATGAGGCCGGCAGAACTCTGCCCCTTGTAGGATTTGAGCCCCAACACTGAAAATGCAAACATCCACCCTGTGAGTTTGTCCCTGCACCTCAGCCATGCCCTACAGTCACCATTACCTATCAGCTGAGCCCCTAAAGCCTGCAGTCACCAGCACCGATTTAACCTGCCAGACTACCACAACCAACCAAGCTGCAAAAGTCCTTTCCCAGCACTTAAACATTTAATCTCTGCCAAAAAAAAAAAAAAACCAACATGAAGAATTTAGCAGGGAGAATATTGATTTGCTGCATCTACTTTGAAAAGCTTCCCAGATACAACATGAGATATTCATGAGAGAGACCAGAAAGCATTCTAGGTGTTCATCCCTCCACATCCATCATTTCCTTGGCTTGCCATTGTAGCTGGAGCCTTCCCTTTGCCCCATGCTGCTGTTTCCAGCAGAAGAGACCTTTCTGGAGATACTTGCCTCTCCTGCAAGCAAAGCACAGTATCACAGTGGGGTCAGGCCAATGCACACAGTAACATCTCCATGAGCTCACGGCTTCACTGTGATGTGGTAAGCTCCCCAGTCTTCACCCACTCAGTTTGTGTCCCCATCTACAGGTTTTGAGTGCAGCCAAATCTCAGCAGCTCCATGAAGCGTTCATTGCTGACACCTGTTGAGAATGCCCTGCTGGTTTGGCTTTCTCTGCCTTTTGGTGGTTGCTACCTGCTAACAAAAGCAGTGTGGGTGAGCCAGACCATGGGGACATTCTCAGCAACTGGCCCAGATGAGGAGCCTGGAGTCTCTCCAGGGCTTGTGTCATCAGCTCAGAGAGCAGAGCAATCCAGGTGGTTTTGCACAAAGATTGACCCCTCGGCAAGGAAAATATATGAATATAGTTTTTCACCTGGGATGGCCTCCAGGATGGCTACAGCCACAACTCACTGGTTTAATTGGCAGCATTCAGTGATCTCCATGTTCCAGGAAAGCCAGGGCAAGAAACAACACGATTAAGGCACTGTGAATAAAGCTCATAGGTCTTGGTCAGGGATCACAAGTAGGTAACAGCTCCATAAATGTTTCATAGTGCCCTTTGCTGGATGTCATCATGCCATATAGACACATCTGCTGTACAGACCCCAGTTAAATCCCTCAACTTTGGCTCTGAAGAGAAATGCCTTCAAAGCCTTCTTGGGAAGCCACGATCCCTTGTTCCGACCCTCCACAACTTGCAACAAGGCCATTAAGTCTGTTACAACAGCATATCCCCTTCACTCCTGTCCAGGCCAAAGTCTATAATGAGGTTTGCAGAAGGAAATCTTCTCTCTGTGGTTTGGAAGACATGGAAGAAAATAAACTCTGTCTTCTCCGGGTTATGTTGCATGTCAAACCTTAATTGGTGCACTTCAAAGCAAAGTGGGAGGGTTTGGAAATGCTGCCCTCCTGATCAAACGTTCAGCCTCAAATTGCCAGGCTAAAGCAGTGACCCCTGCTCCATGTCCCCTCCTCATGTCTGTTGGGGGCCACCCAAGCACTGCTGTTTGTCCCTGACTCTTTGTAATAAAGGAATCGAAAGGAGGAGTCAAGAGACAGAACAGATCCAGTAGAAAAAAAGAGCCTTGCCTAAAGAAACACTCAGGCTCCATCACACGCACACACAAATTGCACCTCAGAGGCTGAACACAGCTCTGCTGCCTCACTTCCCAGTGCAACACAGCTAATTAGATCTCAGATGTGGATGCCTCATTGCTCTGCCAGACCTGCCTTTGCTAAGCATGGGGAGCAATGTTTCCTGAGGGTGAGAGTTTTGATGAACCATATGAGGATGCCTGTAGGCAGGCAGGTCTCTGACCACCCTGGACCTCCAACAGCGATAAACACAGGTAGGAAGAATGCTTGATGGATGAGTTAGGCTGGAAAGTCAGACACTGGAGCAGACTGATAGGTGGTTTCCAGTGCAAAAGTTTTGATCTAGCCTGCTCTTCCGTGTCTGACCCCTCTGAGTAAGGTCCAGCAAAGAGCAGAGGTCAGCTATGGCCCAAAGGTCGATACTTCTGCCCCAACAGTGCTTGCAGGAAGACAACCTTTTGGGTTGGCATCACAATCTGAGTTTCTGATGGACTGAGGTATATTCTAACAAGAGAGTGTAAAGGTATGAAAGCCCGTGTATTTAAGGAGCTGACTGTCTTTGAGGGCCAGATCTATTTATCATCAGCACAGAAATGTCAGGAAGCCTTGAAGGTTATGAAATTATTGACTTTCACCATGAGGTTAGCCCAGCAGCTGAATTTTTGAGAGCAGGAAGGAGAAGTCATCAGTACTGGAACTGGGAAGGGAAGGCGCTGGGCAGAGAGGGCAGGAATGAGCTGCCAGCACAACCCTGGGGTGGACCAACATGTAAATATGCTTCACAGCCATGAGGCAGCAGTTGCCACAGGCTGCCAAGCACATCTAAAGGCAGCCAAATATTAGGCCATGATGAGTTTTCAGATTTTAAGTCTGTCTTGATATCCCAGCTGCAGCTTTTACAGCAAAAGGTGATGGACATGGGTGCACCGGAACTGAAGGTATCTTCATGTCTTTGTGGAAAGGAAAAAGCAGCCCTGAAAGGTCACCAGGAGCTGAGAAGTGCCCTTTTAAGCCAGTCAGTGATAATAAGCAAATCCTAAATTCATAGGTTTAAGGGGTGGAGAGAAGTACTGGACACATTTGGTGACAGCCTGTAGAGCACAACCAGTAAGCACCTTTCACAATTTCTACATTATCTCAAAATTCAGCATCTGGTTGATAGGTTTGTTTATTGTTTGGGGAACAGCATGTCTCAGTTTAAACAGATGTCGTCTCTTCAAAACCATGTGCAAGGGCTTGGAAGGATAACTGAGTGTACAACAGAGAGAGACAGGAAATTGTACAGGAGTCCAAATCACTGAAAACACAGAATCACAGGAATCACAGAATGACAGGAATCACAGAATTTCTTAGGCTGGAAAAGCCCTTCAGGCTCCTTGAGTCCAGTCATTAGTTTCACACTGACAAGTCCTTGACTAAACCAAATCCCTCAGCACAACATCTAAGCACTATAAATCACTATGGTTGGAAAGGACCACCAGCATCATCCAGTCCAACCTGCATCCCAGCATCCTTCATCACCAGACCACAGCCTCAAGCGCCACACCCACTCTCCTTTCAAACACCTCCAGGGATGGAGACTCCATCACCTCCCTGGGCAGCCTGTTCCAGTGCCTGACCACCCAACTCAGGAAAGAACTTCCTCCCAACATCCAACCTAAACCTGCCCTGATGCAACTTTGAGGTCATTTCCTCTTGTCCTATCATTAATAATTCTGGAGAAGACACCAGCTCCAGCCTCACTACAACCTCCTTTTAGATGGCTGCAGAGGGCAATAAGGTCCCCTCTCAGTCTTCTCTTCTCCAGACTAAACAACCTCAGTTCCCTCAGCTGCTCCTCATAGGTCATGTTTGCCAGACCTCTCCCCAGCCTCCTCGCCCTTCTCTGCACCCGCTCCAGCACCTCAATGTCCCTCCTATACTGTGGTGACCAAAGCAGAATCACACTTTCTCCTGGTAAACAGTTTTCAAGGTGCTTTTAGTTTGCTACATGAAATCTGGACTCCCTAAATGCAAAGCTCTCTGTTTCACTTGCTTGTTTTGCTTTGTTTTAACAAGACAAATAGGTCTAAATCTTTGTCTGCCGGTCATGGAAGGACC
This sequence comes from Tricholaema leucomelas, assembly GCA_013400475.1. NCBI lineage: Eukaryota > Metazoa > Chordata > Aves > Piciformes > Lybiidae > Tricholaema lacrymosa > Tricholaema leucomelas. Next base: position 490,804 of record WAAF01019521.1, read on the forward strand.
TGCCAGATTCATCCAGACTTAAGAAAGCCTGATTCATCACTGCATTTCTCCACTTCTATGTAGGTGGTTGCTAATATTTGGCTTGTTATGCAAGAACTATAAATATTCTCACTTCCAACTAATGACTTAATTTGGGTGCATCAGTAAGATGTGAATAGCTTCAGGTTTTCCCTGGGTGTGAGGAGCAATAGCCATGCAGAAGATAATTACTCAGGCCTGGAAAATAAGTGGGTTTGATGAGTGAAAGCCCACTAAGGCAGGGACTGCAAGGCTCCCAAGGAGCTCATAGTAAAAGCCTGCTTTCAAAACAGGTGCAGAGTTGTGGCTGTGGAAAGAAGAATTGTGTGTGCAACAGGAGGCTTATTAGGTGTTTGGATGTGTGTGCAACAAGAGGCTTATTAGGTGCTTGAAATTAGGTGCTTAGGTATTCTGAAATATATGTGGAGGTATCGTGGCCCAAACTTGTCATCACTGCAAGGTCTGATAAAAGCATTTCTTCCTTGATGCTCTGAGTGTCATATTATTGAAGTCTTAGCTGCTCACCACCATTCAAGTCCTGTGCAAGTGTATTTCCCCCAAGAAAGCCTCAAACTGACATGTTAAGGTGGGGAAATAAGTCCTGTGAGTCTTAAAACCACCTTGTGGACAATTGCCATGCTGAATGCCAATCAAGTACTTAAAAAAAACCCCAGACTTTCCATAAATTAACAAGGCAATTGATAACAGATGCCTGCTGTTTTTAACTCCAGAGCAGGACATCTTCAGCTAGAACAGGTTGCTCAGAGATCCATCCATCCAATCTGACCTGGAATATCGCTGTCCCTGGAGGTGTTCAAGAAAAGACTGGATGAGGCACTTAGTGCCATGGTCTGGTTGATTGGCTAGGGCTGGGTGATGGGTTGGACTGGATGAGCTTGGAGGTCTCTTCCAACCTGGTTGCTTCTATGATTCTGTGGTCTCCAGCTATGGGGCATCTACTACCTCTCTGGCAATCTGGGTCAGTGTCTCACCACTCTCAGTGTAAAAAAATTCTCCCTTATATCTAGTCTTAAATGGATCTTCTTTTGGCTTAGAACCAAACTCCCTCTTGCCCTGTCACAACAGGTCCTGTTAAAAATATTGCCACCACCTTTGTTATTGGCCCCTTTAAGTACTGAAAGCCATAATAAGGTCTCCTGAAGCCTTCTCTTCTCCAGGCTGAACAATCTCAACTCTCTCAGCCTGCCCTCACAGCAGAGGGCTTCCAGCCCCCTGGCCCTTGAAACTCTGCTCACATTGTTCTTGTGGTCTCCTCTGGCCCCACTCCAACAGGTCCACGTCTCTCCTGTGCTGAGGACTCCAGAGCTGGACCCAGCACTGCAGCTGGGGTCTCACTCACCTTGTTTTGCAAACCAGCTTCACCTGATTTTCTGTTTCTACTTTTTTCCAGCTTTTGAAGCTTGCAAGCTCCACAGCCCAAGGGCACAACTGTGGCATGAGCGTTCCAACCACAAAGCCATCAAGCAGAGCAGCACTGCTGGTTGAAGTGAAGGTGAGAAACAGAGCTCCCAGGAGCACAGTCCTGCTGCCAGCTAACCAGGCTCCTTAGGCAGTCTGTTATGATGCTGATGTCTAAAGACACATGCCAGGGGCTCTATATGTGTCCCCACTGCCTGTGGTGCAGTTTGCTCCGAGGCTTGCAACACTGGGACTGCTTTACTTACAAACAATAACAGCATAAATCTCCTATAATGAGCTCTTAAGTAACTAACAGATATCTGTGGGCAGCTATTAAAAGGCCAGGCCCTGCTGAGATAGGAATGGGCACAATTCCATTGCCCTAGGTGGCTCTTAACCAAGAAGCTCTTTCCATGCCCTTATTCCTGCTGTGTTCATGTTTCTGTCCTTTATTAGCTCTGCTACGTCCTCTGCAGGCCTTTAGCTGACCAACCAGGTCAGCTGAAAACCAAAACCTCCTCTCAGCATTTGCACTCCAGATTGTTGTGTCAAATTTATAAATTGAACTGCTTTCATCCATGTTCACACAACATTGTATTTCATTTTAGATAACAGCAGAAGCTATACAAGACAGCATGAAGGGCTTCATTCCCATCCATACCTTCTCTACATATGACACATCCAAAGGAGAGGAATAATGGTTTGAGCCAGTTCTTGGTGTAGAAGTCACAACAGCAGCAGCACTGGGAAGGGGACAGCTTGACTCAACCGTGATGCTCACTCATTCCTGGTCACTGTCAAGTGAGATATTGCACCACTAGCAATTCCTCTGCCATTTTCATTGGGTGTTTTGTAATTACATGTGGAGCTTGAGACTTCCTCTCCTCTCCTCTCCTCTCCTCTCCTCTCCTCTCCTCTCCTCTCCTCCCCTCTCCTCTCCTCTCCTCTCCTC